>JAHQIW010007185.1:0-434848 GCA_019055375.1 Parelaphostrongylus tenuis
GACACTCATCGAAAGAAGTCTTACTAGATTAATTCCGTTCTCGTTTCATTGACTTAATTTCAATTTTCTGCACTGCGTTCAATGTTCGCTGACCGCTTCCAAATGGACATTGAAGCCTTTTACAATAAATTTCTAGGCAAAGTTTTTGTTGCAAATTATATCTTCCAAATTCTTGTAGAACGCCTCCATTTCGTTCCCATGACCTGCATATGTTAATGAGTAGCAGTTGATAATCGTGGCTTTTTTGTCATAGAAGATAAGGATGAAAAATGAACAGAAAATATTTGATAGAAAATGCGCGATTAAGCGATACCAAAATCATGCAATTATAGTTATTTCTAATCAATAAATTGGGCGCTTTTTGTCCCAGTGCCAAAAGTTATGGAACGCTCTAATAAAGCAAAGCCACTGAAATCAGCGTATTCTACGAAAGCGTTACACGTTCTGTTCTCACAGCAAAGTGAACTTGTGATTTTCAATACAAAAAAAACTTTTTTTCGTCTTTTTTCTGTTGAACTTCATATGTCAAGAAGCAGAGCGATTGCGGATTTATAGAACCAGATATGATCGCGTTCACCAAGTGTATCATGCGTATCGGAGGACTTGTGCATGCAGCCGCGCGCATCAAAAATTTTGAAGGCCTGACTTATTTCCGTCCTTTGTAGTTTCTACCCTTATGACTCCTATCAAAGGTCGTTTTTTTCGCATGCCTTTTGGTTCTCAAGCGTTTTACTCATCACCAATTATCAATAAACGTCATAGTATTAGCTTCGTTGCATAAAACTTGATTTTCTTCTTTAGTCTTTACGAAAAGATTCTCTGATTTTCAGTAATGCATCACAATCCGCATGTGATTGTTAGTTTCATGCCACGCTCAGTACTAAGTATGACGCTACCAATTCTATATCAGCAAGTTGGCACTGGATTTGTAACGAAACGTGAAATCATTAACTTGATATATCACCACAGGCTGGCCATCACAGGTTATTATATAGGCCAAAAGTGTATCCAATCACTCATACAGATAGAAATATGACTCATCATTCAAGAAATCGATCAGCTTATACCACTCCGTTCCCTTTTTTGGTATCTGTAAGGAGGACAATACCAAATAGTTCTATTTATCATCGTGGTTGTATGATTATGCTTGAAATCCCTGCGATAGATTGCTGAAAACCCACAAATTCGTTTAATTTCAAATTTATCAAGTATCCACCTAAAACTTTAGAAGTGCGTCAGTCCTGAAGGCGAACTGTGAATAGTCGATGATCCAGTACAATCGTAACATGGATGTAAAGCGACTGTTTGACAAATGTCCAAATCTTTGCCACCATCAAATCGTATGATGGTATCGCAGATTGGAAACATTTTACTTAGTTCTCTGACTTTTAATTCAATTCGCGCACTTCTGTTTTTCATAAAACTTTGCCTACTGCACTTATTTGAGAACAAAATTTTTTTTTTCCCAAGAAGTGGATACTTTCATAATCAACTATATATGTTAATCTCAGCTGCAACCCGTTTTTTAATCTTAAGTCTGAGTTTCCTTCTCTTTGAACGGTCCAGTAAGTGAAAATCACAAGCTTTCATAGAAGAAAGACAGTACTCTTCAAAAGACGGTGGAGATTATGGTGTCCACTTTTGATCATCGTTGTTCTGAAGATTCCGCGATATAGAATTGAAAGGAATGTTAAAACAAAGACCTATCATTAAAGAATTTTTAGGTTATACTCGAAATTTCTAGTGTTTTTAGTGTATTTTCCGCAGTGTTCTGGTGTTTCATACATACCTAAGAGAATTGATTAATGAGCATAAACACGGCCTTGGGCGGGTGTCAAATCCGCGTTTCATCCACTTCGGGAACGCGTGCTACCACTACACCATCAAGGTACATTCGCGCCTACACTCATTCTTCAACTTCTCTAGTTAACTGTCCGCCACCAACCTTTGACAGATTTGGTCGGGTATGCGATTTCGCTTTATGAACCCAGTTGAGGTGACAGCCATTGTGATAGGTAATACTCGAAATTTCTAGTGTTTTCCTACATTTTTCGCAGTGTGATGATGTTTTATATATACCTGAGAATTTTCAATCACCTGCATTTTCAACATTTTTCCTAATTATGTTATATTTCAGCCACCATTTTTGAAGAAGAGCGATTGTTATAGTGCACGAAATGAAGTCAGTAAAGCAGCCTAAATGCTCCTAATATCATGGCGATCACCGACGAGTAATGAAACTGAGGAATGATGATGCTTTCCGCTGTTATCACAGGCATTTATGACAGGGATTTCTTTGAAAAAACTCACTCTATTGTCACTCTCAATTTTGTTTGTAAGCGCGAATTCATCTGTTCTTTTAATGATGTTTTCAGAGGTTTTTTTTTCAAATCGAGATCCTTGTTTCCTTGATAATTTGGCGGCATCTTGACTTTTTTTCCTCTTCAAAAGTCAATTCTTGTTATTGTCATGATATTTTTACTCGCGTTTCTGCATATGTGAGCTGCTCATTGTCAGTTATTTCGTGTTGTTGTTTTTCAATTGTTGACAGAAACTCATCGCCAAGTTATCGGTTTACTCTGTCTTTTTTGACATTAAAAATTGAAGCTTGCTATTTGTAAAGTGATGACAGTCTCTTGATAATTATAAAACATTTGGTTCGCGAAGGAACGGTTCTTATGCATGCAATGATCGTTTTTGACAAAAAAGTCACTGTTTTGTGATTGTGTTGACATATTTCAACTAAAAATAGCTCTGCTGAACTTTTATTACACTCTATAATTTGCTCACCTTAAATATCTCTAAAGGCGGTAATATGTGAAATTTATTACGAAACTGCAACATGGTGAATATAACGCGATCTAAAATTTATTACGAAACTGCAACATGGTGAATATAACGCGATCTATCTGCAGATCGGTCCCGCCGAGTGCAACGCAAACGATTATCGTGACGTTGCTGCTATCATCGGCCCTCCCAAAAGTTAAGACATTGAAATGATATGCATTTCTCTATGTTCGACTGGTTTTTTTTAAAACTCGCTCAAAATCATTACATGCTGACAGCATATTCTAAGCCTTTATGAAGTCTATTATGGCACTTAGATTGTGCAATACACGTGCTTGGGCCTTGCAGCCTCATCACTTTACAATTCCTATTGTTTGTGCCAGTTTCGCTCGAGGGAGAACCCCCTTCATAGAGGAATGCTCGACGAACACGTTAAACACCGTGTAAAGTGAAATTTGGGTGTAACATGTTCTCGGACAACTCTAGGTATGCAGGTTTTCCCGAGAGCGATTAGCACACACGAGGGGCTTTGTGCAACTGACGAGACTGCAAGCCTATAACATGTGTATTGCACTGTATAAATACCGTAACAGACCTCATGAAAGGTTTAAAATATGCTGTCACGATGCATATTCATTTTATCTTTGCTTTCGTGAAAGCCTCAAAATGACCTATATTGGGAAGTCATGCGATAGAAATTCAGATCATCCTTTGTACGGAGATCATTTATCACTAATATTTCTTTAAAAGATGCACAAGAAACTTAAATCAAAACGGTCATGAATTTCAGTCTCAAATCATGACGCTGTAAGGAGATTCTTGATTTTCTTCTTTGAGCAGAACACGAGGTGTTACATTAAACTTTATTCGATAGCTGACGTTTCGGCAGTTCGCCTTCTTCAGAGCCTGGAAAGGTCAAAATGTTTGCAATACAATCAGTCAAACACCTCCATTACTTCTTTAGAAAAAATCACCAGACCTAGATTTCAATCGCATCAAGCAAAAATCAACACTTAACATACTCACCGCTTTTTATATGTGTTCCACTGGATGATCCAAGTGGAGATCACCGGCAAGAGAGACACATAGGCTCGTAATGCACCCTACCCATCAAAACAACAGTCTTATATACTGGCTCATATCACGAGTGTTTACAAGGCATTCCTCCCTGCGGTTTATGGTTGGATTGGTCGTATTAATCCAAAATGCTTCCAAGATCTTTCGCGCTGATGTTTTTTGCTCCTGCGCAAGGATGGTGACTTCGATTTCAAAATCAACTCCGTCGTGCTTCTGTGCTCTATGCGTCCCTAGCGGGGTGTTTTGTCTATTAAGACGCTTGTCAGCTAGGTGTTCTTCTATGCGTGCATAGAGCGGCCTACCCGTTTCGCCTACATATTTATCACTACACGCTTTGCAAGAGATTAGGTAGACTGTACCTACGCTCATGCAATCACCGTCTCTGCCGTTAGGACATATTTTACAATCATTCATCATACAGAGACGGTCATATAAGCGGTTGCGAACTAGTTGGCGTTTTAGAGTATTCGGTGGTATTTCAATAATGGCCACCGATTGCTCTAAGCCCGCTCTTTTCAAACATCGTTTTATAGCTGTACTAACCTCATTTGAATAGAACGGGATGATAAACGGGACTTTCCTTTCAACTAAGTTTTCGTTCGGAGGCGCATTATTTCCTCTAAACCTAAGCCGAGGGGCTACGAATTCGTATCCATTAGAAGTGGCTATTTCCCGCGCCAGTTTCACGGATTCTACTCTCTGCTCCTCCCCGGTACATACATTGGCTGCTGTTCGAAACATGTTTTTTACTAGCGCCTTCTTCGTATGTGAGGGGTGAGAAGAGAGATAGTGAACCAAGATATTCTTACTACTTGGCTTTCGGTACCACTTCGTTATGTAGCCGCTCTCAGTTAAGCTTATTTGCACGTTCAAGAATGGAAGCCAATCGTCTTTTGGTATCTCACGGGTGAATCTTATATACTCTGACTGTTCATTCAGCAATCTAAAACAATTATCCAGCTCCTCTTGAGTGGAACAGATAATCAAACAATCATCTATATACCTACAGTAGAGTAATGGCCGGAGATCCATCACTGGTGCTTCCACTTTAGACATAAAGGCAATGGCCAGGCTAGGTGCCAGTCGCTGTCCCATTGCCAGCCCTCTGGTTTGAGCATAATAATTCCCGGACCATCTGAAGATTGAGCAGTTCAAGCACTCTTTTAGTAGGATCATGAACTGCTCAATCGTCAAGCCATACATGTTTACAGCTCCCTGGTGTTGTATAAGAAGCTCATGTGTGGCTTGCAATGCGGAGTCATTCGACACGTTGGTATATAAAGCAGTAACGTCGAATGACTCCATTACGTACGCGTTGTTCGGGTTCGCGTTACGTAGACGATCCAGGAACATCTGAGTGTTTGTCAGATGGGCTGGAATGTGTCCTAGCAACTGGGATGTTATTAAAGTCAAGAACCATGCTATCCTATCCGTCGGTCCGCCTACACAACTGATGATAGGTCTAACTTTGAATATAGATGGATCGTTAGACATCAGATCATCAGTGGATACTAACTTATGTGTTTTTATAAGCAAGTATAAGACAGGACATGTTGGTGACTGGATTTTTAATTGAGAAATGATAGATGGTCTTAAGCCTGCAGCTTTTGCCGTACGGACCCACTCACTGTTTAATTTGCGGTTTTGCCTTTTGAATTCCTTTAGATTGCGATTCCATTAGGTCAAATACTAAAGTTACTTGGGAGAAAATTCGATGATCTTTTGAGTAGATCGCATAACATGACTTTGAGAAGGCATACGGATACCGCTAATGAAGATCAAGCGAGTCACATTAGGGCAAGTAATGCATCAAGAAATTCAAGGGTCACAGTGCTAGGAGGCATAACTCTCCCTGACGGTGCGCGCTCGCTATTAGAACTGGGTCCAAGCTTTTCACCATCTCAACCCATTTCTAAGGTGTCCTTGCGCAAGGTTGCATGTGGTTTACATGATTTGCAAGATCAACTCCGTAAAAAGGCCAGAGTTGAAGAGACTAATAGGAATGAACAGCAAGTAGAGGCACTAATACCACCATTTCCTCAGCCGTTCTATAGACAACAAGACCCCAACGAGGAGGTAGATAGAAAATTCCGGAAATTTGCGGACGAAACTTTTAGAACCCTCACTCACTATAGCAGGAGAAGATATCAATCGAACCTCACCGAACTACAAAAACGTGGCATGAAAGAGGTTCGAGAGTTGATAAGCGAAGGTAGGATAAGGCTATCAGTTAGTGATAAGGGTGGAGAATTTGTTGTGATTCCTCGACAGTTAGATATCGCAATAACGAGCAAGCATCTCGAGGATGCCTCGCTTTACCGATCATCTTCTGTAAAGGAATTCAAAAGGCAAAACCGCAAATTAAACAGTGAGTGGGTCCGTACGGCAAAAGCTGCAGGCTTAAGACCATCTATCATTTCTCAATTAAAAATCCAGTCACCAACATGTCCTGTCTTATACTTGCTTATAAAAACACATAAGTTAGTATCCACTGATGATCTGATGTCTAACGATCCATCTATATTCAAAGTTAGACCTATCATCAGTTGTGTAGGCGGACCGACGGATAGGATAGCATGGTTCTTGACTTTAATAACATCCCAGTTGCTAGGACACATTCCAGCCCATCTGACAAACACTCAGATGTTCCTGGATCGTCTACGTAACGCGAACCCGAACAACGCGTACGTAATGGAGTCATTCGACGTTACTGCTTTATATACCAACGTGTCGAATGACTCCGCATTGCAAGCCACACATGAGCTTCTTATACAACACCAGGGAGCTGTAAACATGTATGGCTTGACGATTGAGCAGTTCATGATCCTACTAAAAGAGTGCTTGAACTGCTCAATCTTCAGATGGTCCGGGAATTATTATGCTCAAACCAGAGGGCTGGCAATGGGACAGCGACTGGCACCTAGCCTGGCCATTGCCTTTATGTCTAAAGTGGAAGCACCAGTGATGGATCTCCGGCCATTACTCTACTGTAGGTATATAGATGATTGTTTGATTATCTGTTCCACTCAAGAGGAGCTGGATAATTGTTTTAGATTGCTGAATGAACAGTCAGAGTATATAAGATTCACCCGTGAGATACCAAAAGACGATTGGCTTCCATTCTTGAACGTGCAAATAAGCTTAACTGAGAGCGGCTACATAACGAAGTGGTACCGAAAGCCAAGTAGTAAGAATATCTTGGTTCACTATCTCTCTTCTCACCCCTCACATACGAAGAAGGCGCTAGTAAAAAACATGTTTCGAACAGCAGCCAATGTATGTACCGGGGAGGAGCAGAGAGTAGAATCCGTGAAACTGGCGCGGGAAATAGCCACTTCTAATGGATACGAATTCGTAGCCCCTCGGCTTAGGTTTAGAGGAAATAATGCGCCTCCGAACGAAAACTTAGTTGAAAGGAAAGTCCCGTTTATCATCCCGTTCTATTCAAATGAGGTTAGTACAGCTATAAAACGATGTTTGAAAAGAGCGGGCTTAGAGCAATCGGTGGCCATTATTGAAATACCACCGAATACTCTAAAACGCCAACTAGTTCGCAACCGCTTATATGACCGTCTCTGTATGATGAATGATTGTAAAATATGTCCTAACGGCAGAGACGGTGATTGCATGAGCGTAGGTACAGTCTACCTAATCTCTTGCAAAGCGTGTAGTGATAAATATGTAGGCGAAACGGGTAGGCCGCTCTATGCACGCATAGAAGAACACCTAGCTGACAAGCGTCTTAATAGACAAAACACCCCGCTAGGGACGCATAGAGCACAGAAGCACGACGGAGTTGATTTTGAAATCGAAGTCACCATCCTTGCGCAGGAGCAAAAAACATCAGCGCGAAAGATCTTGGAAGCATTTTGGATTAATACGACCAATCCAACCATAAACCGCAGGGAGGAATGCCTTGTAAACACTCGTGATATGAGCCAGTATATAAGACTGTTGTTTTGATGGGTAGGGTGCATTACGAGCCTATGTGTCTCTCTTGCCGGTGATCTCCACTTGGATCATCCAGTGGAACACATATAAAAAGCGGTGAGTATGTTAAGTGTTGATTTTTGCCTGATAATCATTATTTGAGCCACGCATGTCAGTGGTCTGTTAATGAGGGCTGACTTATAGAGCCCGATACACGTGTTTCGATCTTGCGATCTCGTCAGTCGGGCAGTTACCCGTTCTCGTCTTTTGCTAATCTCTGTGGGTGCTCCAGTCCCCACAATAAGAGTTAGCGACGACGTATGTTTTACACTCTGTGTTCAGTGAAGAACTCACCAAACACAGAGTTTTTTACACTCGAATGCTCGTGGCTAGTATATTTAATATAACATATCCTTCATTTCGAGTGTTTTCTTAAGACCACAGCTCAAATTACAATATGCCTGATAATCATTATTTGAGCCACGCATGTCAGTGGTCTGTTAATGAGGGCTGACTTATAGAGCCCGATACACGTGTTTCGATCTTGCGATCTCGTCAGTCGGGCAGTTACCCGTTCTCGTCTTTTGCTAATCTCTGTGGGTGCTCCAGTCCCCACAATAAGAGTTAGCGACGACGTATGTTTTACACTCTGTGTTCAGTGAAGAACTCACCAAACACAGAGTTTTTTACACTCGAATGCTCGTGGCTAGTATATTTAATATAACATATCCTTCATTTCGAGTGTTTTCTTAAGACCACAGCTCAAATTACAATATGCCTGATAATCATTATTTGAGCCACGCATGTCAGTGGTCTGTTAGTGTGTCAGTGTGTCAGTGGTGTGTCAGTGGTCTGTTGATTTTTGCTTGATGCGATTGAAATCTAGGTCTGGTGATTTTTTCTAAAGAAGTAATGGAGGTGTTTGACTGATTGTATTGCAAACATTTTGACCTTTCCAGGCTCTGAAGAAGGCGAACTGCCGAAACTTCAGCTATCGAATAAAGTTTAATGTAACACCTCGTGTTCTGCTCAAAGAAGAAAATCAAGAATCATACTGAAGCATGCCGAGGTTAATAGACAGTCGGTCTTGGGAGCTGTAAGGAGAATTTTTAGAAATTCTTCATACGCTCCTTCTTATAAACTCTGAGAAGGCTGATACAATTTGATGGCCTAAAATAGATTACAAAAAAAGAATTTCGGCTAACGCACGATATTTGATCAAAGTGTACCTCATATTTCTAATCTGTACCGATCTCACGGGGATAGAGCATGACTGACCTCACTACACACGACAAATAAACTTCGTTTTTTTGAAAAAATGGACTGTTTGCGCATGCTCTATGATAAGATCTTAATTTTTAGCAAGTACAGCCGTGTGAGGATACCATGAATAAAGTTACCTAAGTGCTATTTATTGAAAATAAAGAGCATGTTCAAGTTCGTGCTAATCTATCAAGAAAAGTTTGCAAGCACAAAATAACCTGCCCATCGATGACGATACTGATTTAATGTCGATCCTTCAAACTATAAGTAATAACTCCAAGGTAACAATGGAGATGTCCGTCACTACTGATAGTCATACCAGTCTAACAAATTCCTAATCACAATGAAAGAGTGACAAAAGCTATGTGTTGCACATCTCCTTTGATAACATTTCCGATGAGATTTCTTTTACAATAAAACATAAATGAA
Organism: Parelaphostrongylus tenuis; assembly: GCA_019055375.1. Classification (NCBI taxonomy): domain Eukaryota; kingdom Metazoa; phylum Nematoda; class Chromadorea; order Rhabditida; family Metastrongylidae; genus Parelaphostrongylus; species Parelaphostrongylus tenuis. Next base: position 9,487 of record JAHQIW010007185.1, read on the forward strand.
ATCTCATTATATTTTCGTCAAAACAATATGCGATAAAGAATGTCATCAAAATGACAGGTTCTTCACTTTTTCATTCACTTTCGTGCTGCGGTCCACCTTCATTGAGTCAATGTTTGCTCATTCTCTCACTTATTAGGAATGACGGTAATCACCTGTAAACAAGTCATTGCGAAGGTATGAATAGGGACAATATTAAAGCTTGATATGTGGAGTACTGTGCAAAACATTTGCGTCACCCGGGATTCGAACTCAGATCTCACTCTTTCCGGGAGCGTATGCTAACCGTAGCACTACCAACGCTCGTTTTGCACAGCACTCTTATTTACGCTCGCGTTGTCTGCCAACAACCAACCGTCGACGGTCTGGCGGGGCAGCCGCTATCGGCACTGAACCCACTTGAGTTGACAGACATTGCATATCGATAATCAGTCATAATTCTTTACATTTTGACTGCCACTTGCAGTGGTATGATGTTATAGTATACGCAATATGTGGAGTACTGTGCAAAAGCGCTTGCGTCAGCCGGGATTTGAACCCAGATCTCACTCTTTCCGGGAGCGTATGCTAACCGTTGCACTACCGACGCTCGTTTTGTACAGCACTCTTATTTACGCTAGAACGGCTGACGCAAACGTTTTTGCACAGTACTCCACATATTGGTATACTATAACATCATACCACTGGACGTGGCAGTCAAAATAGGAAGAATTATGGCTGATTATCGATATCCAATGTCTGTCAACTAAAGTGGGTTCAGTGCCAATAGCGGCTGCCCCGCCAGACCGTCGACGGTTGGCTGTTGGCAGACAACGCGTTCTAGTGTAAATAAGAGCTGTGCAAAACGAGCGTCGGTAGTGCAACGGTTAGCATACGCTCCCAGAAAGAGTGAGATCTGGGTTCAAATCCCGGCTGACGCAAACGTTTTTGCACAGTACTCCACATATAGGGTATACTATAACATCATACCACTGTAAGTGGCAGTCAAAATAGAAAGAATTATGACTGATTGAAGCTTGGATATCATTTTGGCTAACGCTCAAGAGGGGCGGAATAGCTACATATTGCTGGAGGTAATGTAGGGGACGTCTTGTTATCGATTCGAGAGAGTCGAAAATGACATGCCGCTGGAACAGAATAATGATGAAGCTGCAAATTAGCTAGCTCAGTATAAACTTTGACGCACGAAATATGATGAATGGATAACTTTTTTCACCATAAGAAATTATCGATTCACATAAGAATGCATTTGCAAAATGGAAAACTGTCTCACTTTTCTACTCAGAAGTTGACACCGACACAGGTCAATGAAGATCGACAGCCATTTCCAATGATGGGGTTAAATTTTTAGCGTAATTCTACTTTTGAGATAAATGGTCTTATGATAGCAACTGACTGATTACGTGCGACAATACTTTTGTAAGACCATAACTGATGCAAAAGTCGTGCAAACAAAGAAGTCTCTTTTGAAAATGTGTAAGATGTTTGAATGGAAACAAAACTTTGTTGTATCTTTCTTCTTAAATTATTTATTTGCAATGAATTTGTTTCAAAAATCCTTATAATGCCCCAAGTCATTCAAAAGCTTATGATCCCGAGATTCTAAACATGAAGATCACTTCATTTTTTGTGATTATGTAAAGTTGATAGCTTGCTTATTTTGTTTGTGTTCTTATTTGTTAAACGGAACTGATCAAAGAAACTTCTTTTGCTGGACAAGAGCTTTTCATGAGAATGTCTATGATAATTTAAAAGCTCAAATCTTGATAAACTACTGTATATGCTCGGTATTCAAAAAAGCTTTTTTTTTAGAGCGCTGTAGTATTCAGAATAAAATTCTATTTTACACGCGCCGCACGCTTTATCATTATCACGCTTATATTCCTCTGAATCAAAGTCATTACTTGAACTTCTGGAGATCGTTCGATAGCTTGAATCTAGGGAAACCTAAAAATATGTCTGCATTTTGTCTAAGCTCTTCTAAGAGCACTGTAGCAAACAGGAAAGTTTTGTGTTTCACGCACGCGTATTTATCGTAGTAAGCTCTTTCCTTCATTTTCACAAGCAACCATTCGATAGCGTAAGTTTCGACCATCCCAACGCAGTGCAAAATTTTCGAAAAAACCGTTTGACTGCAGTTTAGCAGAAAAAATAAAACTGAGTTCTAAATATGTTGCAAATTTGGTTGTTGACAAGTGTGTGTCGTAGCTGTGGAACGATATGCGACCAATGGATCATGCTGGCGCGACTCACATGTGTAGTGCGATTCTTGTTATTGAATTTGGGACTTTTCATCGCTTTGAAAGAAACTCTAGATAAAGCGTATGACTCTAATACTACACGATTTCCTCTGTGAATATGCTTTTCGTCCTTCAGAGAATTAATAGTGAGATAAACAAAGCGCACGATAAGTGTGAAATATAATTCTATTATGGATCTTACCCTATTGTTAAAAGGTCTTTTAGAAACGATATGCAACAGTATCCCAAGATTTAAGCCTTGAATGATCACTAACACTCTTATGAAAAATTATTGTCCAGCAAAAGGAATCGTTTCCTAATTTATTTCCATCTAACAGATGAGAACTCACACAAAATAAGCAAGCTATTTATACCGCTGCTAGAAATAAATTGGCTTACATATTTAGATTTTCAAGATCAAAAGCTTTCGAATGATATAAAACACAATGATAAGACCAGGATCGAAATGTGTCGTAATTGAATAAAGATAACACAAAATACGACAAAAATTAGTTCCCGACCATTTACTAGAATGACAAACAGCCGCAACCAAAATTTAGAACTAACCCATGGAAGCTTGCGGAAGTTCTACATGCTTCTCTCGATGGTTTTTAGACTCTATATTCCTAACCCTTTCTCATAGCAAGACTCTATAGAGTTATTATAGATGTCTCCATTTAAATTTAAATGCAATGTAAATCAAAAATCAGAGCATAATTGCACTCACCCATCTAAAGCGTAGCACAACTCCCAAAAAAATGTCTCACTAAAGCATACACTTCATTTACTTTGGAACTGCGGACGAATGAAGTATGCACTAATTTGTCGATAGATGAACAACAAATTTTGGTATACCGTCTGTAATACGTTTATACCATTCTACAATTACTTATGTGCCTTAGCTGTTTGAAGAAGCGAACTTCGAGTAGGTGTCTTTTTTCGTTGAATAAGAGTTGAGAAGATGCCATTGGAATTATTAAATATTATACTACTACGACGCAAATCTCTCTGCTGCCTCGAGCTTTTCAGACAAAAACTGGTTTAAATAAAATCCGTGAACCTTAGAAGGATCAGTGATATTTTGGTCACCCTTATTTAACACCAACCTGGTGTTTAACATTCAGACAGATCAACGTTGCGTATCGAATAGAATAATCAAGATCAGAACGACTACACTGCTTTGGAAGTTGACGAAGGCAGAAATGATATAACCGCACGTCGTATCGGAGTGCATCCACGCCGGTCAGCAAGCTGGAAAGCTGCAGAGTAAATGTCATGGCGATCACTCTGTCCGTGGCAACGGCGAGTTGAGAAGTATATGCAATCATATCAGAATATGGTGTTCGCCAACCCGAACAGTTTGCCTATTACTTCGGTTGAAGATCCGCTTCCACTGAAAGCTGTAAAATTGCAATTTAGTGTTCAAAATTCTTATAGTTCTACACATTTTGAGAATTACTTTCCATTTTCCGCTCTTTGTTCACTCTTAAGATCATGTGCCTTTCAACAAACTGTTTTACACTTGAGTATACCACAGTAAAAACCTTCCGAAAAACTATATCATTTAGATAAAGCTGGTTATTCTACAATATTTTCAATAATACTTCCAAGGCTTTCATCACGATTGAGCAAGAAGGTCCGCATTCTGTTTTCAAACGATGATTGATTGATCCAATGAAGGTAACAATTTAGAACTGTATAATATCATATCTTACATATTGCTATAGAGATTGCCTCCGCAATCAAAGTATGCACTCATAATTTCAGAATCAACGCTATCGAATGAACGAGGCGAAATCTTGTTCAGGTTTCATCAGCAAGGTCCATTTAGAACAAAATTTTACACTTCACTAAGTGCTGCAAAAAAACTTTCGAAGAGATTTTGAATTATGAGATATTTCTCGAGAAAAATACGATTTCCATTGGAATATAGCCTGTGACAGTTAAATTTAATAGCCTACTGAGTCATCATTGTGGTGGGACGTAATCTGCGTTCAACTCGCGCTATATTACTTAAAATTCCGTTATGTTTGTTGCTATGGGACAGTAATGCAATCAGGCTGGCAGAATTCTATTCAATAGCATTATTAATTCACACGTATTATAACCGATAAACCTAAAATATTGTAAACAGAAGCTATTATCATTCACAACAGTGTAATCGGTGTGACCCAAAACACGGAGACGAGTAGAGCACCTATATTGGCCACGTGGAGATGTGGAAATGATCTCGTCTCTGTTCAACAGGACGGATATCGGAACATGATTGTTAGCAGAGATCCCGACGGCACTTTTTCACACAAAAGCGATTTTGTGCTGTTTCAAACAACTTTTCTGCTTGTAACGAAGTAGATCCTCCTGCAAGGATCTTCTACAACTGACACTGATTGCCAGCCTCGTAAGGCACAAAAAGAAAACTAGGTGTGCAACATGACTTTCTTTTTTATTGCTACATATATTTTCACTGACCGTACTTGAATATGCATTGAACTATTCAACGAAGAATTCCTAGACAGACTTTTTGTTCCGAATAACTTCTTTCAAATTTTTGTAGAGGGCGTCCAGTTCACTCTCGTGAAATGAATGAGTTAGTGAATAACAATTGCTGACACTGCTAAAAAAGTCTTAAAAAGAAAAAAATACATAAAAAGGCGTTACCCATAGCACATTAGAACAATGATTCCCCTAGTTCTTACACAGAAACTCAAACTCATAACTTTTCTTAGTGACGATGAAACTCTGAAGTTCATAAGAAAAAGCAGCATTGTGAAGATAGTGCGACTCATTTGCTGATCAATCGGGACGAGTGTCGTTTAAACGACCAGCGTGACGTTGCCTGCTATAAGCGGCCTTACCAAAAAGTTAAGATGCTCGAAAGGTTGAGAATGATCTGCACCTAGTCTTTGAGAATTTTTTAGACGTCTATTTACTATACATATATAGATGTTTGCTCATTTCATCTTCATGTTTTGTGAAAATCTCAAATATGATCTGTTTTGTGGCACCATACGATATGAAAAAGATCAGCCCTTGTAGAAAAATCACTTAAGAACAATATTTTGCTCAAAAAGGCGCGCGGTGGACTTAAGATACCTGGTGATGATTTCTTGTCCGAAGTCATCACCCTGTAAGAAGAATTTCAAAAAGAAAAACTTTAACCGCGCCTTCGCAAAATCTCTAAAAATGCTGGAGCTTTGGAAACGATTTGATGGCCTAAAATATATTCCAATAAAAGAATATTTAGTTATCGTACGATATTTCGATCAAACTGTACCTCGGATCTATAATCTATACTAATCTCAAGTGGATAGAGCCTACGTGACCTTACTGTCTACGAAAAATAAACTTTGCTTTTTTTGGAAGATTGAACTTTTCGTGCATATTCTTTTATAAGATCTCAAGTCTTAGCAAATACAAACTGTGAGGATAGAGTCAAACTACCTGAGTTTACTTACTAAGGACAAACAGCGCCTATCAAGCTCATCATAAAATTATCAAGAACAGTTGTAAGCGTGAAATAACCTGGCCATCGATGGTGAAACCGATTTAATGTAGATCTTTCGAACGCTTAGCAATAGCTCATAACAATGAATATGTCCATCAACGTTGACAACTTTATAATCTAACAAATTCTTAATCACAATGAAGGAGCGACGAGTGCTAAAGGCCACACAATTTTTTTTATAGCATTTTCGATGAGATTTTTTCACAACGAAATATAATTGAAATCATTTTAGAATGTGGTTAAAAGAATATTTGACAGAGAACATCATCGAAATGACAAGCTCTTCATTCTCTTCGTCCACATTCTCGCTGCAGTCCACCCTCATTGATTCAATGCTTACTTGTTCCCTCACTTATTAAGGATGGTGGCAGCCATCTGCAAACAATTCATTCTGAAATTTTGGATGGGACAGCGTTAAAACCTGGCTACCACTATGCCCAACTCTTAAGAGGTACGAATAGTTACCTTTCGCTGGAGATATTATAGGTGTCGTCTTGCTAGTGATTCGAGAGAGACGGAAATTGAACAGAATAATAATGAAGCTGTACATTAGCTAACTTAGTACACATTTGGACGCACAAACTATTATGAATTTTCAACTTTTTCAACCAAATTAACTTATCGATTCAACGCAAAAATGCATTCGGAGAAGAAAAGATGGTCATTGAATGCCCGAGAAAAAACTTTGATTCAACGAAAAGGCCTTCAGAGAGTTGTGTATTATATTTAATACATGCGGCACTTAAAGGTCAAAGAAGCGTTTTTTACATTAGTGTAGAGTTTAGAATAAAATATTATTTCCGTGAGCGACGCACTTTCCTCATTATCCCGCTTATACATTGCTGAACAAAACGGTACAGAACTCTTTCCCTACAATTATGAGCAATATTCCATACCGTGAGTGCATGTGGCGCAGTGGTTAGAATTGCTCTGCGTCGCACACGAGGTCAGTGGTTCGATCTCGCGCTCATGGCACACCAAGCCATCCATCCCTCCGTGGTCGGTAAATTGGTACCAGACTGGTCTCAGACTAGTCTGAAAGGATAAGCAGCGCTGACTCGGTTCAACGGGAGGCCACCGCGAGTCATTGCAAAGGCCAGATATGCATTCAATCACCTCAAACGAGGTTAGAAATTGAAGACGAATCCATGACCCATCCCTCAGGGGCTTGATCAACGCCAAGAGCTTTATCCTTTGTGCGATAGCGTAAATTTCGACCATTTGAATGCTGCACATGTTTCCTCATAAGCCGTTTGGACTGCTCCGTATGGATCTGGTAGTAGCATGAACTCCTCTACACGATCACTTGCCTTTCGTGCTTCCAGCGAATTACATACTGCGATTAAAATGAAAGCGGTGTTGTAGGTGTAAAACATTATTTTCCTTTAGATGTTACAGGCGCTATACACGGCCTTTCTAAAACGAGAATAGAAAACGAGCAAACAAGTTTTTAGGTTTCCGAATAATTATTGATACTCTTACGAGAAATTCTTCCAGCGATGGGTGGTCGCTTTTCATTTGTTTTTTCTATCAGAAAAGAACTTAAGCAAAAAAGCTATAAAATTCATACAGGTGCAAAAATGAAGTGGTTACATGTTTAGACTTTTCGAGATTACGAGTTTTCGGGTGGCACAAGACATGATAAAAAGACCGAGGCACCAGAAAATGAGGCGACACTTAGTTTCCAATCTAATGCTAAGGTGACGAACCACGGGCCACCGAAAAACAACTAAGTATAGCTATGAACAATTTTATGGAAGTTTCAATATGATTCTTTTGACCGCGTCGTGCGCGAGTTGCACGAGTCCTACTCCCTGCCTCTATAACCAGACTCTTTTAGAGTTATCTGGCGAGAAGTCGCCATCCAAATTTGAATGTAATGCAGGTCAAAATTGAAGCATAATGTCACTCACCCATCTAAGGCATAACACAATTTCCAAAGAAATGTTTTATTGAGGAATACACTCCATTTACTTTGTAACAGCGGAAAATGCAGTACCAATTAATTTGTGGATAGATCAGCAAACATTTTGGCAAACACTGTCTGTAATATATATGTAGAGCTCTTTAAAGCATTACGGACAGTCTGGTCCCATGCTACAATTGCCTTTGTGTCTTACCTGTTTGAAGAAGCGAACTTCTATTAGGTGCCTTTTTCGTGAACGAGAGTGAGAAGATGCCATTGGAATTATGAAACATTATACCAATAAGACCCAAAGATCTTTTATTGCCCCAAACCTCTAAGGCTAAAACTTGTTTCTTCCAAAGTGCTAGCCACTGTTTTACCACGGAGTCAATGAAAAAGTGGTGATCCCTTAAAAACTTGGTAATAGAATAGTCAACATATTTACTAACCAACCTTAGTGTTTAATCCTCAAACAGATTAACGTTGTACATTCAAATAGAAAATCAAGCTCAAAACGACTAGACTGTTATAGAAGTCGATGAATTCAAAAATGATATGGCCACAGTAACTCCAAGACCGACTATCTATTAACCTCGGCATAGTTTGAATAAATGAATAGTTTCTTCTGTTTAGCCGTTCCGAGGTGTTATTGATGTTATTTATTGAGTATTAGCGAAGCATACAACAATACAGTCAGTAATGCAGCTTAAATACACAATATTCGAGGTGGCTAACGTTTCGGCGGGTCGCCTTCGTCAGAGCCTGGAAAGATCAAATTGATCCACAATCCACTAAGCCAAAAACCCCCATAACCCTAACAGAAAACGTTAGAGATGTGTTTTGGATCGCATAGTAAAAGCTTCATTCTAAAACACTCACCGTTTTTTCATATTTGGGTCTATCAATTATTAATTGAAGACAAGCCGCTTAAGGTCAGTGCATCAGTGGGCTGTGCCTAACTCGGGCCGGAAAAATCAGCCTGAGGTATGGTTCGAGGTCACGCGTGATTATGAGGCACTCCTCTTTTCGGTTCATTTTCGGACCTTTGTTATGTATCCAAAATGCTTCTAATGTTTTACGCGCAGATGTTCTTGATTCCTGTGCGAGGATCGTGAATTTGACGCCGAACATTACTCCTGCATGTTTTTGGTCCCTATGCGTGCCTAGTGGGGTTTTTGAATCACAGTTGCGTAACCCAGCTAGGTGCTCTTTTACACGGAGGAATAATGGTCTACCCGTTTCGCCAATGTATTCATCGCCGCATATCTCGCAAGAGATTAGGTAAATTATACCCGATCTCAAACAGTCGCCGTTTCTGCCGTTCGGACAAACTTTGCAATCATTGGTTTCGCAGAGGCGGTCATACAATCGGTTGCGGACTAATTGACGCTTTAGTGTTTTTGGGGGTATTTCAACTATTGCTACCGAATTATCCAAAGCTGCTCTTTTTAGGCATCGTTTAATAGCTGTACTTATTTCGTTAGAGATAAAAGGCAGGAGGAAAGGAACATTATTTTCGCCAGACTTATCGTTTGGGAGCATAGAATCTCCTCTGAATCTAACCTGAGAAGCTCCTACCGTATCGCAGCCATTAGAGATGGCTATTTTTCGCGCCAAGCTTAAGGATTCTACCTTGTGTTCTTTCCCTGTGCACACATTTGACGCTGTTCGGAACATATTCTTAAGTAGTGCGCGTTTTATGTGTGAAGGATGGGCTGATAGGTAGTGAACCAAGATGTTTTTATTGCTTAGTTTACGGTACCATTTTGTATTGTAGGAGTTTTGGGACAGGTTGACCTGAACGTTCAAAAAAGGGAGCCAATTTGCTTTCGGTTTTTCACGGGTGAACTTTATGTACTCTGACTGACTGTTCAGCAATTCAAAGCATTTGTCCATCTCCTCTTGGGTTGAGCAGACGACAAAGCAGTCATCTATGTATCTACAGTAGAGTACCGGCCGGAGTTCGTTTATGGGGCTCTCAACTTTAGACATAAAGGCTATAGCAAGTGTTGGCGCTAGTCGTTGTCCCATTGCCAGCCCTCTGATTTGAGCAAAATAGTTCCCGGACCATCTAAAGATTGAACAGTTTAGGCACTCTTTTAAGAGAGCCATAACCTGCCCAATGGAGAAGCCATACATGTTTGTGGTCCTTTCGTGCTCTGTTAAAAGCTCGTATATGGCTTGCATGGCGGAATCATTCGACACGTTTGTATAAAGGGCGGTTACGTCGAAAGATTCCATCACGTACGCGTTGTTTGGAGATGCGTTACGTAAATGGTCTAGGAACATTTGGGTGTTTGTGAGATGGGCTGGAATGTGCTTTAGTAATTGGACTAGTATTAGGTTTAAAAACCACGTTATCCTGTCCGTTGGTCCGCCTACGCAGCTGATGATGGGTCTAACTTTGAAATTTGATGGATTAGTAGACAAAAGATCATCAGTGCATACCAACTTATGAGTTTTAATAAGTAAGTATAAGACGGGACATGATGGTGGACTAAGTTTTAGCTGGGAGATAACGGAAGGCCTTTAAACCAGCCAGAGCTTGCTATTTTTACCCATTGTTGGTTCAATTTTCGATACTGTTTTTGGAATTCCTTACCAGATGATGGGCGATAAAGTGTGGCGTCTTCAAGATGGTTTTTGTTATCGCAATATCTAACTGATTGGGAATTACTACAAACTCTCCTCCCTTGTCACTAACTGATAGTCTAATTGCTTTGGAATTTATTAGTTCCCGTATTTGTCGCATACCGCTTTTCTGCGCCGATGTTATCTGCCTGCTATAAAGTCAGACTAGAATCAAACAACGAGCAGGAACAGCAAAACGTAGGAGCAATACCAATACCACCGTTTCCTCGAGCGTTCTTTAGGCAGCAAGATCCAAATAACAAGGTAGATGTCAATTTTCGCATATTCTCTAACGAAACTCTTAGAATCCTTAACCACTATCGCGGGAAAATGTTTAGTTCCAACCTAACATCGGCGCAGAAAAGCGGTATGCGACAAATACGGGAACTAATAAATTCCAAAGCAATTAGACTATCAGTTAGTGACAAGGGAGGAGAGTTTGTAGTAATTCCCAATCAGTTAGATATTGCGATAACAAAAAACCATCTTGAAGACGCCACACTTTATCGCCCATCATCTGGTAAGAATTCCAAAAACAGTATCGAAAATTGAACCAACAATGGATAAAAATAGCAAGCTCGGCTGGTTTAAGGCCTTCCGTTATCTGCCAGCTAAAACTTAGTCCACCATCATGTCCCGTCTTATACTTACTTATTAAAACTCATAAGTTGGTATGCACTGATGATCTTTTGTCTACTAATCCATCAAATTTCAAAGTTAGACCCATCATCAGCTGCGTAGGCGGACCAACGGACAGGATAACGTGGTTTTTAAACCTAATACTAGTCCAATTACTAAAGCACATTCCAGCCCATCTCACAAACACCCAAATGTTCCTAGACCATTTACGTAACGCATCTCCAAACAACGCGTACGTGATGGAATCTTTCGACGTAACCGCCCTTTATACAAACGTGTCGAATGATTCCGCCATGCAAGCCATATACGAGCTTTTAACAGAGCACGAAAGGACCACAAACATGTATGGCTTCTCCATTGGGCAGGTTATGGCTCTCTTAAAAGAGTGCCTAAACTGTTCAATCTTTAGATGGTCCGGGAACTATTTTGCTCAAATCAGAGGGCTGGCAATGGGACAACGACTAGCGCCAACACTTGCTATAGCCTTTATGTCTAAAGTTGAGAGCCCATAAACGAACTCCGGCCGGTACTCTACTGTAGATACATAGATGACTGCTTTGTCGTCTGCTCAACCCAAGAGGAGATGGACAAATGCTTTGAATTGCTGAACAGTCAGTCAGAGTACATAAAGTTCACCCGTGAAAAACCGAAAGCAAATTGGCTCCCTTTTTTGAACGTTCAGGTCAACCTGTCCCAAAACTCCTACAATACAAAATGGTACCGTAAACTAAGCAATAAAAACATCTTGGTTCACTACCTATCAGCCCATCCTTCACACATAAAACGCGCACTACTTAAGAATATGTTCCGAACAGCGTCAAATGTGTGCACAGGGAAAGAACACAAGGTAGAATCCTTAAGCTTGGCGCGAAAAATAGCCATCTCTAATGGCTGCGATACGGTAGGAGCTTCTCAGGTTAGATTCAGAGGAGATTCTATGCTCCCAAACGATAAGTCTGGCGAAAATAATGTTCCTTTCCTCCTGCCTTTTATCTCTAACGAAATAAGTACAGCTATTAAACGATGCCTAAAAAGAGCAGCTTTGGATAATTCGGTAGCAATAGTTGAAATACCCCCAAAAACACTAAAGCGTCAATTAGTCCGCAACCGATTGTATGACCGCCTCTGCGAAACCAATGATTGCAAAGTTTGTCCGAACGGCAGAAACGGCGACTGTTTGAGATCGGGTATAATTTACCTAATCTCTTGCGAGATATGCGGCGATGAATACATTGGCGAAACGGGTAGACCATTATTCCTCCGTGTAAAAGAGCACCTAGCTGGGTTACGCAACTGTGATTCAAAAACCCCACTAGGCACGCATAGGGACCAAAAACATGCAGGAGTAATGTTCGGCGTCAAATTCACGATCCTCGCACAGGAATCAAGAACATCTGCGCGTAAAACATTAGAAGCATTTTGGATACATAACAAAGGTCCGAAAATGAACCGAAAAGAGGAGTGCCTCATAATCACGCGTGACCTCGAACCATACCTCAGGCTGATTTTTCCGGCCCGAGTTAGGCACAGCCCACTGATGCACTGACCTTAAGCGGCTTGTCTTCAATTAATAATTGATAGACCCAAATATGAAAAACGGTGAGTGTTTTAGAATGAAGCTTTTACTATGCGATCCAAAACACATCTCTAACGTTTTCTGTTAGGGTTATGGGGGTTTTTGGCTTAGTGGATTGTGGATCAATTTGATCTTTCCAGGCTCTGACGAAGGCGACCCGCCGAAACGTTAGCCACCTCGAATATTGTGTATTTAAGCTGCATTACTGACTGTATTGTTGTATGCTTCGCTAATACTCAATAAATAACATCAATAACACCTCGGAACGGCTAAACAGAAGATATGGCCACATTCCGTATCGGAGTACCATCCACGTCCAAATTCATCGTATCAAAGAGCATGAAACAACTCTTGCCTGAGAGATGACCTTCATGTAAAACGGTGGATTAAACATTCCAAATATTAATACAACAAACTGCAATATTTATGAATTTTAGTAACGAAGATATGAAAGCTCGAGAGAGCTGATTGTGAAATGACATGTAGGCAATATGCATGTTATCAATTGTAATCGCTACAGATCTTTATACGATCAAATATTTCACTCCTCCTTAACTACAAATTGGCCAAACTCACTGCAGAGAAACGGCACTGCATAACAGAAACCTAGCATCCAGCTGATTAGAACCACAAAAGAGGTGTTTCTCACGGTCAGCAAGCTGAAAAGCAGCAGCGGAAATGTGGTGGCAATCATTCTATTCATGGCAATGGCGAGTTGAGAGTAGATGCAAGTATACCAGAACATGGTGTTCGCTATCCCAAACAGTTTGCCAACATTCCGGTTGATAAACCGATTTCACTCAAAGCTGTAAGATTTGCTATTTTACTTTCAGAATTCTTATAGTTTTTAAGAATTAATTCCATTTTGCCGCTCATCGTTGACGCATAAGACTATGTGCCTTCAAAAGAATGCTTTATATGCTTAAGTATTCTACATCAAAAACCTTCTAAAAAACTAAGTTACTTAAATATAGCTAGTCATCCCCAATGCTTTTCATATCGCTCCTATGGCTTTCATCACAGGTAATCAGAATGTTTTTTATTTGACCGGCTTTAGAAGTGGTAAGATCTTATGATATAAAGAGTGATGTGCAAGAACATCTGCGCCAGTTGGGATTCGAACCCACATTTCACCCTATTCGGGGAGCGTGTTTGACATCACTCTTTCTACGCTGCAACTCGTTATCGGTTAAAAGTCAACCGTCAGCGGTTTGGCCTATTTTTGCACATCACTCTTTAACACTGGGTTTATTGTAACATCATACCACCACAAGAGGCGGTCAGATAAAATGAATTCTGATTGTCGATACCAATATCTCCCAACATAAGCGGGTTCAATGTCGATTCCGATTATACATGTCAGACCGTTAACGCTTGGCTGTTCACAGATAACGCGTTGTAGCGCAGAAAGAGTGGTGTAAGAGTGGACATCGGTAGTGCAACGGTTCAGCATGCGCCCCCGGATAGGATGAAATCTGGGTTTGAATCACACCTGCGGGAATGATTTTGCTTTTATCGCATTTACGCAAAAAGGTCCGCGATCTGTCTTTAGCCGGTGAATGATTTGCTCTCGGAAGGCAATGATCTACTTCTGTATATTGCTTACATACTGCTATAAAGATTAACTCTGCAATTGAAGGATGCAGTTATAATTTCAATATTTGCTCTTTAACTTGAACGAGGCGAATTCTTGTTCAGGCCTTATTAGCGGCGAGGTCTAATTGAAATAAATTTCATACTCTACTGAGTGCTGCAAAGAACTTCCTCAAAATGATCTCGAATGATGAGGTATCTTCCTAAAAAAATACTATTTGCATTGAAGATTTAACCTGTGGTTATACGATTTAATAGTCTAACGACTCACTATTGTGGAAGGGTGCATTCCGCATCCAACTAATCCGCATGGTAACTCGCCTTATATTCCGTGTGGCTTACTGCTATGGGACAGTGATGTAATTGGTCTAGCGAAAATCTAATTGTAGGTCTCTTTATTTACACATATTATAGCCAATTATCCTAAAATTGTGGAAATCAGAAGCTATAAACATTTACAGCAGTGTAATCGGTGTAATCCACAACACGAAGACGAGTAGAGCACCCATATTCGAGATGATGTGTGAGAAACACAATAGACCAAATGAGCTCTGCAAAGCCGGATTGTACCGCACTGCTACTATAGCAATGCCGTTCAAGAGCAAACCAAGAACACCCACCTGAAATTCACATATTTGAACGCTTTATTTTAACGCTTTTTGCAAGACTTCAATTCCGCCGCTCCGTTCTTAATTAAAAATGTTAGAACACGACACGTTGCTACAACATAGGTTGTTGAGCAATCAATCAAAAATTTTATCCTGCATTTTAAACTAATTGTGCGCGTTTATAAGGAGCATTTGCATAAAGCGTGATATCTATCTGTGACCGTTTCAATGTGTATTTTTCCTGAGACCAAAAAGAAGTGGGGTCCATTGAGTTATTAAACAGCTATTCTCTGCTCACTTTCCTGAAGGAAGAGAACCTGAATTACTGCATTGCTATAGAATCGACCAATTGACTTGTAACTCCAAAAGACTTCTAGATGGTGTATAGACCTCTGGTGTCAGTAGAAAACGGAACAACTTAAGGTCACTAGTCATCTTGGGATGAGTTTCGGTGCTCCAAATAAGACTCTCCGAAGTGTATACAGTTCTGAAAACTGTAAATAAGTTTATGTAGTTGCGTTGCGTAAAAATCCTATTTGAAGGAAAAGAAATCGTTAATGACACTTTCGGGCTCGCCTTGATCTCAGAAGCATTTCTAGCACAGGGTACTGTTGATAGGCATAAGATGAGTTGTTGTTAGAGTGCTCCTGTGCGTATGGTTAATGAGAAGTGGTTTTGCCATCAAGTTGCTTCAGTTATCACAAACCACATGTAGATCAGGGTATGGCTTCGCGTAGTAGCGAAGAACTATGACACATTTCGTATAGTAACCATTTGCTGAATTTCTGGAATCCAATCGAAGATTAACTTCGAGAGCAGTTATCTGCTTCAACGAGTTTCGGAACAGTTCCTTACGGAAAAATTTTTGAGACCAACACGATCCGTCATGTGCATTTGCTCGTTCGCCAACGTTTCCTAGCTCCGTGAGTATATGTGCTAAAAAAAAAACCCAACATAAGTTTATGGGATTATGCCCGTCAAAAATATTGTAACTTACCTCCAGTTGTTTGCTAGTACAGCTTGCCAAAAAATTCCTATAATGGAAATAACATGATGTGAGCCATGTCTAAGCGCTAAACATGTGCCCGGTTCGTCCTACCAGGACTCATCAGTAGCACCGTTGCTCGTTTCAGCCAATTCTCTGAAATTATACTGCTTTATGAAGGAATCGACGGTGAATAATAAATCACCACAAGTCAGATGATGGAACTACCTGGCACTGTAGTGACCAGCAGTCAAGCCTGTGACTTTTAAAGTGATCAGTACGTATAATGAGTCCCGGTAGGACGAAGCAGGCGCGTCTATAGCACTTAGACATGGTTCAAAACACGCTGTATTCTTATAAGAATTTATTTGTTTGAAATAGGTCTATAACAAAGGCGATCGATTGAAGAGTTACGTCTCATGATATTTTTATTTCATTTTACTTGATCCGTCTCACATTGTGTTTTTTTTTTCTATTGCGGAGATCTTCGTACTTCTAGCGTTCATTTAGTTTTTCGTATTCTTCTTGAACGTCGTAGAATACTGATCGAGACATCTGCTTGCGATTTTCAAAAAAAGCCCAGCTGTGGCGTTTCATAGGGTATCGCTGTCGATTGTCGTAGAACGTTTTGGTAGGGATCAGTGTCGCTCCGGCCGCCACGAGCATCACAAACACTCGGCAGCTTATATAAATTCAACTATATAGGCAAGAGTAGGCGACGATAAATAGTGGCATAACACTGAGAAGACTTGTTGCTCAAATAGGCACACATTGGACAAAGTTGTAAATTCTCCATTAATTCCTGAACGACCTAGCATGAATACGAGGAAGTATAAAAAAGAAAAAGGATAAAGCTATCGGCTTTGATCAATCCCTGAGGGATGCGCCATGCATTCGTCTTCAATCATCAACTTCGTTTGAGGTAATTGAATGCATATCTGGCCTTTACAGTGACTCGAGGTGGCCTCCCACTAAGCCGAGTTAGTGCTGATCCTCTCACTCTGATACCAATTTACCGACCCCGGAGGGGTGAATGGCTTGGTGAGCCATGAGCGCGTGATCGAACCTTAAATCTCGTGTGTGATGCAGCACACCTCTAACCACTGCGCCACATGCGCTTTCGAGAAAGTATACGCACCAATTATGAGTGCATAACGTATTAAGGACTAGTCATAAATTTTTATTATCTTCACCAAGGATTAGCTCATATGGCTGTCTACACGAGTGCAATAAAAGAATGATTTGATTTTGGTGCATACGGTAATCATTCGGTAGGTCTTGATCGAGCACTCACAGTAAAACAATGCATACCCTTTCATCATTATTTGAGCCAACATGTCATGTGGTCTGGTAAGGGCTCTTGTACAGCCCGAGACACGTGTTTCGTCCTTACAGACTCATCAGCTGAGCAGAACCAGTCGTCTGTCGATCTTTTTATAGTCAGTTCTCTCAGGAGCCTTACACTTCTTATAGAGAGTTATCGACGACGCACGCTTTACACTCTATGTCAAATGAAACATTCACCTTCAAATAATAATGAAATGATATATTGAAATTCGAGCGTGGTTCAAACCAAAGCACTCGAGATAAAGGTATAATTATGATAAAATACCAGCCAATGAGCAGTCGAGTGCACAACACTCTGTGTTAGGTGAATGTTTCACTTGACATAGAGTGTAAAGCGTACATCGTCGATAACTCTCTATAAGGAGTGTAAGGCTCCTGAGAGTACTGACTATAAAAATAAAGATTGACAGACGACGGGTTCTGTCCGGCTGATGAGTCTGCAAGGACGAAACACGTGTCTCGGGCTGTACAAGAGCCCTTACCAGACCACATGACATGTTTGCTCAAATAATGATGAAAAGATATATTGAAATTTGAGCACTAAACAAAGCACTCGAGATAAAGGTACAATGCATACCAATAATACAATTTATAGTCAAGCACTGGGATGAAGAAAAGTTTCTTAACAGCTATTGAAAATTCAAAGTTTATGCAAAAATTCTACTAGAAACGAAAAGAGATGTTCTTCGAAATAAAAACCATTATTG
Source organism: Parelaphostrongylus tenuis (assembly GCA_019055375.1). NCBI lineage: Eukaryota > Metazoa > Nematoda > Chromadorea > Rhabditida > Metastrongylidae > Parelaphostrongylus > Parelaphostrongylus tenuis. Next base: position 27,221 of record JAHQIW010007185.1, read on the forward strand.
TACAAGAATTTTTGCCAACGATTTGTAGGCTTCCGAAACTGTTCGAAATACCATTACTTGGGCATTGGATCCAAGAACTTCCGAGATGCCTCTTCAAGTTGATCAAATGTCTCGAATCCGCGTCCACGCAGGGAATTTTCGATTGGCCAGGAAAGACCTCGAATCGGGCGGAGTAGCATCCGGACTACAGAATGGCACAACCTTGGCTCCATCAAATTAATCAAACTTTCCCTTAGTCTTTTTCTGAGGTTTAAGGTTTAGCATTGCCTTGCTGAAACAGAGCGCTTTCGGCGAATCAATGTCGAGTACTTTTCCTTCAACGCATCGTCACGCAACAGTCACATGATTCACAGTTCTTTCACCTTTGGACAACAGATCTTCTCCGTATTATCTCTTATCAGAAGTTATCGCTTCCACCAATAGCGTATCAAAACTCGAAGCTCAACTCTGACCATCGTCATTAATTGAAGTCTGAAGAGCAAGTCAAAATTTGATGCACTATAACTAGTGTTCCCATGGGGGTTTCTAATGGAAATAATCCTGAGATGCTCCCATGAATTTGCAATAGCCTAAACTGTGTGAAATAAACATAAAATTCGAGTTTCTTTCGGGTGTGCTCTTCTTTATCCTGTTATTAGGGCTACTCACATGGTAGACGTTCCAAGAAAACTAAGAACCTCATAAGTTGATAGCGATCTAAAGCTCACCGTAGCTGTAATCACCGACACTGTGATGTTTTCCGAGCGAATATATGACGAAGTGGTGGTAAGGTCTGCCATCTGAAATACATTTTAGTTTTATACTAATGGGAGTTCGAAAAACATTGCATTAGCGTTAAAACAATCACGGATAATGAACAGAAGACGATGCTGTTCCGGCTGCGATTACTTCCAAGGAACGCTTGCCAAAACGCTCCAAAACCTATTATCGTCACTTCGACCTTGATCATTTGGCAGTGCAGTCATCAGCATGTATTTCACAGCAATCAACTGCGTAACAGCATAACATCAAGGTTCTTATATTCGTCAAACTTTTACAGAAAATGGTCTTCAGTAGTTTGCTTCTCAATCTTAAATAAGAAAAATTTGTTTCCGGATGTCGAGCAGCATTCACCTGTGTCACCTGTCGTCTCGTAGCTCGTCGAATGACTCGGGAGAGCACCGACATTACATCCATTTTTCTCTATTACTTGCATGAATGCTCTATTAGGTCCTTCTCGCTCTAGGGAGTTGTTGAGCATCATATCTTTCTTCTAGGATTTTCGTAAAGAAATCGGACTACCGGATAGGAGATCTTGCGATGGGGCGCTTAACATCCTCGAAGAATTCATTCGGTAACAGCTCTTGTCCATCGATTATTGTTAAATGGTATAACGTAACCGGCCTACCTTATTTTGGATAGCTCGATATGTAAAAGGCATATTTGATTCTTGATCGTGACGTAGATTAGAATTTAGAATCTTTTCTTTCATCTAGAAGATACTGCAGAGATAAGTTTTGTATCAAACTTTCGACGCGAGTCGAGAAGGTGGACACGGAACTAGGTGTTCTCTTTCTCTTCACCACGTCGTCGATGCTCTTATATGCTTCCCAAACCGTTCACTTCCTTATGCTCAACTCCGGAGATAGAGCGTTATCAAAAAGACTTTTCGACCAGAATGGATGTATTTGGAGCACTCGGAAAAATCGTTTTGCTGTCAGTAAATGAGGCATTTATAAACCATCCGTTTACCATAAACAACACTGTTAGATCTAACCGGAAGCCAATTTTTACGAAGATGATGTCAAAATCAATTAATTTCACCTAAATGGTGTTGAAAAGTGATGTCGCCAGCGAAGCGAAAATGGATAATTGTCTGCCATAGATTTTTACGCCCATATTGCTTCAGCATTTTTGGGCTTCTTTTCGCATTTAGCGGTTTTCTCTTCTCCCGCGAAAAATGGAGCGTTACGTGAATAGACGACGCTCCAATCGTGTGCACAGTTTAGGAACAAAAGCGACATCGATTAAGTACGACATTCAGTTTACTAAGATGGGCCTATTCTGGCTACTCCCCATTGGAATACTCGCACGTTCACCGCTAGGATTGAGGCTTTCAAAAAATGTGAATTACCACGGATCGTTTTGGTCGTCATGATCAACTTAGAAAGTCTCTCACGCTATCCGTTCCAGTCGAATCCATTAGTCCCAATGTGGCGCTTTTCCCTAGGTCCACTTTTAGCGTTGAAATTTATGTGATGACTTTGAAGAATGTAGAGTCTTCTCTAAATAACATTCCCATGTCCATGTAGAAAGCTTAGACTTCGTCTTCATCATAAATTGATGTCAGTACCTAAGATACGAAGATAGTCAATCGGCTGATTATACGCGAAAGTTCTTTGAATAGTAATATGCATAGAAAAGCTCTCTGTTGCAGTAAAAGCTTCACAACCTTGCTTGACTTCTCTACTCATTAGTTCGGATAATAAGCAACCTATAGCACTGCACGGCTTTTAGCTAGTCACCATGAGCAATGAGTTCAACGAATTTCACAAAATTAGCTGAATTCTTTGCGATCCCTTAAGCGCCTATGAATCATTGGGAAGCTCCCGTAGGTGACCGGGATCGATAGATACATTACTAACTCCCGATTCAGCTACTTGCTACGAACAAGAAATTGGTGAATGTGCGTTAGACAGCTTCGGGATCATTACTGTCATTGTTTTGCGCATGACTTTCCGTGGAGGATTTTATTTTTGCCTCCAGCTAAGGCTTAACACAGGTGGATTCTTTATTCATCAAGCTTACGAGGAGAGTCAATTAAACATTTCCATATTGTCTCTACATCTGCGTATCAAATAGCGACATTTACGTTTATAATCATCAGCCCTACATTTTTACACATTGCTACATTTCTTTTGACGCAACACATCAGATTGCAAGCCCAATTTCGGTGTGGTCAACTGAATTATCCAAATAAATACTACCACTTGCGAAAGGTCTGCAATGCCACAACTTGCAAAACAGCATCCCTATCAATATGTTTATGTAGATTTTTTTTACTTTCGTCGATGGCTTTCCTTTAATTTACGAGAAGCAATGAGCTGTTTTGGATAGCTAAACAGAGCGAATAATTAGGAAAAAACTTACAATGATTACCGAAATGCAATATCAGACTACAGAGATTTGACTATTCAATAATGAGCAAAGACCACCTTAATGCAATATTGCTGAAGAGAAACCACATATCACAGTTGTTTTGCATAGAGTTAGCAATAATTTCTATTTTATGACATAGTTATCTCTTTACGATCGCATACTATAATGCAATTCGCTCACAACTTTGAGTGCCGACAAGTTATGTGAAAACCAGTGAAAAACATTTAATGCGTAAATACAAAAGAGAGTACTAAAAACTAATAAACTTATTGCGAATCAGCCTTCAACAAATTTGCTGATAAATTATAGTTATGTTATGAAGTTAAATGCTTCAATGAACAGGAGCATTAAAGCTGGACTAAAAGTTAATGAACTAATTCTTTCATGCGCTCTTATTCGCACGCCCAGGCATAGTGATTGTGATGCGCGTTGCAACGCGTGTGGAGTCAAACCCCAGCGTTCAACAATCTCCGACAGTCAACAACGAACGGCCGATGGAACGCCACAGCAAGGTTTACTCGAGAATGCAAGGGGACTCGGTCAGCCAGTTTTCGACGACATTTCGGAAGAAGACGAAAAAAAAAACGATTGAATGCTGTGAGTACTGGGAACCCCACAGTGAAAAAACACTGTGAAAACGGATAATAAAGTGCCTAGAAAGTTCCATTATAACAGAGATTCATAGCACTAACTGTGAGGATATCTCACCGCCTAATACAAAAATGCTTAGTAACACACTAAGGCATTTGAAAAATTGCCTCATTATTGGATATGAAACGTGATGATTTAGAGTAACCATCCGTTTGCGTAAGCCAAAGGAGTTGATTTAAGCGATGAAATTCCAAGATTCAGATATTGTTATATTATCGACAAGTTTCTGTCAGAATAACCAATCGATATTAAGCTGATAACCGAAAAGTCTCACACCAAACTTTGCTGCTGCACGGCCCCGCCCCGGATCCTAAAATTTCAATGGTGAGAGATCACTTAGGACTCTAAACTCTACATTCGGTTTTCGATTGAAACCACGAAGAGTGCCCACAGCCAGAACGTGGCAACATCACTGCCGATTTCCTCAACATCTGTGACTACAATTTTTGTGTACTTACAAACATATGACATCATAAATTCAGAAAGAGAAAGTCCCAGGTCAGTAAAGGATTTCGTACACAGTCGTCCTACTTAAGAAAGGATCTACATCAAACATGATAGTAGGGACTTTGTAATTACCTTTTAATATGCCTATTGATTGTGCTGTACAAGCTTTTAAAGAAGATCAGCCTCCTACGCATATCGAAAAGTTCAGATGAAGCAGAGCCAGTTGAGCAAGGATTCTGAAAGAAATTCATTTGCATGGAAGGAAGGAATATCGCATGACTCCTGTTCTGGCCTTTCTTGATTACGAGAAAGCGTTTGACAGCACCGAAACAAATTCAATTCTGTCAGCGCTCGTCGCCCAAGAGTATACGCGTCCTATATACGAACATTAGCAGACTCTCTTCGAAACTGCAACAGTTGCATGTGGTTTTTCCAGCGACCTCCCACCATACTCATAAAAAGAAGGCTCGAAGAGGCGACATCATATCGCCAAAGCTATTCACTGCTGCACTGCAATGTGAAATGAAGTCGCACGATTAGGACGAGGAATACATATGTATTGATCAAAAATCCCTATCGAACTCTCGTTTGCAGACGATATCTTTATCTTCTCGAAAAGTTCAAGAGAAACAGAGACGATACTCAATGTACTCAACGAAGCCAAAAAAAGATACAGCCTAAGCATGAACTGAACGAAGACCCAATTCCTGAAGAATTTGTGCCTTCAAGGTGATCAAATTGAATTGTTCTGTGATTCCGAAGACTACCTCCTTCGTGCACCTTGCATAGAGGAAGAACTAAGCAGAAGAAAGAGAGCAGCATGGGATAGATTCGAGCCTTTTAAGAAAGCCACTAACCAGATAGTGGGTGGACCTTAAACTCCGTGTCTGCCTTTTCAATTCTGTACTCCTCCCAGCGCTCTCTTATGTAGCAAAGAAATGGGCTGATACAGCAACCACGTCAAAAAATCTGCGCACCACTCCCAGGGCGCTTGATCAAACTCTTTTGAAAGTCAATCGACGCTCACAACATCTAGCCAATTTGCGCAGCTGAGATTTTTGAATACTACCTCCTTCGCAAGCCAGAAAATAAATGCATCGATAACTATAAACAGATGAACTGGTAACATGGTAAGAAGAGCGAATGACAGATGACCCAAAAGGAACAGTGAAGTGGACTTTTGAGAAATACAAGCGTTCTTTGGAAAGCCACCTAAGGTGGACGTGTTAGTGGTTAACGTCAACCATCTGCATGCTTAGATGGTAGCGAGTCTGGAATTAAGGAATGGGTCTCGCTTACGTCACATTGCTCGGAACACACCATCACCATCAGCGACAATCGCGAGAAAAACGAATAGAAACTATGCGGGAGCTTGCACTACCAGTGAAAGCGGGTCACCTAAATATCCAAGTAAGTAACTTGGTCGTGTGCTTATAAGACCCTTCACTGCTCAGTGCAGAAGCTGAATTAATGGAGATATTAGATTAGTGCAAAAAAACTTGCAGTATCAAACCTCTTTGAAACAGGAACTACTCTTTGTAATTTGCTTCAAATACCGGAATGGTAGAGCTGGCGCTGAGTTCTTACGCGGCATCTCGCGTAGTCACAAGAGGACCATCTTCAATGATTGTTTAATGGTGGAATCTGATCGCTTTATAAATAATAAGAATATGTTCCCTCTTGAAACTTCCTGAATCGCCGCGCACTCTCCGTTCGTTAGTAGATTCTGGGCCAAATGCGTCATTGATGAGTAGAAGTAATATGGCTTGACAAAGTTATTAAACCATTCCTTTCGAGTGTTTTCTTAATGCCACTCTCAGATTTCAAAATACCTTGTAATCATTATTTGAGCCAACATGTCATGTGGTCTTTTAAAGGGGCTGATTTATAGAGCCCGATACACGTGTTCCGACCTTGACGGTCTCATCAGTCGGGCAGTATCCTTCGACTTAGCTAATCCCCTCGGAGTGCTCAGCCCCTGCACTAAGAGTAGGCGACAACAAAAATTTTACAATATACTACAAGTGAGATTATCACTGAATTGGAGGTATAATATACTAAAGATACTAGTCAAGAGCAATCGAGTGTACAACCTTGTGTTTTCGGTGATAATTTCACCGGACATGCAGTATAAAAATGTTCGTCGCCTAATTTGGTATAGGAAACTGAAAAGCCACGTGACTTAATACGTGGCCCAATAATAGTTACGAAAGAAATTATTGAACATATTCTTTTGTACTTTCACATTATAGTAGCGATTTAGACTGCCAGTTGTAAAAATATTGCGATTTCTTATATAAAAATGTTAACAAACAATTGGAGAATCAAAAAGTCGCCTTATTACTCATTGTAAAGCATAATGGTTCAAAGCGATCATCCTTTCATGGGAACGTAATTGATTCAAAAGGTCATTTTAAATCGGTCAGAATTTTGCCAGTTATCGCGTGATTTTTATCGAATCCCCAAAGAGATCTTCATTGTTGAACTCTGAAGCAGCACTAATGGAATAGTTCGTCTGAAACACATGACGAGCATTACAGCCATGATTTGAGATTACCCACTACATTTTTTCGAAGTAGTAGGAATTATTTGCAACTTTTCAGCAGAAATAATCTTAAACGTTCCCATCGAGCCTGCTTAGAGCCCGACTGCCGCAAACTTTTCGATCATCAAACAAAAGGCTTATGGGTGACTTGACGTACAAAGCGCAGTCCACATTAACAATGCGCAGGATCAGAAGATCTTTTAGTATCAGAGTCAGACGATTAATCTGGTCAACTTCCTGTCAAATAACAAGAATCGTACTCTACGTAGGCGCCATCGATTTGCGATCGCGGCAAACCCCACTGCCCGCACAACCTCCACCCCCGTGCAGCTCGTGAATTGACCAAAGAACACGAGTACGCGAAAGTTGGTCCGATCTCTTTTTCTTGCTATACTACCGATAAACGGTCCTTTTAAAAAAGAAGCACAGCATTGTAATCGGCGAATCTTATGCTTCTGAATGATTACATTGTCTAAAGAAAGAGCTCTGTTTTGAGAGGAAAGCGTGGCGTCTGGAGCACAAATGTTTTGCTTTCATTAAAGCATTATCATAAAGGTTAAATTCAAAGAAAAGGGCGACGTAGTACAGTAGCTAGACATTTGCGCCTTTCTAATATGTACTAACACCCTTCATATAAAATTTCTTGTCCAGCTCAAGGTATGCTCGGAAATCTGTGATATCATACGGAAAAGTACCCTTGCACATTTTTTATTTACTACTCATTCAGATCTCAACAAACCCTAAGTCGATGGATTGGGCAAAATATCTACAACGAAATATAATCGATACAATAGATTCTTCGTTTTCACCTATCAGATGATTCACATCATCGAACAGAACTCTCGTCATCTGCTCCTTCTACGTATGAACTCTCGTGGCCATCTACAAAGAATGCATACAGTAAGTGCATTAGTAAAAGCGATATGTTTGCTTTCATTAATGTCTTAGTACAAGACCATTTGATACCAAAGTATGAGAAGCGAAAGTGGAATAGTACAACGATGAACCTGAAAACTAGTAGCATTACGTAGCAGTAAAGCTTCAAACCATGTCGGGGCTTGAATACCTCTCAATAATAAATATAACAGAAAAACATAGTTAAGCTTTCTAAGATAGTAAGAAAGCGGCACGCTCCACTGTCTGTACTAATTTTCATTAAGACGCCTATGAAAATGTGAGCTACTTTACTATCTGATTTGAAACTAACTCCATCTCTTCAGAGAGTGTGGTTTTGTAACTCCAATTTTAACACTTATAGGCGATTTCTATGCACAGCGTGAAGGAAACAGCGCTAATGGAAAACCTGGAGTTCATATGTTAAATGGATTGTATGCGACGAATTGGGCGCGAAAACTAGTAGAAGTACACGGCTTGGAAATAGCTGTTGAGCACCTATAATCCCTTCATACATTCATGCAGCAACTTCCGAGTGTGGATGCTTTGGATAATCTCGCTTTGCGATAGAACTTATTTACACTACGATTCATTATCACAATTTCATTGCGTGACTCCCAAGTACTTCTATCATTTAATTCATGTTTTCAAATAAATCGCATATCCCTTCTATCACTGCTTATTAAATTTGCATTCTTCTTAACGACGCAGAATCCTGATCATAGCTATTCTTCTTAAAAAACTCGGAGGTGGCCGAGGTGAGCAGTTCCGTGAGACAACTATTGATTCCTGGAGGGTGTTGGGAAAGGAGTTAACCTGGCACATTGCTTCTTGGTGGTCAGCATAATCACTTCTTCTACTCGCTATCTCTACTCCTCGTCCTCTACTTCCAACTCCTACCACTCCCTTTACAACACATACCTTATACTAAATCTCTCATAAAAAATGCTGAACACAAAAAATAATATTCCACCTACCCATCCACCGTGTGAAACAGTGGCCATAAGAATGTGCTAGTGAAGAACAGGGCCCATTTATTTTGAAAAAGAGGACGGATATAGAAATAAATGACTTCTTGAAAGATAAGCAGCGTATTTTGGCACACTGTCTGCAATAAATGTTAAAAATTCTGTTTAGAATGCACTGATAAGGAACCTTGAAACCCGTAAATCATTAGAGGAATGATTTAGCAATTTACTTGTTTGACGAAGCGAATCTCCATTTCTTTCCTTTGCCGTTTGAGTGGCAGCCGAGTGTATTCCATGAAGACTATGAGACTTATGTACCTTGAATCACAGAATTATAATTCTCTGCTACAATTTGAACGGAATTTCGTTTCTCCAAAAGTCTTAGCTTCATTTACACTTATTGTTCAACTTGCGATGGCACCTACAAAAGTTTTCACTATCTCATGACGATAAGACATAAATACAGAAGATTGGAATGTTAAAGAAGGTTCTGCCGTGATGGATTAACTATAGGAAAAAGTGCGTTATTAGACTACTTTCACCAAGCTCTTTAGCAACTGTGAGTTCACACACTGTGAGAACAGTTAAGGAAAATGAGCCAAACGATTGTTCATCAAGACATACATGGTTCATTCACACAGAGGATTAGGCAGGTCCCATGAAAATTTCGCTTTCGGGTTCTACAGAGGACGCATTGTACTAGTTTGATAGTAATAACGCTGACTACTAAACACGCATTCACTCTTACTGAATTTTCCGGTGTAAAGCCAAGTATTTTTCAAAATACTAAGAAATTACAGTGGGATAAATTTTCTTATTGCATGTCCAACCCATTCCTGGAGCAACGGCCTTTTGTAGAACTACGGCAGCGAACACTGGCGGTAAGACGGCGTGTGAAGAAGTCTCAGTTAGTTCAATTAAGAAATAATTATTCAGAGTAAATGTCTCATTTTTGTTGTAGTCTGCCAGAAAAGACTTTCCTCCGGTTCAGTGCACTAGAAAGATTGTAGCATAAGAAGATCGTTTATGAGCGACGGTGAGAGCGGTAGTGATGATGAAGTCAATCGTAATAATAGGCTGTAGAAAAAGTTATTTCGTATTGCCTGAGATAATTCTTATGCAAACATTTTGCGTGCATTTGAGTTCATCAGAAAACTCGTTTTATTACGCATCGATCGACGTATCATAGCACTATTTAAGGTTCAGAATGCAACTGTCTGACGAAGAAATTCGTCTGCTGCTCTACTTCCCCTAGAAATCAGATGTCAACGCTTTTGAGGCTCATCGACAAATCTTCAAGGAGTATGGTGACGAAATTTACGATGCTCGTACAGCTCAGCGTTGGTTTGATACATTTCGTGAAAAATACTTCGTAAATTTAGACTACTTCGACTAATGATTTGTATTTTGTTTGAGCTCAAACGGGGTACAAATAAATTTTCTCTGCGCATTTTGAAAATAAGAACAGAGGAACTTTTTCTACAACCTTTTAGGCGGCCCACATAACGTTGAAATAGTGCAGTATTGCGACAAGGTAATCACCGTGAAGGCATTGCTGACATTTTATATTACATTTGGAGTAATATATGGTTCCATCCATTAGGTAAGACGGCTTTGGTGCAAGACTCTCCATAGTTAGATCTACATGTATAAGAAGTGGTACGTTATCTGTTTATTGAATAAGACCTATGGATCACAGTTCAGTGATTGTCTTTATAATCAACAGTCATATCTTGCCACTAAGCCCGTGCTTATTCTTCAGACAAATCAGAGTTGTATAGTCGAATAGAACGGTCAAAATAGCCACAACCAGAGCGATGTAGAAGTCTGTCAAGGCGGGGGCAGAATAGCGACACGCTGTACTGGAGAACCTCCACGTCCAATTTACAGCATCAAAAAAGGAAACAGCTGGCTGAAAGGCGACCGTCTTTTAATGTTCGAAAAACTCTATAAATCCTTGTATAAAATAACACTGCAACATGTTTGAGATCGGGTTGCACATTTCCGAATGGTCAAGAATATTTGAAGTTGTATAGCGTGGTTCATTGAGATCACAATGAATTTCATTTCCATTGTGGAAGGAAGAGTACATGTAGCGCAGTTTTGGAGATACAATTCTATACCCACGTGATATTTGGTTGGCACCATCTGCTAAACAAATGCTTCTTTCTTGGAGTTAACAAAAGGTATTAGGTTTGACTGCAAAAGTAGGAACCACCAAGGTTGATTGACCTCCGAAAGATTTACCACTGAGTATTTGTGCATGATCAGTGGAGTAGAAATAATGGTTTATATTCAACTCATTGATCAATGGTTGTCTGCCATTTTTGGTTTTGCAGCAAAATAAGTAACAGAGGTCTAATATGCACGCTTTTCATTGTATTAGCCATCGTTTTTCGTGCGTTCGAACTTCATTACTCTCATTGACTGCAAAACACAAAACTCACCCCAATAAAAGCGGAATTGCATGGAAAAATCTCAAAATCCAGCTCATCGAAACTACCAAGAGGGTATTTTTCAGAGTTATGAAGCTGGAAGCTTGCAGAGGGAAGGTGATAGTGATGACTCTGTTCACGGCAATGGCAAGATGAGAGTATAAACATACATACCAGAGCATTGTTCGCCAAACTTAACAAATGCCTAAGATTTCTGCTGATAGTCCGCTTTCCCTAAAACTTATAGAATTTGTTATGTCAATATTTGAAACCATAGTGATATTTATCTAACATTAAGGATCAATTCTCATTTCCGGAATTTTTCCGTTTTCCGTCCCTCTGTATCAGCGCTCCTGAGGAACGTATTTTTTGAAGGTTTTGAAATTTGATCAGTCATTCGATAGCTCAAACCTTGAAGCACTTGACAGTGTATATTATTCTGGAAGCAGTGTTTTTGTTGCTCTGCAACGCAGAAGCGAGTTCTTTTCCTCTTCTCGCCGAACAAAGTTTTTACTAAAGACTTTAAGTGACCATTCAAAAGCTTAAATCTCACCAATTTTTAAAATGTGCTTAGCTTTCGAAAACGAACTTCCTAGTGCACTATGACGATCAAAACAAGATGAAGTTTCGCAAATTTGGCACCGGAAAAAATGCAGGCGGCTTAGTGACCATGTTGTGAGACCTCTATCCACATAGGGGCAAAGCACTGTGATTTGGTCAATGTTCCGCTGCGCGAAACTTAACATTCTTTTGGTTGTTTACAGCGCATTAAAAAGTTGCTTTCAGAAAACAAATGCATCGTTATAATCAATAAAATTCAAACTATCGAATGATTGTTGAAAGCCTGAAGGAAAAGCTTTGTTTAGCGAAAAATGTTTGGAAATGAAAAACATAACATTATTTTTGCTGTTACCCCGCAATAATAAAGGCCATTCTGAAAACGAAATGCACAGCGTAAATTCTCGACATATGACCTACTGGGTGATTTTTTAAGAGTTACAAAAAAAAGCAAAGGCCGCGTTTTTCATAAGCGATCAAATAAGGTACGGACGTTGAAAACGATCTGAATTTGCGTAACTCGATACTCTGTTGGCTATTACATTGTAATAAAAGGCCATTCTAGAAAACAAATACTATATTGGATTTGGTAAATTTTAGCTACCGAATTATTGCTGAAAGTTCAAAGAAAAAGCTTTTTTTAGCGAGAAATGTTAAAATGAGAACACAATTTCATTTCTGCTGTCACTGCGCAGCAAAATGGTCGTTACAAAAACATGCTTTTGGAATTTTACGAGATTTCAGAAGTAAGTTTTAGAATTTTTCAATATTTGCGCTGTCGAAGAACTTCCAAAAATATACAGTTAAGTATACAAAGACTTGAACTTTTCTGAAAACGCTGTAGCACTTCGTCACACTCTCTCAAAAACGCACGGCATCCTCTTCTAAACGATGATTACATAACTCCAAGAAGGTAACAATGTACTACTGCGTGGTGTAAATTTTACAAAGTGCTATGATTCCGGCTTCACATCTAAAATATGCATCCACAATTTCAAGATTTTTCTATAAAAAGAATGAGTCAAAATCATATTTTGGCTTAGTTCGGAAGCAGCTCTATTCGAAATAAAATTCAACACTGTGAGTACTAGAGAGTTTCAACGATTGCTCAAATGAAAACACCTAATCTAAGAAAAAACACTAAAAACATTGGAGTTTCGACTTGTGAATCTACGACTCATTAGCATATAAGGCCACTTCTGTAAAGGGAGTGCATTTATGTTTAACTAATTTAAAGGGTAAAGCGCCTACTCGCTCATCATGTTTACTTCTATGGAACAACGATGTAGTTGGCGCCATCTTGGTGACTATCTAGTTGATAAGCGTTTTAATTGACAAAAATTGCCACCAAAAATCTCAAAACTTTTTAGACCAAAATCTATGACTATTTACAATAATATTATAATCGGTGTGATCCAGAACACGGTGATGAGTAGAGCCCACATATTGGTGATGGTGTGTGAGAGACACAGTTGACCAAATGAGCTCCGCATAGCCGGATTGTATCGTACGATTAGTATGGCAGTGCCGTTTGAGACCAAACCAACCACTACTGCCTGGAATTTACACACTTTCGTTTTTTTTTTTGCAGGGCTTCCACTCTGCATCTTATTTTCTAACCGGAAATGTCAGTAGGCAAGGCATTCAAGCATTCTAATTTATTCAGTAATTAATCTAGAAGTTCATCCTGTATGTTTAGCGCATCCCTCTCCACTGAAAGGAAGCTTTTGTCTGGAGCTTTGCAACTACGTGTATCCGTTTCAACATATTATAAGTATATTATATATATATATATATATATGTATATGTATATATAGAGGATAAAGAATAAAGCTCTCGACGTTGACCAATCTCTGAGTGATGCGCCATGCATTCGTCTTCAATTTTCAACTTCGTTTAAGGTGATTTAATGTATATCCGGCCTTTACAATGGTTCGCGGTGGCCTCTCGCTGAGCCAAGTCAGTGCTGCTCATCTTTGTAGACAAGTCTGAGACCCGTCTGGTACAAATTTACCGACCCCGGACGGATGGATGGCTTGGTGAACCATTAGTGCGAGATCGAACCGTTGACCTCGTATGCGACGCAGAGCACCTCTAACCGCTGCGCCACATGTGCTCTAGCACAGAACACTCGATACTAATAGATAACGAGAATTCCAGTAGAAATCATCAAATATGTAGAAGCAAAAGGATTAAAAGCCGCTGATTCCGCTGTGAGATAACCACTGTGAGATAATCTCTAGCGCCTTCGCTGTCATCTGTTATACTTATGCTTTGCACAGCAAACATGGTTATGAATTTACTGAGATTTGAGCTATCAAGCAATCTCTAGCAGTTTATAGAAAGAGTTTTGTTCAGGGAAACATAAGCGGAATAATGATAAAAGCGCACAGCGCCTAAAACATAATTTATCTCAAGTACTACGGCTTTGTAGAATAGCTTTCTTGGAAAAAAGAGCATACCACAGTTTCCTGAGGTTCAAGCTGTCGAATCTCTTTAACGCTCTTGCGAAAAGTTCTTGTCCAGAGAAAGGAGTTGTTTCTTCAATTGATAGCGTCTAACAGATAGAAACTCAAAAAAAAAAATAAGCCAGTTTTCAATTATATACACTTACGAAAAATAGAATAGTTTATATGCTTGAAGTTTCGAAATTATCTATTGCCAAAAAATGCAACTAATAGAAGAAATACGGCAAAATTTAATTTTTTCTAGTATTTCTGTTGATAGTAAGACATTTACCAACCTCGCGTCGAGTAAAGTGGATAGGTATTTGAGCTTAACACACTTTGTATCTTTATGTCGAGATTTCTAGAGTGAAGATATTTTGAAAAGCTGTGACCATCGTAAATTATTGAAAGAGTGATCTAAAGCATACCGTGGCTATAATAACAGTCACTGCAATGTTCTCCGAGTGAATATACGACGAACTGGTTGAGAGAATTGCCATCAAGAAAATACACAAGTTTTCCATTGATAGGAATAAAAAATAACGTATTATGCTAAACCAAGCATGGAAATTGAGCAGGAACAACTGTTCTTCCTTTTCCAATCACCAGAGAGCTGTTGTCAAAATGTTTCAAGACCTTACGTAATCAATTTGAGTCCGTTTCCTTCCCCGAAAATCCATTTGATCCATTTTTTGTAGAACTTAAGCTTGCGATACTAGACTGAATAGAAAGTTGTTGGGCACTTCAGTTAGCATGAGATAACTCCCATGCATATCATGGGAATATCACAGTTTCGTATGTTATATTTTCCCACTGAAGACCTATATTATAGATATTTCCCACTTAAGGACTATATTATAAATATTATTCGTCTTTATTTTCACTTTGTTGCAAGCCTCCGCCATGTCCAACGACACAATCTAAGTTCGCGTTTCATTACGTCATTATTGGAGGAAGTCTTTCACAGCGAGCTTGCAGTCCATCGTATCAACGAAGCTGAAGAGGAAAGCACAATGAGCAAATCTGCTGCGGAACGCAGGATTCAACTCCTTAATGCCAGAAATCGTGACCTCAACAAGCTCCTACAGGACTTCCGGCAAAGTAGAACAACGGCGATTTTAGTGCTGCTTTAGAGGATGAACCCTCGTCAAGTGCGGGGATGGAGGGTTAGCTGAATATCAAAGCGAATTTGCGTTTTTTGAGGTGCAAATGGATTCTCGGACAGACTCCTTGTTGAATTCGCGCTGACTTGGCAAATGAATTATGTATCTACGCAGACATAATCACGTATGCATGTATGGGCATGTCCTCGCTAATGCAGAGTGGATTTTTAGTCAGTTAGATTCGAAGTCTGTGATCAAATGAGTGAAAAGTGTACGGGTGTAGTTCAGCGATCTCTAACTTCTTGGAAAAACGGAAAGCTATCAGTGAAAATATCCAATTTTACAACTAGAACTGAGCATGCTATACGCAGTCATCAAATATAAAGCTGTGAAAATCTGAGCTTCAATTCTCTGACCTCCAAAGAGCCCTCAGCACGACAGTGTTAAGTGGGACGAGAACGGAGGGCATGCTAAAGTGTTAGACCATCGTCGGTGTTGGCGAAAGGGGAGTCTCAGGTAACAACAAATGACTTCTAAAATCGTCCTTTCCACGTTCATACACATAATTACATTTCCTATAGCATGACGTTTAGGATTTAAACGCCTTCTTTTTCGGAGTGATTTGATAAAAACTGATGATAATATTTGAAATCACCGCTACTGAAAAGTTCGTAATATTCCTGCTCACAAAGCCACATCCCGTACTAGTCGCTTGTGAAGCAATTTTTTTCTCCCTACTCTGATGCATTTTCTCTTTTATTATCAAATTTCAAGCAATCTTAGATCGTTTAAATAAGTGAAAAAGTTAGGAAATTAGCATATAAGTTGTTAAGGTGCAATAAACAGCACCTTCGGAAACTTGATACTGACAAATAATTAGTGGATAGACAACCTTAGTCCAATATTCATGGAGAAAATCAGTTGTTGGAGATTGTTTTGTACACCGTCCATAAAGATTTAGAATTATGATGAATCTAATTGTTTACCATCGCATATTGTAATAAAATTTGTGCAAAGTATTTAGCGCCAGCAAATTACGAAAATTTCAGTGAATAACATTCATATGTGGTAGCATAAAACAATAATTAGTCAGCAAATTTACTTCATAATAGTAAAACTCACTGGATTACACGTCTCAGAATACTGAGTTGTACGCAAGGGTTCGATCTCAGGCGGGAGTTGAATCAGAACACCGCGCTCCCGGTAAGGATCGAACGCGGGTTCAGCTTTGTCTCAGATCGAATTTTTGAGCATCAGTCTTCCAACATGTATAGTTGAACATCATACCACCACTGGAGAGCAGTAAAATCAAAGGAAATGCAGGTTGTTAAATTGCTTCGTTGTCTTCCCACCACTTGACTTTGATGTAGGTCATTAATCGTAAAATTATTTTGTTACATTATATAACATCTTAGGAACACATTAGAGTAAACATTAAAAAGTCGTGCCATTATTGAATGTAAAGCATACTGACTCAAAGTAATCATCCTTTCACGGTAGCTAACAAAACTCAGCTGAACGATGAGTCAATCTACATTATTTGGAAGTTTGCTAATCAATGCATAAATCCAATGAGTGCCTATAAAAATCTTCACTGATCAACACCAGGTCTGCATTATAATTAGTTTAAGGTAGGCGAAGAGCATCACAATCATTTGAGACCATTCAGTTTGATTTTTTGGAGAGCTAAAAATAGTTCACTTTTCTCCAGCAGCATAAACCCAAAGCTTTATTGTTAGATCTGTCCACAATCCACCTTTCTTACTTTTCCGACTCTTGGCAATAAGCATACTTGACTTGAGTGACTTGAATTGATTTGACTTGGAGTATATAGTCCAAATGAGAGAAGCATAAGGTAGCAATTGGATTCAAGGTTCAGGTTACAATGGTCTCAAAGGCAACATAATTATATCATAGCACACTACAAGCTTTCTCAGAGATGTTTTGCTTCTTTAATATGTTGTGGCAGATGTGCGATTAGAGGTCTGAACGTGGTAGTAGTTGTGGTTTACGTCATTGTATGTGGGATATAGGGCAACTCTAGTGCTGTGTATCATGATGCACTAAACAATCCTTTCAAACTTTTAGTGGTAGCAGAATACCTTGCAATCTCATTGATGTGAAGTAATGTGTAAAACTTTCGCTTCAGGCGGGACTCGCGCTTACATCTCACTCCTCGGTTTGTACACGGAGATTTGACTTCAATCGAGTTGGACAGTGTGCTTTGGTGACAGAATATGCATAGTACATCAATAAAAAATGTCCTTTGTAGTAACGTAAAGCAAAATAAAGGAGCTTCTTTGCTTAGAAGACTAAGCCAGGAGATAATTTCAAGGAAACCAATTTTGTTGATGAGAATGACATCACAACAAATCAAATAAATATACTTTTATTTTCGAGTGCTTTGTTGAGACCACGCTCAAATTTCAGTAGATTCTTTTCATTATTATTTGAGCCAATTGTCATGTGGTCTGGTAAGGGCTCTTGTACACCCCGATACACGTGTTTCGTCCTTACAGACTCGTCAGTCTGGCAGAACCCGTCGTCTTTCGAGTTTCTTATAGTCAGTTCAGTCGGGAGCCCACGTGT
Organism: Parelaphostrongylus tenuis; assembly: GCA_019055375.1. Classification (NCBI taxonomy): domain Eukaryota; kingdom Metazoa; phylum Nematoda; class Chromadorea; order Rhabditida; family Metastrongylidae; genus Parelaphostrongylus; species Parelaphostrongylus tenuis. Next base: position 44,996 of record JAHQIW010007185.1, read on the forward strand.
ATCGGGCTGTACAAGAGCCCTTACCAGACCACATGACAAGTTGGCTCAAATAATAGTGAAAGGATTTAATCAAATGAATATCATAGAATTTTTATCTTTTAACGGAAGGAAGAAGTGGTTCATAGCAGTCACTCGTCGTAGGTCACTTTAGTGATGCAATAGCTCTGTAATATCGCATTCTGAAAGCTTCCTATTCACTCAAATATCATAAGTTTGAGCAATCAACTTAGATCATACTCTATCTCATATTCGACATTTAATCCCTTTGGCAAGGCATGTACCTGTTTTGGTGCATGATGTGAACAAAAAATAACATTCGCACTTGAAGTTCTCATTGAGTTGTATATGCAGAAAAAGCAAATCACTAGGTAGAGTACACCACGTGGCATAGAAATAGTATAGAAAACGCAAGACTCCGCTAATCACCTTGTCGTTTGAAAATTGCAGCCCTAGAAAAATTAGAAAGTTCTATTGAAGTACCACCAATTACTCTGAAGCGTCAAATAGTTCGGAAACCGCTCATACGGCCGTCTATGCACAGTGCAAGAGTTCATGATATGTACGGATAGGCCACTTTGTGCCCGCATAAAAGAATACTTAGATGGCCAGAATAACGCTAGACTAGGTATCCCGCTAGGCTCGCATAGAACACAGACGCATAACGAAGACGATTTGGGTAGAATTGATTCGAGCAAAAACACGAAACATTACTGAGATTATAGAAGAATTTTGGATAAATACCACTAATTCAAGCACAAACCGGTTGTTTTTCAAAGGAAGGTGTTATAAAATCCTCGATAGTCAATCTTACAAATAAATTGTATTACGCCAAACTCAACTTTTGGCTTACAAAGAAAAATGTGACTTATTGAGCATTAGCGAGGCTAAAAGATAGCCAGTTATGGGAATTTATGATATCAGTCTTCTAAATCAGTGCGTTAGCATTCTTTCATACAACCATCATCAATGCAAAAAAGTCGCGATGATAGAGTGTCTTCTGAAGATGATGCAAATGAGGTGGCTTGACGAATAGTTGCAGATAGCTGACGTGATGAACAGCTGAAAATTACCAAATAGAAATTTGCGTAAGTTTCACGTTCTTCTTCTGAGCCTGCCGAACTCCTCTTTCTATTACGTTTCAGATCGGCGACATTTTGCACAGTCTGAACATAATTCAAAATTATCTTCCGTTCGATAGCGCGGAATGAAGAAACGACTTTTTCCGCCAGAGAAGATTTTTTCACAAGCGTATTAAAAATTAGTCGCAAGCTTGAATTTTGTGCCACCCACTATCAAGCGTGCTTGTCTTTTGGAAAGCCTATCTATACCGCTGTAATATTCAAAATAAAATTATGTTTCACAAGCGCCGCGCTCCTTGATCGTCATCACGCTTATATCTTATTTTGCAAAGTCTTACCTTGAATTGATAGTATTCGTTCAATAATCTAAACTCTTAGGATTTAGGAATGCACCCTACTTTTCTAAGAATGATAATAAAAAGTTTTTTGTTTCACACAAGCGTACTTTTTGCAGCACAGAACTCCTCCCTTAAATTATAGGTAACTGTTTCGATAGCGCAATCTTCGATCATTTCAACACTGTGCAAATTTTCTAGAAAGACCGCTTCACTGCAGTGCAGCGCAGAAAAGAAGATTGAATTTCATATGCGCCACGCATCTGTTTGTCATTTGGATGTGTGTTGGGTGTGGATCGATGACGCGCGATCGATAGACCATGGAAGAGCGGCTCACATGTCGAGTGCGATTTTTGCTGTTGAATTTGACTATTCTCCATTTTGAAAAACTCCAGATAAAACATACGACTCTGCTACTACGAGATCTTCTCTGCAAATTCATATTTGCGTTTCATACTTCTGGCGAAGTATAAGCCTGATAATATCAAAGACGAGTGGTGTGAAACATAATTTAATTTCTAATGCTACAAAGCTATGAAAAGACCTATTCAAAGAAACATGTACGTGGGGCAGTGAACCGAGATTTTCAGCTTTCTATTGATAATTGAAACTCCTGTGAAAAGTTCTTGTTCAGCGAAAGAGGTCACCCAATTGCATGCTGTTTAACGGGAATGAGCCATAATTTTACTTCTAGAACGCAATAAAAGAACTTTCAAACATAAAGTGCAGTTTCCAAACTGTCGAAATTTGTATTATCAAATTATTACTAGAATCTCCAAAAAAGCGGAAAACGAGTTGCTTCCAAAGGGTTGACAGGTGCGGATAACAAAAAAGTACCGTACCCTATTACGTTTGAACAAACAAGCATCCAACAGACCAGAACTACGGCGACTCAAACCCGCATTTCACCTAATTCAGTGGGGCGCTCTAAGCCGTTGCCCTACTGAAGTCTGTTTTGCCAGCACTTTTTCTAGGTTACAACACATCAATGCGACTAGATCAAACTGTCACTGTTGGTTGCCGGGAATTTGTTGCGTTGTGGCATAGAAAGACTGAAAAACTGAAGTACTGACAAAACAAACGTCGTTAGTGCAGCGGGTCAGAGTAATCCTTCAGATAGGGTGGAACGGGGATTTGAGTCCTGTCTGACTCAAATGCTGTGCACATCACTCAGCATCATTAGGAAAAATAGAATTATCACACCACCGCTCAAAGCGATTAAATAGCGAGAATTCTGTTCAAGATTTCATCGGCTGCCCAATACAGTAACTATTACCATGTCGCAACTTCCAGTCGAGTATTTTCGTTCTAGCATACATTGCGTTGTGCGTGATGCGAGCCTTCTCAGTATTCATAAAGTTGAGAAGTCGATAATGATAATTTTTTTTGAAAGGAATAGAGTCAACTGAGCATTTTCTTTCTCGAAGAGTTTCAACGCCGTCCTTCAAAAAGGATTATTTATACGCACTTTCGATGTGCAACCTAGTAAGCTATGATTTCTTTTTTATCAAAATCTTCGAACTCTTACGACAAAACCCAACTTCTTAAAAAAGGTTCTCTAAATTTTCCGAATCATAGGTAATTCCTACATTCGATGATAGGAATGTGTCCATCACTAAAATGGCAGCTTAATATTTCAAGAAACGAAATCTAATCCTCAATCGACCTCTGGAGAGCTCGTGTGTTTTTTGAGCGCATGATTTATGGAAACCTTTCTAGCTAGACACACATTTTCTACCAAATTTTTAGTAACTCTTAAGTTGCTTAAATTCAAGCAGTCTTCAAGCTTTCAAACGGTCTATATAAAGCGGTTGAAAAACGAAAATGATATTACGTTCCCCACTCAAAGTAGTTAGTCCGTTGCTTGAACTTCATAGCGGGTTTATTTTGAATAATAGTGTGATAACAAAAAGTTAACAAATAGAACGATGAAACGAAGTTCTTTCTACAATTCTAATACGTGAAACAGAGATTTTTTGCGCTTCCAGAAACGTTTAGAACTCTTTTGGTACACTAATATACCACGATTTTCTCTACATACACATATCCTTTTGATGAATGTTTCTCCAGAAGTAAACAACAATATTCTTTTTGTTAATAGAGCGCGCTATGAAGGCTTTTCTCTAACCAAGCTTAGTTTCGGAATCATCTTCTTTCAAGCTGTCGAATAAACACTAGAGGTCTAGTGAAAAGTCAAGCACACACGCCAGCCTTACATTAGGCGCGCCTAAGGTGTAACTTCATTTTCCTCGCGGTTGCTACAGCCCACAAATAGGATCTGCTTAAAAATTGAATACAGATAATTACCGAAATATAGGCTATCGACTGACTACTAAAAGCCCAAGGAAAAAAAGAAGACGACGCAGTCCAGAAGGGGTTAAATGTCGAAAAGGCTGACATAGTCGTTTTTGACATTGGCCACTTAGTATGCCCATATTTGTAATCTGCACAATTTACTAATAATCAATCAGGAGTCATTTTTATTTGACCGCTATTTGCGGTGTTATGACATTTAGATATACGTGATAATGTAGAGTGCTGTGCAAAAGCGTTTGCGCCAGCCCGGATTCGAACCCAGATCTCACTCTTTCCGGGAGAGTATGCTATTCGTGACACTACCGACGCCCGTTTCGCACACCACTCTTTCTACGCTACAACGCGTTACCTGTCAACACCAACTGTCTACGGTCTGGCGGTCCACTTGTGTTGACAGATATTGGGTGCTAATAATCAATCAGGGGTCATTTTTATTTGACCGCTAGTTGCGGTGTTATGACGAAGGAGTGAGATCTGGGTTCGAATTCCGGCTGACGCAAGCGTTTTTGCACAGCACTCTACATTATTGGGTATATCTAACACACCATAACACCGCTAGTAACGGTCAAGTAATAATGACTCCCAATATTTGGGAATGTTTAGAGCTTTTCGATATTTACCAACTTTCCAAAACCACATAGCATTTTGAAGCCTATGGAGTAAGCTAAAAAGATTACACACACACTAACTCTTAAATTGTGCGGCACTCTCCAGTCGTTTCAATGTCCGCTCATGGCCGAGTAGAGTGCACCTGGTGGCGTAACTGCAATGTATAACTGGGAATCCAATCCTGTGCAAGTTATGTGATGAGTCTAAAATAGGTGACGAATATTGTTTGTCTTGAACATACCAGACTCTGTCAATTTTTCGTGGTTTTCGACGGTGCCGAGTTTTGATAAAGGGTCTGCTCGAAGATCTCGTTCAGTGTAAGCGCCACATAGAAGTGCTATTATCCTGTAGTGAGCTGCCCTTGTTTGCTGACATGTGGTGACAGTATCGTGTCGTTCACAGAAGGATAGTTAATGAGATACTAATTACTTCAGTTTCAGTGATAGTTGAGTCATTGCTTGTGTGCTTTGCGATAGAAAAGTGCTCTTTGACTAGTCTTGATTTGTCCTGCCACGCGGAATTTAGGGATAGGATTTATCCTTACAACGAACAACCCAAATATATCTAAGCATATCACACATATATGTACAACAACCATCATGAGCCTTAACGATACGAACTCAATCATAAAAGAGAACGATAAGTTGATGCCAAGAACAAGTGAGTGACGACGTCGGAAATGAGTGATTGATTCGAGATATATGATAGGAAGGGTTAATTCATAGCTGATGTCTTGACAGCTAGTCAGTATTATCCACAGATGAGTGGAAGGAGATAAAGAGAACGAGCAAGCAATGAGATCGTAAAGAGGAATCAAGTGTCATTGTGGGCGTGAATCTCCACCATCGCCATTTTCCTTGACCGCTGAGCAACCATGTCGTCGCCAGGTGTCCGCCATCGGCAATGTCCCGGCTACACCGCTATCTCGGGCCGATAAACGCGCTAATTACTTCGCCTTTCGATTATTTGAGGCAGTGTCCGCAAGATACAAAGTTTACTTATTCGATAAATTTATTTTACATTTTCATCCTTTACGTAGTGTTGTATTATCTATAGTATGTATATGTACGAAGCAAAAGAAAATAGCAGTTGTTCCGCCAAACAAAGTTGTTGTTTGGCGGAACAACTGCTATACTCCCCGCCCCTCGAAAGAATGGTGCACGCGATCCATATTTCGTTCAAATGGCATGAATGCTTTACGACTTCTCTTCCACGGGATCGCGTTTTCTTGTCGTTCTGGCCTGATCACTTGTGGTGTGACGAGTGTATCATAAGGGTGCTTGCGTATGTTAAGTTGACTGTCGTGTTGCTCAAATCTGTTGGCGATTCCCTCGTTGCTTCTCATGAAGGGACTAATTCCAGTTCTTGATGTACAATAAGAGGGCTTGTGGCTTGTGAGCGCCATCGCCTGTACATCGGTGTTGGGCTGTTGTCTCGTGCTTAGAATCCACGGAGGAAGTTCATAGTCATCGTCGTCCTCATCCTCTGTGTCGGTAGTGTCCCTTTTGACTTCTTTCTCATCCAGGCCTTCTTCGGAGCTATATGGAGTGACTTCGTCTCCCTCCGGTTGTTTTAAGCAAAACTCCCTGAATAACCGTGAATTATCTTTTAGAAGATCGTCTTTTTAGTGATTCTCCATTATCACTATAGTTAGGCGCCTTGTCTGTCTCTTTTGTGTCAAAAATATCGCTTTCGATTTTGCTTCCATTCAGAATTTCTTCGCTACTGTCTTGAGTTCCTTTGCCTTCTTCCTGCTTTCTGCGCAAGACTCCTGTATGAATGGTTCATTACATTCTAGAACATCGTCCACTAGTAGCACCTTATCATCCTGCACTGAATCAAACCGTCATTTTCTTTTCTTTTACACTGAAAATCCTGATCTTCATGAGTTGGTACACAAATATTGTGTAGGAAAACGAAAGTGTCTAGACTTGGCCGCTGCTGCAATCCTACATGATTTTCATGCGCCACTATGCCTTCCTTCTTCTTTCGTTCTGTTGAAGCAAATTCTTTGATTGTAATGTTCTCGCTTTTGCATATAGAGGTATGGTGTCCATGTCTGTGACAAATTTGGCAAGAGCCACCTTGGCAGTGGGTGTCTTGTGATTCTTTGACCCGCAGTCATTACATAGATCGCGTATTTGTATGACGTTTAATCTCTTCTCTATGGTTCGAATGTTGTGGCAATCGTTTGGTGAGTGCCCTGCCTTTTTTGCGATAAAAACGCGGTTTTCTTGTTATTATTTTCTGCTGACTTAATTGGGCTTGTGGAGGAGAAGCATATCAGTGTGTAGAGAAATTTCCGTAGTATCTTAATGAATTGCTTTAGTTAAATTTTCTTCCTAAGCGGAGGGAAAATTCTTAATTGAATAACAAAATATCGATCTTCCCGCCTCGCCCGCCAACATCATGCTTAGCGGGCCTTATAATTGCTACGTAAAGCTAACTTCTTAAACGTAGGTGATTAAACCTTCACATACATTTACGCTGTAATAATACAACGTAACGAAATGAAATGTGGTTGGCTCGATAGCGTCATACCTACACGGATGAATAATTCTCAGTTCTCCATATGCTCCAGTTAGGGAAAAATTGCTAACAATTGTCCATCAGGAGGGCTCGTTCTCAGAGAATCCAGAGGATATATGCGACGACAGAGACAATTCCTGGAGAAGAGCAAAGTGCGTTTGGTCCATCCCACACCTGCAATGTCATATATCGTGATGATGAGAAGGAGTAATAAGTTACAGGAGGAGTAATGAATTACATGAAGAAATAAACCAACATCATATCGTAACTATTATTTGAGCCAACATGTCATGTGGTCTGCTATAAGGGCTAACTTTTAGAACACGATACACTGTTTCCACCCTGACGGTCTCATCAGTCGGGCGATACCCTTCCTGTCTTTTGCCAATCCTCTCGGGGCGCTCAGTCCCCTACTAGGAGTAGGCAACGACGATCATTTTACACTGTATATCAAACGAGACTATCACCGAACGGACAGTGTTGTACATTCGATTGCTCTTGGCTGGTATCGTTAATATAATGTTTTTCATTTCGAGCGTTTTCTTGAGACCACGCTCAAATGTTAACATTTCTTGTAACTATTAATTGAGCCAACTGTCATGTGGCCTGTTATTGCTATCATAACGATCGTTACGAACTATGAATCCAGTGCGAAACTCCATCAGGCGGATCGTGTTGGATAACGCAATGTCTTCACCAAAGAGTGCAGATCTGTGGGTGTGAGTATTAATATGATAGCAAAGGGCCATTGAACGAAGTGCACATGATTGACAGCACTTGATAGTAACCACTTTGTTATATTAAGAGTGCAAATATGACTCCACATTAGTTTCTGCTGTACTAATAGTAAAAACCGAGATAGCAATTTCTTTTTATGTCGTTTTAAAGTGATTTGAACACTTTATTCGTTTGTACACTTTTTATGCATATATAATATTTCATATGATGGCCCTTATAAGACTTTAAAGATGACAATTTTTGTACTAGAAAATTCTACTGTGGAGAATACACTTTGCAGATTTGTTAATCACAAGTAATTGAATTTACATGATTTTAGTATCATCTACGCGCGCACATTTTGGTTTACAATTTGCTCAGACCTGCTTTGAGATGGAGATGTCGTAAGAACAAATTCGCTTGCTACTCATGCATGAATGGCGCGTAGGAGTGAAGCAGCTCACGAGATTAGTGGAAGGAGCAAGCTCCATTTTGAAGCAAGTACAGGCAAGTTAGATTGTTCGCTAGAGAATACGCAACTGAAAGATACTGAAGCTATGTAGTTTCATTGTAAACAACATTTTAAAGAAACCAAATTGGCACGATTTGGCAATTATGCTACGAGATAACACGCGACTTTATAATGCAAAACCGATCAAAAACGCCTTAAAAGAATTAAGTGGGGGGAAGGGGGAGGGGGGTTTAGGAGGACTCACCTTACGCGCAGTACTCTCCCCGACATCGTGCCGCTAAGATACCACATCAAATTACCAAAATTCTAATTTCAAATCAGTGAATCAAAAAATGACGTTTTAGGGTACAAAAGTCGCCATCTTTAGAGTCCAGCAAAATCGTCATATAAAATATTTTGCAAATGGGAAGATATAAAAAGCTCTATTCAACACTCTTTGAAACGAAGCAATGAATTTGCATTTTTTTATTTTTACTATTTACAGACCGTCGGAGTCATAGTTGTACATATAAATTATGCGCTTCTTGTATGTGCTCAACATCTACAGTATAGGAATATTTCGGATATCATTCGAAGAGCTGTTGCAAATCCCAATAAATCGGTGTGGATGCAATTTAGACAGTGTTCCATCCTCTCCTTCATCCTACGAGGTTAAGCATAAATTCGCACTTAAAGGATGAGGAACCGCTCCAAACACAACTGCTGGGGAATTCAACCTTCGACAGACGTAAAACAGCAGCTACTCATTCTCAGTTCAAGAAGGGAGTTACATCCCACCCAACATTCCACTTTAAACAACGTACACTTTGAACCTTCGCAATCTAGGAGGGCTTGCAAAGAGACGCCGTATAGAAAGAGGAATCAATGGCAGAACAGCAATGAGATACTCCACTTCACCACCACTCACTTTGAAAACATACGCTTTATTTCTTTGTTTATTTTACACAGCTCGCCCTTTCATCTTCAACAAGATTTCAACATTCTTTACATGTCATTCGTTTACTTGCAACCACTATCCTCAAAGGCTTACCAATTATTCTTTTAGTCTGAAACTTTGCTTAAAGATTGCCTTCCCGTTTTGAATGTCGAAGAATGATGGCCGTGTCTCTATTTGAGGTCTTTTGATCAACGGGACGGAGCGCGCTCACTTCTACCAGGAAATGAATTTTTCTCAGACAGGCACAGCAATATTTTTTCCATTTTAAAGGATGAGAGGCTTGTGAATCCAAGCCATGTCAGGTCCACGATCGTGCCAGCGTTAATCGGCATCGCTACCGTCTACATGCTTCATAGTCAATATGACATATTTGTGCGGATCTGCCTTTCAACGCGGTGACTACATCGGATCTTGTACAATAATCTTAATTACATGTAAACATGCAGTAATAAGAACATTGAAGAAATTGGTCATCCATTTCGTCTTCATATTTGAGAGCACGCAAATGGAAGGCTTTTAAGCTTTTAAGGTACCCTTGATAGTACATATGGAAACAGAAAGTGCGATAATGATGTTTAGATCGTAATTTAGATCTTCACGTAAGAATCGAAAATTCCAAAGCATGTATTTTCAAAGTTGGTTTGAATAATTTTCAAAAATTCAAGAGTGAGTATGGAATGAGTGTCTCACGATAAAGCGTAATTTGGACTAACTCGAATGGCAAATTAGATTTCAAATCTTAGTGGGTTTCACTTAATATCTTGTGTCGACAACAGTCGAATGATTTCATCTCTCAGCAAACGAAAACAATAAGTTGCCTATATTTCTTTGGCTTAGCAACCTTCTAGCAGTGGTATGAATATTCGACATCATAGCACTGATTAAAAGTAGTTAAATCAAGTACGTTTAGGTTATACAAATAGGAGAAGCTTTCAACTTAAATAGGTCTAACTCCAAAGTGTGCTCACCAGACTGATCCCGTTTAGAGCTGATTGCTGACAGCTTCGATAGTTCATATCGAAGGAAGAGTGGTAACAGATAGGTAGCCTTTGTGTTGCAGTGGTAACACGCGTCCCCGGTGAAAGTGAAACGCGAATTCAGCTCTCACGTAAAGTCGAATTTCCTACTTCACTTAATTTTCTTTGATGAATATAACAATATATTGCTTTTACCAAACAGAGCTGCATGGCTCATTTATTGATTTTTTTGTCGAATGCAGAACACTCACTAAATAAAGCTGTAAAATATTACATTTTCTCCATGATCTGAAGAATGAAAAGCCGCATAACCTTAGCCTGCGAGAAGTAGCAGTACGTATTGACAACCTCATATAGGTTTATCAGTGACAACTGGTACAAATAAACAACTTGAATATTAGAATAAAAGTTAATAGGAGCCCAGTTTTTCGAGTTTTCAGCAATATCACAAAAACAGTAAGGAAGAGGCCGGTCATAAAGAGCATTTCAACCATTCAGTACTCTTTAGTCACTCTCATGGTAAATATAAGTCTACAATTCTTGAATATGTTCCTTTCCTGTTGGTAGCGTAATTCTCAAGCCTTTCCCTTACGCAGAAGATGAAGTTTCCATAATGACTGTTGGTAATCATTCGAAAGATCAAATGTCTTGATAAAGTCCTAAGTAACTGGTTTCTGAAAAGATCCCATTATAGCTGTGAAATTCTACATAAAATTATGTTTCACATCGGTTGCGTAATTCAATATCACTTTGCTGGAAGCATGAAAGCGCATGAAGACATAGAGAAGATCTTTTAGTAGCAGAAGCACACTATTAATCTAGAGTTTCCTCCTAATCGGAGAGAAATTCCTAATCAAATAACGAAAATTGCGCTCCACATAGGGATCATCGATCGATGATCGCGGCAGGTCTCACTGCGCCAACCCCTTCCCCACCCCACAACTAGTGAATTGACCAAAAATCACGCACTCGCATAGGTTGATCAATTTTATTTTTCCTACTACACTGCAGAAAACGGTCTTTCCAGAATAAGCCCAGCAGAGAAATCAGAAAATCTTACGCTATCAAATGATTACTAATAGTTTGAAGAAAGAGCTCACTCTTGCAAGAAAAGCGTGTGTGCAAAACTTTCATTAAAGCTGATAAGGATATACATATTTTGAGCCATAGGTCTAGTGCTATATAGGCGCCTATTTCGTCCTATTGGGACTCATCAGTAGCACCCTCCCTCGGTTCCGTCGATCCCTTGAGGTGAAACAATCCTCCAAAGGAACCGACGCCGAGTAAAATTAAGCACCCAAAGTAGGATGATGTTATTACCTGACTTTGTGGTGACCGGCAGTCGAGCTTACGGCTTTTAAAATGAACTATACTTCTGCTATCGACTGCTTTTTTACAGACCCGCTCAAAATGATTTAATCTGATAAGGATATACATATTTTGAGCCATAGGTCTAGTGCTATATAGGCGCCTATTTCGTCCTATTGGGACTCATCAGTAGCACCCTCCCTCGGTTCCGTCGATCCCTTGAGGTGAAACAATCCTCCAAAGGAACCGACGCCGAGTAAAATTAAGCACCCAAAGTAGGATGATGTTATTACCTGACTTTGTGGTGACCGGCAGTCGAGCTTACGGCTTTTAAAATGAACTATACTTCTGCTATCGACTGCTTTTTTACAGACCCGCTCAAAATGATTTAATCTGATAAGGATATTACATATTCGAGGATCGACGGAACCGAGGGAGGGTGCTACTGATGAGGTTGCCAATAGGACGAAATAGGCGCCTATATAGCACTAGACCTATGGCTCAAAATATGTATATCCTTATCAGATTAAATCATTTTGAGCGGGTCTGTAAAAAAGCAGTCGATAGCAGAAGTATAGTTCATTTTAAAAGCCGTAAGCTCGACTGCCGGTCACCACAAAGTCAGGTAATAACATCATCCTACTTTGGGTGCTTAATTTTACTCGGCGTCGGTTCCTTTGGAGGATTGTTTCACCTCAAGGGATCGACGGAACCGAGGGAGGGTGCTACTGATGAGTCCCAATAGGACGAAATAGGCGCCTATATAGCACTAGACCTATGGCTCAAAATATGTATTTCATTAAAGCTGTGATAAAGACCATTTGAAAAAACGACCACGTGGAGCAGTAGCCAGACATTTAAACATTGGACTAACTGCTAACACTCTTCATGAAAAGTTTTTATCCCAATTAAGGCGGCTTGCTTGGGGTTCTGTGCTACCAAATGGAAAAAAAATCCTTGCATATTTTCAATTTGCAACTCACCACTTCTCAACAAATCCAAAGTCGATGGAATGGTTAAGGAATTTGCAACGAAATATAATCGATACAATAAGTTCTTCGTTTTCACCAATCACATGTTTCACACCATCGAACAGGACTCTCATCTGCTTCTCCTTCTACGTATGAACTCTTGTAGCCATCTGCAAAGAATGCTTTTAATAAGTGCATAAGTAAAAACGGCATGGTGGCTTCCATTACCGTCTTTTTGCAGGACCAGTTGATACCAAAGTAAGAGAAGCGAAAGTGAAATAGAACAACGATCAATCTGAAAACTACTAACTTTATGTGACAGTAAAGCTTCAAGCCATGTTGAAGTACTGATTACCTCTCGCAATAACGAACTATGACAGAAGACATGGTCTAGCTTTTTAATATAATATAAAAGCGACACGTATCACTGTTTGTAATTATTTTCATTACGACTTCTAGAAAAATGTGGGCGATTTATTATATTCGGATAGCTAACTCAGCACATTTTGGTTGATCTCATCTCTTCAAAGTGAATGGTTTTGAACCGAAAGCTAATGCAAGTGCACAGCTGGAAAACAGCCGTAGAGCGTCCATAATCGCTTTATATATTCGGGCAACGTCTTCCGAGTGCGGATGTTCTGGATCCTCTCACTTTCTGATAGATCTTATTTACACTACAATCCACTACCACAGTTTCACTGCTTGTCTCCCAGTGCTTCTATAATTACATTTATGTCTGCGAATATTTCACGTGCTCCTTCGACCACTGCTTAATAATTTTGTATCCTAATTGACGACACCAAATCCTAGTAGAAGCAATCATCCTTGTAGTCTTGGAGGCGGCCGAGCTGGGATTTTCGGTGAGACACTCGTTGATCGACTACAGGAAAGTGTTGGGGTGCTTCCTGATGGCCTGCATCACCACTGGGCCCTGCTTCTACTACCACATCGTTCCTCCATATCTACTCCTATCCATTCTTTTACAATAGTTACCTTCCACTAATTATGTTACAAAAATGCTGAACACAGGATCAATATTTCACTTACCCGTCTAACGTGTGAAACACTGTCCATAAAAATGTACTAGTAAAGAATACGGCCCATTTATTTTTGAAAAGAGGACGAATATAGAAATAAATGATTTCTTGAAAGATAAGCAACATATTTTGGTACACTGCCTGCAATGGATGTGAAAACTTTTGTTTGAAGTACCCGATAAGAAGTCATCGAATTCGTGAAACATTAGAGAATAAACTAGCAATTTACTTGTTTGACGAAGCGAACCTCCATTTCTTTTCTTTGCCGTTGAGCGACATTTGAGTGACTTCCACGAAGACTACGAGATTTATTCTCCTTGAATCAAAGAATTATAATTCCCTGTTACATAAAAATTTCAGATGGAAATTTTTTTTTTCTAAAAATAATAATTACCATCAAATTTATTGTTCAATTTGAGCCAGCACCTACAATAATGTTTGCTACTTCACTACCATAAAAATAAATATATAAGATTTGAATGTTAAGAAAAGCTCTGCCGTCATATGGGAAATTATACGAAAAAAGCGTATTCCTGAATTACTTTCACCACGCTCTACAACCCATGTAAGTTCACACACTGTAGAAACAGCTAAAGAAAGTAGTCCATACAATTGTTTATCAATACTTATATGACGCATACATATAAAAATTAAAAAGATCGCAAGAAAAGTTCGGCTCTCAGGCACGACAGAGCACGTATCGTAATAGTTTATTGGTAAAAGGGGCTGATTAACGAGTACTCTTAGCTGGATTTTTGGGTGAAATTTCCGAGTTTGTTCTGAGAAGCTGAAAAATTACAAAGGGACAAATTTTCTATTACATACTCACTCAGCCCCAGCAGAACGGCCTCTTGTCGAACTACGATAAAGAATAGTAGCAGTAAAACGGCGTGTGATGAAGTTACAGCTATTTCATCAAAGAATCTTTGATCCGAGTAAATTTATCGTTTTTGTAGTCTTTTACGACATAATACTTCCCTATTATTGAATATGCTGGGAATAGTGGAAGATGAGAAGATTGCACTTTGTGCGACGGTGGCACCAGTAGTGGTGATGAACTGAATCGTAATAATTCAAAAACTATCAGATGACTATTTTTCAGCCAGCATATCATGTGGTCTTTAACGGGCACTTGTGCAGCCCAATGCACGTGTCTCGCCCATGGTAGCCTCTCCAATTGGGCAGGTCCTTCGTCTTTTTGCCAGTCCTCTCGGTACCCACGTCCCCTACAGCGACGTACAATTTACAAGTGCAGTGGAGAGAATCAATGAGCATATTGGCAGTGTTTTACACTCGGTCGCTCTTGTATCGTATTTTAAAATATCCTACCGCTCGTTCTAAGTGTCTTTTGAAAACACGATCAAAATTCAATATATGTGCCAATTGATCAGAATTCTTTTTATTTGATCTCCACTTGCGGTGGCATGATGTTACACTATACCCAGTAATGTGGAGTGCTGTGCAAAAACATTTGCGTCAGCGGGGATTCGAACCCAGATCTCACTCTTTCCCGGAGCGTATGTTAACCGTTGCACCACCCACGCTCGTTTTGCACATCACTATTTTTAGCTGTGCAAAACGAGCGTCGGCGGTGCAACGGTTAGCATACGCTACGGGAAAGAGTGAGATCTGGGTTCGAATCCCCGCTGACGCAAATGTTTTTGCACAGCACTCCACAATATTGGGTATATGTGACAATTTTTTTTCAGAAGTACAAAAATTTAACTTTTTTTAAGCTACGTCATTAATTAATTAATGTGCGTATATTGAAAGAACTTATCTCGATTAGCTGACGTGTGGTTGGTAGAGCAGTAGCAATAATAGTTCTGTTGACGTTTCGACGACCACCTCCTTCATATCCTGGACGTATGTAGTACTAGACTATTTGGATGACACGGAGGATCTTTTCTATACCGCCTATGTCAAGTTAAGAGATCAAACGAAGAAAGGGCGCGAGGTCTCGTGTGACAGTGATACATTCGTCCTTTCAGTCTATTTTTGGGGCTAAGCGTTTTTACAAAATGCCTCAAGAGTTTTTCA
Source organism: Parelaphostrongylus tenuis (assembly GCA_019055375.1). NCBI lineage: Eukaryota > Metazoa > Nematoda > Chromadorea > Rhabditida > Metastrongylidae > Parelaphostrongylus > Parelaphostrongylus tenuis. The sequence continues at coordinate 60,323 of JAHQIW010007185.1, forward strand.
CGTTGGTGCTTTTGATTCCTGCGTTAGGATTGTAACAATAACATTGAAGCCATTACCGCTGCGCTTTCAAGCTTTATGTATACCTAGAGGTCTGTTTTTTTGAATACTAGATTTACTATCCGAATGTTCCTTTATGTGGATGAAAAGTAGTCTAGCCGTTTCCTCGCATGTCTTCTATGTCATCAAATAAATTGTCATTTTCAAAAAAATAATCAAAAAAAGAAAATAAAGTGTCATAGAATTAAATAAATGCGATCACACAATTCTCCTCCCTTCCACTAAAGCAGATTATATAGACCTTTATGTTGAACAATCGGCCGAGAAATCTATTGCAGATCGGTTGATGATGAAAGATCAGTATATACCACAGAATTTTCTAACCACATCTTTTCATTCATCTCTTAAGCTTGAAAGGAAAATTATTCAGGTGTGGAGTATGCTGTATTGGGGCCTAGTTCTGGAACCCTTTAAATTTTCCCAACAATGATGTTTTATAGCCAATGAAAGTGGCTATTTCTTGTGTCAAGTTTAGCGATTCGTTCCTTTCTTCTTCTCCTGTGCACACCTTCGATCCGTGCAGTAAGTGTTTTTGATAAACGCTATTTTCATTTGTAAAGGGCGAGAGGAAAGGTAATGGACTAAAATATTTTTGGCTGCTTGGTTTTCGGTACCATTTTGTACTAGAATCGCTATCCAAAAAGCTTTATTAGGATGTTTAAGAGTGGAAGCCACCTTCCATTTGGACTCTTTTGCTTGAATTTCATACGCTTTGACTGTCCCTCCAAGACTTCGAAACATTTGTTCATTTTATTTTGTTTGGGAAAGTCAATGAAACAGCAGTCTATATATCGGCAGTGAAGCGATGAGCGTTGAACAAGAACTGGAGCTTTCACCTTACACATAAAAACGATGGCAAGGCTAAGTGCTAACTGTTGACCCATGTCTAACCCCTTGATCTGCTTAACGTATTTTCCCGACCACCAAAAGGTTGAGCAACCAAAACATTGTTTTAGAAGGATCATTAGTTGTTGAGTATAAAACCCATATATATTTATTTCCTCCTTATTTCTGTTTTCTGAAAAGTTCAAAAAACCGTTAACTCTGCAGTCACTCGATAGATCTGTATAAAGTGAGGTGACATCAGATGACTCTATTACGTGAGAGTTGTTCGTTTGCGCGGAACGTAGTGGTTTTAGGAACATTTGAGTGCTGGATAGATTGTTGGTATAATTTTAAGCACCTAAGTGAGTATAGGGGTGCTGTGGCCGAATGATTGTGATGCTCACTGCGGCGCGTGTGGAGCCGAGCTTCACACTCCAACACTCTCCGGCAGTCAACAGCAACGCCCTACTGAACGCCACAGCCAGGCGATCCATCCTTGAGATTGCAAAGAGACTAGCCCAACCAGTATTCTACGACTTTCAAGAAGAAGACGAAAAACGAATTGAATGCTTGAAGTACTGTGATTCGCACAGTGAAAAGGAAGAAGAATAGTGTGAAGTCGGACAATAAAGTGAAAATAAAATGTAAGTGAGTATAAGGTTTAGAAACCGCATTATTCTATCCGATGGTCCGCCTATACAACTAATGGTAGGTCTAATCTTGTATTTTGATAGATCGGTTGAAACAAGATCATCATTAGGTGTTAATTTATGTGATTTTATGAGTAAATATAGGACTGGACAAAATGATTATCGTCTCAGTTTCATAGATAATTGAGTTTTCGAACCCGCTACCTATATCGCGTTGGCCTATTCTTTGTTGAAATTTTGGTATAGGCATTTGTATTCTTTCTCAGCTGGTTTCCATTCTCAAATATTCAAATAAAGTTTTAGATAGTGGCTGTGGTACAAAATGGTACCGAAACAAACTAGTAGAAGAATTTTAGCCCATCGTCTTTCCTCTCACATGAAAAAAGTTCTCATCGAAAACATGTACCGAACCGCTAGAAATGTGGGCACCGGAGAAAAAAAAAGGGAAATCGCTAAAATGGCACAAGAAATAGCTGCTTCCAATGGCTACAAAACATCAGTCACTTAGAAAAATTCAAAAAGTGGAAAGAGGCCCCAAAACAGCAGTACTTCACACCTATATAACATCCCGTTCAAACTGCCATTTATACCGCACGAAATTAGTAACGCAGTTAAAGGCATGCTAAAATGTGGTCTACCACCCTGTCCTATCAGCCGATCTGCATACATGTAAGACATGCGGGGAGAACATAGGCGAAACAGTCAGGCCACTTTCATCGGCATAAAAGAACATCTAGATAGTAAATTTGAAATCGATTAATGCAAGCTTTTAGGTTTACATAGGGCGCAAAAACATAGCAATAATAATTTTGATGTAACTGTCACGATCTTAGCGCAAGAAATAAAAACAGCTACCCGCAAAACTCTTGAGACATTTTGTATAAACGCTAAGAACTCTAAAGTGAACCGAAACGACCTCGCGCCCTCTCTTCGCCTCATCTTTTGACCTGACCAAAGCGGTATAAAAAATATCCTCGGAATCTTTCAAATAGTCTAATACCACATACGTCCAGGCTCTGAAGAAGGCAGGTCGCCGAAATGTCAGCCGAACTATTTCTTCTCCTACTTCACCAATCTTACATCAGCTGATCGAGATAGATTCCTTCGATCTACACATATGAATTGTCATAGTAGGTCATAGAGCAAGTCCTATCGTGAATGATTTTTACACAAGTATTTTGTGCGAATTCAAGCTCATCAGAAGACTCGTTCTCTTGAGCCTTGATTGACATATTATTCCCCTACACAGGGTTTATAATCCGACTGTACGAGCAAGAAATTCTTCTTCTGGGCAACCTCGACTGTATATTGTGTTTAAAACTTCTGCGGCTCATCGACAAAATTTGCAAAGGCGTTTGGTGACTAAATTTGCAATGTTTGTACAACTCAGCTTTGACTCGAGAAATTCTTTAAAGAACAGTACGTGGAATGAGACTACTTCGACTATAAATTTGCCTTTTGTTTGAGCTCAAATGGTGCGAAAAATGGTTTCGATGAAGTATTTGCTCTGAAGACATCGGTGGATCTTTAGCAATATAGTATTTTGTCCGTTGGGTAAGACAGCTTTTGTGCAAGGCTCTCTATAGCTGGACCTACACAGTTAAAACTGGAGCGATATCTTACTACTGGATTAGTACTACGGATCATAGTTTAGTGGTAGTCATTATAGTCAACAGTCATAACTTGCCACTAACCCTGTTCTTAGTTCTCAAACAAATTAGTGTTGTAAAGTCGATTACGGTTGTCATAACAGCCACAGCTAGAGTTATGAAGAAGTTGATCAAGACGGCGATAGATGAGCGGCACACTGTATTGGGGAACTTCCATGCCCAATTTTCAACATCGAACAAAATGAAACAGCTGGCTGAAAAAAGACTGTTATGTAACACCGATGCGCGCTTGAAATCGAGTCGCCCATGTTTCATTAGTCGGGAAATTTTACAGTCGTATAGCGTAGCTTGTCATGGAATTTGGTTGTGTTAAGTCAATTTGATTTTTCCGGAAAATACCTAGCCAATCGAGGTTGCAGTGAAAATCATTTCTGCTGTGGAAGAAAGAACACATTTAGCACAGTTCCTGGCCGTACAATTCAATATCCACGTGATATTTGGTCGGCACTACAAGCTAATTAAGCACTCCTTTTGTGTAGTTAGTAAATTGCTCAGGTTCTTCTGCAGGAGTAGGAAACGCCGATGTTTATTGGTCTCCGGAAAAAGATTTTAGCTGAGTATTCGTGCATGCTCAGTGGAGTCGAATTCATAATTTTTTATCTTCTTAATCAGTAGGAGCCGGTCTAATTTTTTTTAAATTTTCGTTTTGCAGCAAAACAAGTAGTATGTAAGCTTTATATTATAATCACATCGTTCCTCATATTTTTGAACTTCATTATTCTCATTGAGTGCAAAACAAGAAAACTCACTCCAATAAGGCGGAACTCCATGAAGAAAACTCAGAAGCCAGCAGATCAAAACTATCAACCAAGTATTCTTCAGAGTCAATAAGCTGGAAGCTTGCAGTGGGAAGGTGATAGTGATGACTCTGTTCACGGCAATGGCGAAATGCGAGTGTAGACATACATACCAGAGCGTCGTGTTAGCCATACTCAACAGTTTTCCTAAGATCTCGGTTGACACACTGCTTTTCCTAAAGGTTATGAATTTCGTTACGCCAATATTTGAAATTGTGGTGATATTTATTTATTTTTACTAGGCACCAGTTCGAATTGCCTGTACTTTTCCATTATCCGCCCCGCGTTTCAGCGCTCACGGGAAACGTATTTTTGGTGGTTTTTGAAGTTTCAACAGTCATTCGAAAGCTTAAATCTCGAAAAATCTAAGATGACTTCTGTTTTCAAAACGGTCTTTTTGTTGCGCTGCAACCGCAAAAGGAAAATTTTGTCTCTTATTCATACATTTCTTACTGAACAAAGCTTTTCTTATAGATTTCAGTAAACATTCAACAACTCAAATCTCGTCATTTCCCAATAATGTATTTGGTCTTTAAAAAAAACTATTTGATGCACTATGGCAATCAAAAGAAGAGTGGACTTCGTAAAAATGGTTCCAGACAAAGCGCTGTGGCTTAGCGGTTGTGTTACCAAACCCCTTTCCACATACCGGCAAAGCGTGGTGGTTTGGTGTGAATGTTACGCTACGCGGAACATAACATTCTTTCCGCTGCTCAAGCGCAATAAATCGCTGTCTTCAGAAAATAAATAGAAAACAAATGCATTTTTGGAATCGACTAAGTTATCAAATGATTATTAAATGTTCAAAGAACAGTCTTTGTTCAAAAGGAAATAGTGGGATGGAAAACACAATTTATTTTTCCTTTCACAGCACAACAAATAGGCCTTTTTGAAAATAAAGCACATTTTCAAATTTTCGGAGGTCTCACCTTCTTCAGTAGTGGCCCATGCCCCACATTAGGCCCTGCGTTGTAACAAGAAGGGAAGACGTATGTAGTGACAGCACAACGTACAACGACAATGTGCTATCACCACTTTTTCGGTCGATAAATCGTGGCTGGTAGATACAACTTGATCCATATTATTGACTGTTTGAATCCTCGCAATAAACATTCGATATAGTTTGTGCTAATACTCAAAGCTTATATGTTTATTGTGAGATTTTAAGAACATTTGATGATATGGATCAATTTGTGTCTACCAGCCGCGATCCACCGACTGAAGAAGCGGTGATATCACAATGTCATTGTACGTTGTGATGTGAACACATACGTCTCTCCTCGTTGCTACAATGCAGGGCTTAATGTGGGGCGTGGGCCACTGATGAGGAGGGCGAGACTTCCGAAACACGTGTATGGCTGTGATGTAGCAATCTCGGTAAGATTTAAACACTCTCACAGACTATACTGAATGTTTATTGCGAGGATTTAAAAGCAGTCTATGATATGTATCTAACGATTATCAAACCTCGAGAGCCACCAAAAAATGCGTCTCCCACGAGCGCTGGAACTGGGGACGGATACCTGAAATGCTCCGCATTTCCTTCTCTTCTACTATGCACAAGGCTATGCGCTGCTTTTTCAAATGAGCAGTTAAGTATCTGAAGACTATAGCCTTTCCAAAAAATAATTTCACCCAATAGAGTTTGTTATTGTGCACAGTTTTCCGTACTGCTCTAAAGAATTTCGTCACATTTTCATAAAAATGTCCGACATCTGTTCTGGAACGATGGTTGAATAACTTCGAGAAGGAAATGAAATACTAATCTTTGATGCGAATTTTACATATTGCTATAAAGACCGGCTTCACAACTAAAATCTACACTCATAATTTTAAGAATTCCTCTATCGAAAGTACGGAACGAAATCATATTTAGGCTTTGTCCGGAAGCACATCTATTCGAAAAAGAATTCAGCACTTTTCTGAGTACTGTGAGGAGCTTCAAAGGCTTCTCAAGTGACGAAACGTCTCTTCTATGGAAAGATACCAAATACATGCTTCGACTTGCAAATCTACGACATAGTACCCTATCAGGCCACTATTGTGAAGGATTGCAGTGTGCATTTAACTAATTCGAGCGTAAAGCGCCTACTAGCCTATCATGTCTATTCCTATGAAACCGCGACGTAATTGACGCAAGCCTGGTTGGAAATCTAGTTGCTAAACGTCTTTATTGACAAGTATTGCAACCAAAGATTTCAGAACTTTGAGAGCAGAATATATGAGCATTTACAGCAATGTAATCGGTGCGATCCAGAACACGACGATGAGTAGTGAACCCATATTGGCGATGGTGTGTGAGAGGCACAAAAGACCAAATGAGCTCCTCAATGTCGGATTGTATCGTACGACTAGTATGGCACCGCCGTTTAAGACCATACCAAGCATTCCTGCCTGAAATTCACATATTTTTGTTGTTTCTTGCAAGGCTTTCACTCTGCAGGTTATTTTCTAACAAAAAATGTGATTAGGCAACGCGTTCAAACACTCCAGGTTTTTCAGTAATCAGTCTAGAAGTTCATCCTGTATCCTTAGCGAATTCCGCTCCATTGGAAGGAAGCTAGTAAGTTTACGCGAATCGACTGCACAAAATTCGCTGTTTCAAGATGAAGTTGTTAATAGCATTTTTTGTCTCGCTTTAATTTTCAAAGCATTCCACCTACAGGAAGGCTGTCGATGAGCTTGAAAATGTAACTGGTAAACGAGAGATCTTGCGTGCCTAGTTGATGAGACGTAGTTTCATCACTCAGCTGCTTCAGCAAACATCTATCCATGCATATAGCAGTGAATGGTTTCATGTTATCGTACAAAAGCATCATTAACTGCATAAAGCAATGATCCATGTTGTTCTTTCAATCTCTTTGAAGGTCAGATTCAGAAGCAGTTATAGTCTCATATCGTGTGTTTCTGTGTGTTTTTGAGCAGCTCCTTCCCATTAGGCTAGAAACTGAGTGTTGCCGTTTGTTTTGTTATTCTTCTTTATCTACAATAAATCTATTTCTTGGCCTTCTTTCTCGTGTTTTATGCCATGAAAGAGCTCGTAATTCTAAGATTTTCTAAATATGTAAAGTATTTTATTTTTTAACTGTATAAAACTCGTGGCTTACTTATTTTGTTTGGGCCCTCTTCTGTTAAACAGAAAAAAATTGAGGAAGCGGCCCCTTTTGCTTCACAAGTTTTTTTTTACAAGAATGTTAGTGACTATTCGAAACCTGAATCTTGGGAGATTACGGTATGTGGTTGTTTTTTCAAAAAAGCTCTTCCAACACCGTAGCATTCAAAATTGAACTTTGTTTTACGCGCACAGCGCGTTCCTATTTATCACGTTTATATTTCGCTGGACAAAGCTATTTTCTTGAACTGCCAGAGGTCGTTTGATAACTCAGATCTCAAAAAATTTACATTATTGTCTGCTTTTTGAATGAGGTTTTTTTAGGTGTTGTAGTAATTAGGAAAGTTTTGTGTTTTACACACGCGTATTTCTGGCCATACACAGCTCTTCCCCAAATTTTGAGTAATCAGTCGATAGTGTAAGCTTCGAGCAATCAGACACTGTGTGTTTCTTGCATATTTCCAATACACCTAAGACAATTGAGTGGTGAGCGAAAATTCGACCGTAGGCAGGAGTTAAACCCGTGTTTCACCCATACCAGGAGGCGCGCGCTACCAGTACACACCAAGGCACCGTTTCGCTGCTACTCATTCTTCAATATCTCTAATCGTGACTATCAACCTTTAACAGGTGTGGTAGTGTAAGCAATATTGCTTTATAAACCCAGTTAAATTGGCAGCCGTTGTGATATGTATAACTCATTACTTCTAATGTATTTACTGCATGTTTTACTATTGTAGATTGGTGGCTGATAGCTATGTGAGACACTGAAGAATGAGTGGTGGTGAAACGGTGCCTCGGTGGTGTAGTGGTAGCGCGCGTCCCCGATACGGGAAAAACACGGTTTCAACTCCTGCCTGAAATCGAATTTTTGTTCACCACTTAATTCTTTTGGGTCTATTGAAATTATGCACAGCGTTGAATTGTTCGAAATTTACGCTACTGAATGGTTACTCATAATCCAAAGGAAGAGTTCCCTACTGCAAGAAATACGCCTGTGTGAAACACAAAACTTCCCGTATTGCTACAACGCTCGAAAATCCTTATCAAAAAAATAGGCATAAGTATATTATTCTGAGATTTAAGCTCAAGCAACGACCTGCAACAGTTCAGGGAAAGAGCTCTGTCCAACGGAATATAAGCGTAATGAAAATAGAAGCGTGAGGTGCGTGGAAAGTATAATTTCATTTTGAATGCTACAGCGCTGTAAAAAAGCTTCTTTGAAAATTAAGCACATACCGCAGTCTCCTAAGATTTAGGTGCCGAGAAATCTCTAACATTCTTATTAAAAAACCTTGTTCAACGAAACGGGCTGCTTTTCATTTGATTCCGTTTATTACAAAGAACCCGAACAAGATAAGCAAGCTATCATTCTCACGCAGTTGCAAAAAATAGAATGGCTTACGCGTGTAGAGTCTCGAGATCACGAGCTTTCGAGTGGCTCAAAACGTGACAAAAGACAAAGAAATAATTTTATTGTAAATACGTAAGAATAACAAAAAATACGACAAAACTTTGTTTTCTTATTGATATTTTTAGTAATACTACGACAACTACCAGCCCTGCATCGAATAAAGGACAAGTGTTTGAGATTTACACACTCTAAATCTTTATGAAGAGGTCTGTAGAGAGGCGGTCTTTCAAAATATTGTGACTATGATAAGTTACAAAAAGAGCCATCTAAAGCCCACCGTGACTATAATAACAGACACTGCAATGTCCTCCGAGTGAACATACGATGAAGTGGTTGAGGAATTTGCCATCTGAAAGCCACAAGTTTTCATTGATAGGGATGCAAAAATGTTACATTAACGTCAAGCGAAACGTGAAGATTAAGCAGAAAAAGCTACTCTCTGCTTCCAATCACCAAGGAGCGTTTGCAAAATGCTTCAAAATTCTTACATAATCACTTTGGGTTTGTTTCCTTCATCGAGATCCATTTTTCTTAAAAGTTAAGTTTCAAATGTGATGACTTCAAAATCCATTAGTTTTTCAAAAAAAAAAAAAATCCTAGGTGCAAAATAGCAGTGAAGATAAATCTCGTTTCACAGATCGCTTGCCTTAACACGCGTTTTTCTATTATTTGTCTTGGATTTTCCGGCGTTCCCTATAGATTTTTGTGTTATTTGTGAATTAACTGTATGACAGACTTTGTTTTATTGTACCATAAATTTTGGCTTTTTATTCTCATTCACCATTGCTAAATGAACTCGTCAATAAAACTGGCAACGCAAACAGCGTAAGCTTATGAAAGAAAGGCATATGGAAACGTAAAGAAAATATTGGAGCATGCGAGTCACATGTTCTTAGCTAAAGTTTTTCTTTAAGCGGAGAGGGTCCTGAGCTTAAGAGCAAAAATTGACTGCCGCATGTAAATTGAGCTGTACAATCGATTAAATGCCTAATCTATACCTAGCCACTGACACGCACTACTGTGCAAAAAAAACGAGCTCCAAGTACGAACCATGATGTTATTTTCGTTACCGCAGATTCCAAGAAGACTTTTGCGAGGAAAACTCACATTATTAAAGCTTTCCGAGATTTGTGCTGCTGAATGATTACTAAAAGTCATAGGAAAAGGTGTGTGTCAAGTGTGGAACGTAACCTCGCTCTTGCTGCTACAGCACTCTAAGAAGGCTCTTCAAGAAAAAAATTACATTGCTGAAATGTTTGAAACTTGTGCTGGCGAACGATTACGAAGAGGCTATTGACCAATCAGAAGGTGGCTTCTCGCACTGAGCAACAAATTGGTTCTCATAGCGAAAAAAACTCACTTCGGCATCGGTCATTTGGAAGCGCATTCATCAATATATCGCATAGCGCCCAACTTTCTCTGTTACAGTGAAATCTACAGCAGTTCGTTTAACTTTTCTTCCTATTCTGGCATTGGAGTCTCGAACAACGAACTGCTAGTCTAACTTATCAATGTGGGTAACTTCCTTCAACTGGTGATAGAACGCACAACCACTTCGTGTTCATCAACTGCATCGCTCGGCGGGAAAGTTGATGATAGCGATCTTCCTATTACGCGTTAGTTGGAGTCAGGATGGCTAGGCGAGAAGAAAGGATCTGGAGGAGTCGACAAGATGGATAATGGACTGGTGAGCGGCAAAGTCTATGACACCGACATTCCGTGACGGAACCTTTGGTTCGCGGATCACGAGCATACTGTTGTTCACTTCACATGTGTCGCTCTCCCTGATTTCCCGTTTCGTGTACGTCACTTACATAAAATTTCATACGACTTGCTGCTTCAGAGAGCGTGAAATCGGCGTCAGAGGAGAGTGCTCTTACATTATACGTGCACAGTAGATGGCGATCTTCATGATCAGTCGTATGCTTCTTCATCAGATCCGATTCCAGTGGCGTCCTGCATATCCCTAAGACTTGTAACCTCTCAAAGATCGCCTCACTACCCGGCGCCATGGACGAGGGTTCTTACTGTGCTAGTTACTGAAGGTCGCCTATTACTGGTTGCGAAGTTTGATCTTTCTTGAATTCCCGACTGAACCTTGCAAGGGCGTTTTCTTGTCTTCACAATGTTGATCCAGAGTAATTTAATTTCGCTAATGAAATTCATTTTTCGCATTCCGTGCAGATTTATTGACAAGAAAGCTATTATTCATTAACACCATCAACTGATAAGATTCGTTGTGTGAAATTGCATATATTATGAATGGTTTTCTGATAATATAGTAAGTTCATGAAGAGATATATTTAGCACAGGAGTTTTGAGGCAAGAGCAACACTTGGAACCTGAAATCGCTTTAAACTCTCGATGACAATTCCCTGAGACTCACTAGGTATACCGCACCTTTGAGATTCTCGGCCTGTCCTTGTCGCAGCCGTGTTTTAACACATTCGGCGACTGTTAACATTCTATGGTCATCACGTTCATCTACAGCACGCAAATCGCATAGAAACGGTAGAGATGAATCTGCAGGTGAAAGCACAATTTTTAAAAATTGTTTGCTGCTTAGTTCTATCTTTACAAAAATTGCAACCTTCAACTTTATTTGACGCTCAATTCTGATATACCCAATTATGTAGAGTGGTCTGCATAAACGCATGCGTCAGCCGAGATTTGAACCCAGATCTCACTCTTTGCGGGAGCGTATGCCAACCGTTGCACCGCCGACGGTAGCTTTGCACAGCACTCTTTCCATGCTACAACGTGTATCTGTCAACAGCCAACCGTCTACGGTCTGGCGAGGCCGTCACTATTGACATTGAAACTACTCATGCTGTTTTTGCATCCACTCTACGTTAATGGGTATATTCAAACATCATAACACCGCAAGTGGCGGTCAAATGAAAATGATTTCTGATTGATTATTGATATCCATTAAAACCGCATTTTTCACTTTACCCAAACTTTATTTATCAACATGAGTTGGTTCAAAGTCGATAGTGACGGCTCCGCCAGAACGTAGACGGTTGGCTGTTGACAGATAAGCGTTGTAGTGTAGAAAGAGTGCTGTGCAAAGCTACCGTCGGTGGTGCAACGGTTGGCATACGTTCCCGCAAAGAGTGAGATGTGGGCTCGAAACTCGGCTAATGCAATCGTTTTTGCACAGCTCTCTACATTATTGGGTATATTGTACCATCATGACACCGGAAGTGGCGGTCAAATGAAAATGACTTCTGCTCAATTCTAAGTTTAGTGAAGAAAAAAAGTTATATTATACCTTTCCCTCGAGTGCTTTATTAAGACCACGCTCAAATTTCAATAGATCCCTTTATTAATATTTGAGCCAACATGTCATGTGGTCTGATAAGGGCTCTTGTACAGCCAGAGACACGTGTTTCGTCCTTACAGACTCATCAGTCGGGCAGAACCCGTCGTCTGCCGATCTTTTTATAGTCAGTTCTCTCGGGAGCGTTTCACTCCATATAGAGAGTTGTCGACGACGTACGTTTTACACTCTATGTCAAGCGAAATTTTTACCTAACACAGAGTGTTTTCGCATGACATGTTGGCTCAAATAATAATGAAAGGATCTATTTAAAAAAGTTATTTACGCAGACAATAGCGCGGATACGCACAGCGAATATCCTAAAAGAGTCAAAATATTCTCTTACTACATACATTGCACGCATATAGGCTCTAAATCTATACAGGCATATTCACGCATGAACGCATGGGTATGTTCTCGTTAATGCAGAGTGAATTTCAAGCCAGTTTGATAGAAAGACTACAATCAAATAAGTGAGAGAGAAATGTTTGTCAGAGGTCTTTAACTTCAAGAGAAAATCGAAAGCTGCCAGTGAAAATATTCAATTCCACGCTTAGAAATGATCGTGCCATACCTAGACATCAAATGTGAAACTGCGAAAAAATTGGGCTTCATTTCTGCCACTTCGAAACAGCGCTCAGCGCAACAACGTTGGATGAGGCGAGAACGGAGGGGTTGCTAAAATATCACGGGCATCGTCTGCGCTGAGAAAAGGGGAATTTCTGTACATTTTTAATAGCGGTACAGCTAAGATTTCAAAATCGACTTTTCTGGAGTTAACTGACTCAAATCAATGAGCAACATTTGAAAGTGAGGAGACGGAAGGCTAGCTAAAAATCAAAGCAAATTTGCGTTTTTTTGAGGTGCAAATGGGTTCACGAGACAGACTTCTTGTTCCAATAGCGCTGACTTGGCAAATGAGTTATGGATCTATGCAGACAGATCACTTATGCATGTATGGTCATGTCCTCGCTAATGCAAAGTGGATTTTTAGTCAGTTTGATTCAAAGTCTGCGATCAAATTAACGAAAAGTGTATGGGTGTGGGTCAAAGATCTCCAACTTCTTGGGAAAACGGAAAGTTATAGTGAAAATATCCAATTTCACGATTAGAACTAAATCGGAAGAGCCTTCATCACGACAGTGTTGAGGGGGACGAGGAAGATGATAAACTATCAGAGCCATCGTCGGTGTTGGAGAAAGGGGAGTTTCAGATAACTACAGTGACTTTTGAAATCATCCTTTCCACGTTCATACACATCATTACATTTCCTATAGCATGACACCTAGGACGTGAACGCCTTCTTTTTCGGAATGATTTGATAAAAACTGATGAATAATATTTGAAATCACCACTACTGAAAAGTTCGTAATATTACGGCTCACAAACCCATCCCGTACTAGTCACTTGTGAAGCAAATTTTTTCTTCCTACTCTGGTGCATTTTTCTCATTGATTATTGAAATATAAGCAGTCTTAGACCGTTAAATAGGTGCAAAAGTTAGAAAAATAGCATAATAGTTGTTAAGGTGCAGCAAACAGTACCCTTCGGAAACTTGACACTGACAAATAATTAGTGGATAGACAACCTTAATTCAATATTCATTGTGAAAAGGCAGCTGTCGGAGGCTGTTTTGTACACTTTTCATAATGATTTAGAATTATGATGAATCTAATTGCTTACCATCGCATATTGTAATCCATTTTGTGCAGAATGTTTAGCGCCAGTAAAGTACGAAAAATTTCAGTGAATAACATTCAATATGTCAAATCAAAAACAATGACTAGTCAGCAAATTTGCGTCGAATTAGGAGATTTATTGGATTATAAGTCCTAGAGTACTGAGTTGTACACAAAAATTAGACCTCGAGTGGAAGTTGAATCCGCGGCACGCGCTCCCGGTAAGAATACAGGTTTGGGCACGCGCACCTGCTAAGGATACGGGATGGAAGACGGGTTCATTTTTCGCACGGTCCAAATTTTTGCGCACCACTCGATCTTCTGAGATGCATATTTCAACATCATACCACCACTAGAAAGCAGTAAAATCAAACGAGTTATAGGTTATTGAATTGCCTAGTTGTGCCCTCACCATTTGGTTTTGATGTAAACCATTGATCGTAAAAATATTTTGCGACAATATATAAAACAGCTTGGAAACACATTCGAGCAAACATCAAAAAGTCGTCCCATTATTGAATATGAAGCATAGTGGTTTGAAGTAATCATCCTTACACTGTGCCTAACATAATTAAGCTGAAGGGTAAGTTAACCTACACCATTTCAAAGTTTGTTAATCATCGCGTTAACCATTGAGCACCTAGAAAACTCTTCACTGATTAATACCAGGTCTGCATTAATGGCACTAGCTCGTCTAAGGTACGCGAAGAACATTACAATTATTTGAGACTTTCGAATTTGATTTTTTGGAGAGATAGCAATAGTTTACTTCTCTTCCGCAGTATGAACTGAAAGGTTCATTGTTAAGCGTGTTCACAGTCCATCTTCCTCACTTATCACTCGTTTAACCATAGGCATACGACTGACGGGGCTAGAAGGGCGAAAAGTATAAGGCTGCACATGAGCAAATAATAGATCACATAACACGTTGGCTCAAATATTATTTATGAGATTTATTTGATTTTGAGCGTGGTCCTAAGAAAACACTCGAAACAAACGGTATAATATTTCAAAAATACTAGACAAGAGCAATCGAGAGTCAAACACTGCCAATCTACTGATTTTTCACTTGACGGCGAAAGTGAGGATCGTTCGTGGCCGGCTACTTTATATGAGGGGATGTAAGAGCCCCCGAGAGAATTGGCTAAAGGCGAAGAGTCTATCCGACTGATGAGACTGCAAGGCCGAAACACGTGTGTCGGGCTATACAAGAGCCCAGTAGCAGACCACATGACATGTTGGCTCAAATAATATTTATGAAATATGTTTATAATAAACGGTGATTTTTTCAACAAGTACTCCTTAATTTGAACAAGTTCGTGACAAACCCCTACGCGGTGTATATTTCCGTTTTGTAACTTTGCCAACGAGATTTCATCTCAACAAGGTGTAATAACAATGCTGTCAAAATAATATCAAAATGATAATTTATTTGTTCTTTCACTTGTAAGGGGGAATGGCAGCCACATGTGAACAATTCACTACCTCAACCTAAATGATATTGCGTTCAAGTGTGGGAATCATTGCTCGTAGTTTTAAAAGAAGCGATACGGTTACGTACCGCAGGTGGTCTAATAGGCTATGTCTTGACAATTGAAAGTGAAGAAAACAGAAATGGAGCTGCAAGTTGTCCAGTTCAGCATAAAATTCAGCTTATAAATCCTGCTTAATTATCTACTCTTGACTAAAATAAATTACGGATGTGATGCAAAAGGTTTGTCCTTTTTCTACCTATTCAATCCAACGCTGAAAAGAAGCCAAATAAGAGCAAATTCGCTTTCGATTTCGGTCGAGATAAAAGCTTTTAACAAGTTCATACGATTTATGACAAATAGTTTTAGAACGTAAGACTTTTTTATCAAGCTAAATTCGAGGTCAAACAGCTGATTTCCCGCTAATTTTACCGTATTGAACACCTCAATAGCCAGGTCACATCCCAGCTGGATAAGTACCTTTACCATCTTATCAGGAAATTTTGTCACCTGGCCTTGATTTTAACCATAGCGGCATAAAATATACTCAGCACACTTACCGGTCTTCATGAGCACTCAAATGTAATGTTCGAGTAGAGACCTTTTTACCACTTTTTATTTTCTCCAGTTGATCCGGCATCCACTGTTTTCTTTTTTTTTGTACTGTGCATATCCCACCACTTCTAGCATCCATTTCGATTTTCGTCTCTTCCTTGAACGGCGTAGAATACTGGTTGAGCGAGTCTCCTTGCAATTTCGAAAACAGCCTTGTTGTGGTGCTCCAATAAAACTTTGTTGTTGACTGCCCTAGAGAAGCGGAGGATGAAGATAGACTCCACTCGCGCCGTGACCAACATCACAACCACTCGTCCACAACTCCCCTCGAGAAGAGACCAATAGTGTTAAAGTCATACAGGCATCCGAAACACCTCTCTAATCAGCATAACAGTGTTAAATCCTGTGCCATATTACTTGAGATGGTAAGACATATCCCCGTGCGGTTTGTTACTGAATTTGCGGAGTTAACTCGCAATGTTCACACATTCTTACGCGCTGATGTCCTATGTTTTTGAACGAGGATGGTGACTTCCACTTTAACATTCTCGCCGTTGTGTCCCTGCGTCTTATGCGAAACTAACAGGGTAATTGTTTTAGCTTCAAGCTTGTTGACTAAGTGTTCATCTATGCAAGCATAGAGCGGAAGGATTTCGAAATAGAACTCACCAACTTTGCACAAAAAGATAATATCCATGGGCGCAAGAGTTTGGAAACATTCTAGATTAACTCTGTAAACCCAAACATGGACTGCATGAAGGATTGGCTCTCTAGCAAATGTGACATAGCACATATTTGAAGCTCTTATTTCAATATGAGAGGTGTATTCGAAGTCCGTGTGGTCTCTGCATAGTTAGTCTCTGCGTAAACTACTTCTCAACCGCATATACACCTGTTTGTGTTCAACACTGCAGAATATGTCCTAACGGTAGTGACGTTGATTGTATGGTCATAAGTAAAGTCTACCTAATCCCTCGTAAGACGTGTAGCGAAAAATACTTCAGCCAAACTGCTAGGTCACTTTGCTTTTGCATAAGAGAATACTTAGATGGCAACAGAGCGCTAAATCAGGTAGCCCTCTAGACTACCATGAAACAAAGACACATAAAGGAGACGATTTTGGCGTAGTAGTCACTATGCTTGCACAAGAGCATGAAACATCAGCGTGTAAGATTTCAGAAGAGTTTTAGATAAATACCACCAATTCAACATAAACCGTCCGCTGTTTGAAAAAATGTGTCATTAAAATCTTGTGTAGGCTAAAAAAATGCTATGGTTAATGGATAGCTGGTCTTGTATGAATCACATTACATCCGGATCGAGTTTCGGCTTATAAAGAAAAAACTTGGCTTACAGAGCAATGCCGATGTCAACAAATAGTCATTCTTGACAATATATTATATTAGTTCTTCTTAATCACTACGACAGGATTCTTCTATCAGTCCTCATTAATACAAAAAAAAAATCTTGATCGTAGAAAATGTCTTGTGGAGATGATGAAAATGCCTGAGCTAACGAACACTCGCAGACAGCCAACGTGATAAACAGCCGAGAAAATACCTAATGGAGACATATGCAAGTTTTACATTTTATACCGTGCTTATCAAACTACTCTCCCTACCACGATAATACCATCGCTATAGAATGATGATATTTTACATTTGAAAAAAAGCATAAAAATTTTGCGAAGCAGAAAAAAAACTTTTAAATAACTTACAGAAACGCGCGTGAAAACGCACCCGATATGAAAAATAATTTTGGTTCCTTTCCGTTTGAGAGCACAAAATGATATACGAAATCTTTCGCCGGATAAGGTCTTTTCATTAGAGTTTTAGCAAGCAATGGAAAACTTAGATTTTGGGTTAATGCCCACAGTACTTGTTTTTTGAAAAAGGCTTTTTTATGGAGTGATAGCATGGAAAGCAAGATCATGATATACACACGCCGTGCACCTTTACTGATGTCATGCTTATATTTCGCTCGACAAAACTCTTTCTTTGAACTGATATCCTACTCTCGGCCTTTTATATAGACCCTCTTCAGAACAATGACAATTTGATAATATGATAGCATGTTTGAGCCTGTCATGAGGTCTGTTATAGCGTTTATACAGAACTAGCACAAGAGCCTGTTTCGTCCCTTCCAGAATCCTCACTATCCAGTGCCTCTCGGTTCAACCGTTGGAGATATACACCTATATAAAGAAATCAGTGCCGAATAATAGATCACCGCATGTCAGGTGACATAATCTCCCGATAGTATTCGTTCGATAACGTAAGGCTCAGAAGGCTCAACCGTGCGTCTGATTTTAGAAAGGTCATTTTATAGCGTTCACGCTCAAAAAATACTTCGGCTATACTGATAGGCCACTTTATTTTCGCTTAAGAGAATACATAGATGGCATTTTCTACCGAGCCTTGTTGAACTCCACTCCCTACGACGATATGATCGCTATAGAATGATTATATTTTGCATCAAAAAAACCTTAGAATTTCTGCGAGGCAGAGCAAAAATTTTTGAATAACTTACAGAAATGCGCGCGAAAAACGCACCAAACGTAAAACATAATTTTCGCTTTTTTCCGTTTGAGGGTGCTAAATGAAAATTCTTTTTATGAGAGTGTTAGCGATCAGTAGAAAGCTTAAATCTTAGGTTAATGCCTTAAGTACTTGTTTTTTTGAGAAGGCCCTTTTGATAGTGAGGTAGCATAGAAAATAAGATCATGTTAAACACACACCGTGCACCTTTACTGATATCACGCTTATATTTCGCTAGACAAAACTCTTTCTTTGAACTGATATCCTACTCCCGACCTTTTATATAGACCTCGCTCAACATAGCAGTGAATTGATAAGATGATAGCTTGTATGAGCCTACCGTGAGGTCACCTATGAGCACTTATACAGAGCTAAATAGGTGCCTGTTTCGTTCTACCAAAATCCTCAATATCACAGTACTGTTCGGTTCAGCTGATCCCTTGGAAATGTACACCTATATAAAGGAATCAATGCCAAACAACAGATCACCGCAAGTCATGTGACAAAATTTTCTGGTAGTAATCGTTCGATAGCGCAAATCTCAGATAATTGCTAAGTAGGTTCTGTTTTTAGAAGGGTTTTCTTATATCGCTGTGAGAGAAGAAAAAGTTTTCTGCTTCACACACGCGCTTATTTCTTGCAGC
Organism: Parelaphostrongylus tenuis; assembly: GCA_019055375.1. Lineage (NCBI taxonomy): Eukaryota > Metazoa > Nematoda > Chromadorea > Rhabditida > Metastrongylidae > Parelaphostrongylus > Parelaphostrongylus tenuis. The sequence continues at coordinate 79,057 of JAHQIW010007185.1, forward strand.
ATAAAACTATTCCTTCAAGTTATAAGTAATCTTTAGTTAGCGTAAGTTTAGACCATCCCGACGCTTAGCACACTGCGAAATTTTAGTATTTTCATTGCTTTTTAACCGAAGACGGTACTCTACCACTACACTACTGAGGCACATTTGCCCGACCAGGATAGGATGAAACGTGGGTTTGATTCCCGCCTGAGGCCGTGTTTTTGTTCACCGCTCAATTCTCTTAGTTAGATAAGTAACATAATAACACTGCAAAAAAAGCAGTGAAAATACTAAATTTTCGAAGTATTAGTAATTAGAATAGCTATCAGCTTAACTGGGTTTACAAAGCGAAATCGCATACCTGACCAAACCTGTCAAAGGTTGGTGGCTGATAGCTAAACATTGAGATGTTGAAGAATGAGTGGTCGGGCAAATGTGCCTCAGTGGTGTAGTGGTAGAGCACGCGTCTCCCGATAGGATGAAACGTGGGTTTGTTTCCCACCTGAGGCCGTGTTTTTGTTCACCACTCAATTCGCTTAGCATACTTTCTGGAAAGACGGCTTCTTTACAGTGTAGCAGGAGAATAAGATCGATCTTCAGGGATCTTTTCTAGAATCCTGCCGCATTTTCAGTACTGATCTATTATGGCGATGCCAATTGAGACCTTCGGTAAAAGCGTATTCCTTGCTTTTATTTGATGAATGTATACTTATCTGATAGCTTCAATCAAGTGAATTTCAAAGCATATTTTATTTCGCATAATGCTTGTTTTCAACGTCGTTTCAGTCAAAATGAGATTTTGTTTCACATTTGAAGATTTCTCGCCTGATAAAAGTTTTTCTATAATAAAATTCTTACCATTAGATAGAGCGAATCTTTCTAATTGAAAAAAATGTGTTTGCTCTTCAGAAATAACTTCTTAGAGCTCTGCAATTCGCACCCTAACCGACTAGAAGAGCCCATTGAGTGTGAAACCCAATATTCTTTTGGTCGTTACAATGCTGAGGAAGTCCTTTACGAAAGACAGAGAAACCTTTATAATAGAAAAAAATTCCTCTATCTAACAATCAAAAGCTCATTACAAGAAAACTCTTATCCAGTGAGAAATCTTTGAATGAGGGACAAAATCTTATTATGATTGGTACGCCACCAAAAGTAATCTATTGGAGAAATTCAACATGCCATTGAAATTCAGTTGATTTGAGCTAAAGATAAACTGCAAAAAGGTTTTGCAAAATCAAAAAATTTATTTTGACCAAAGGCCTCAATTGGCGCCGCATTTTTGCACATTCTTTTTCTAGAAGCCTACCTCAATTTTAAACATCATAATTTACTATGAAAATCGGATAATGCTGTTGTCAAATGTCTTTATTCTTGTTATAAGTTAAAATAAATATCAATTAGGCCCAATCTAAAGCCTAAGCCTAAGTCTAAGCCCAAATGCGGCTGGATGCTAGAAAAGATCTTTCTTCACATACCTCGTGCGCTTGCTTTTCGGTGGGTGTGTTGGATGTAGATCGATGGCGCGAGATCAATTGAATATACAAGGGTATCTCACATGTGTAATGCGATTTTTGTTATTGAATTCAGGACTATTCTCCGCTTTGATAAAAGTCTACAGATAAAATGTATAACTCTCATACTACGAGATTTCCTGTGCACGTTCATGTAGTTTTTATGCTTTTGGCGAAATATAAGCGTTGTAATAATAAAGGCGAGTGGAGGGTACGAAATGTAATTTTATTTTGAGTGCTACAGCGCCATAAAAGGCCATTTTAGGAAAAAATTAGCTTGTAACGAATCAAGCCGAGATTCAAACTTTCGATTGATTACTAGCACTTTCATGAAAAGTTTTTGTCCAACGAAAATGGCCGTTTCTTCATTCCGTGCTGTCTAGCGGAAATAAGCCATAATTTTTACTGTTACGCGCAATGAACATTTTGATAAATAGAGCACAGCATCAAAATTGCCGAAACTTGAGCTGCTGAATTTTCACTAAAACCTCAAAAAAAGCAGAAAACACGTTGTTTTCAGAGGGCTGAAAACGAGTGCGGGTGACGAAAAAGTACCGCACACTACTATGTGTCAGTAAACAAGCATCCAGAAGACTGCGTCCACGAAAGACGTTCTATTGTTAGAGTACAAAGAAAACTCATTGAAGCAGTACGATTGCGATAATTCTTTTCATAGCGATGGAGAGGTGACAGTAGACGCACATATTCTGCAGCATGACACTCACTAAATCAAATACTCTCTCTATCAAGACGGTAACTCACTGTTCTTATAACAAACAGGCCTTCCCTTTCTATTCGAATATACAAAACTTTTGGTATGCCGGTCCTGGATAGTAGACTCCGCTTATCCGCTCGTTGTGCTTCTAGTCTCTGCTTATCAACCGTCCTACTAAACTCGTGTACACTGATCTTCAATTATAATTAGATTAGAGAACTTTCCGTACATTTGCTATCCATTTGCGAATACCGGTTATGCTGGGCCCTTAAGTATTTGCAGCGACGTTGCGCCTTCCTCGTGTTATTTTAGCATTGTTGCGAGACATATTTCACAGCTGCCACGGTGTCGTGTTACTCTCTGTGTCATCTCTACCTGGCAGTAACCTTGGCTTTTATATTTTTTATTCTGCTGTCATCATCTCATTATTCTTGGACTAGTGCCGTCGCATTACTATTTCGTTACAAAGATAAGCAGTCGGATTATCCAGACAGGAGGCTAATTTGCTTTATCACCAAGAAATTCGTGTGACAGAAGCTATCAAACGAATTTGTGGATGAAACGCATGTGAAACTATTCAGTTGTCAACTGTTTATCTCAACTCAACTCAAGTCAACTCAACTATTCTATATTTCATCGGCTATCCACTAGAGAAAATTATTTCCACGCCGGGACTTCCAATCGTGTGGCTTTTCGTTCTAGTACACATTGCGTTGTGTGTCATACGAGTTTTATAGTATATATAAAGATAAGAAGAAAGCAACAATAATTATCATGAAAGAAATAAATTCAATTGAACCTTTTTTGACGCGTTTCAGCACAATTCTCTAGAAAATAAACTTGTGGCCGACTCTTTACAAGCGCTTTCGAAATACCACTTATTGAATGCTGATTTTTTTCATCAAAATCTTCCGCCAAAATCCGATTTCTTACAGAGGTGCCCTAATTACTCGAATTATGACAAAATTCTAGATTTGATGATGGGAGGTGTTCATCACTAAAATAGCAAATTATTAATTGGAGAAACCAAACTAAATTCCCAATCAATCATCTGAGACTATGTGCGTTCTTTTGAACGTACGATTTTACGGAAACCGTTCTGGTTCGACACACACTTTCTACTAAGTTTTCAATAGCTATTCGACTGCTTGAATTTGAGCAATTCTAAAGTTTTTTAAGCGGTCTATATGGAGCGGTGTAAGAACAGAAAAAATTGCATTTCGCACTTCAAGAAGTTAGCACGTCGCATGAACTTCATAGCGGGTTTGCTGGGAAGAACACAGTGAAAATAAAGAGTTAACAGCTTTAGAACGGTAAAACTAAGCTTTTTTTTACAAGTGTGATGCGTTAGATACAGATTTTCTTGCCCTTCAAAAAAATTTCAGAATTATTTCAAATATCAGTGCTGGTTGTGCACATCGATATGTTCTACAGATCACGATATGATAGTCGCACCAGTGGCCATGCTCGGATGAAACCACCACCATAGAGGACATTCGCGAGAAGACGAGACGAATGGAAGATCTACTGGGGTCCGCACAATTTGTGAAAACGGACCGTCCATGTATCTAAGTAGGTATTTTGATACTTTAATATCACTCTAATTGACACCGCTCTACATGCCAGGATATCGAAAATAAGGTGGGCCGGACACGTGATCTGCATCAACGACAACCGGTGAACGAGAGTCGTTACCGACTGGATTTCTCGGGACATCAAACGCTCTACAGAAAGACCACCAACTCGTTGGTCCGATTTCTTCACGAAAGCTATATAAGAAAGATATGATGCTCAGCGAATCCCTAGAGCGAGGAGGTTCCACTGGGCTACTTTTGCACGCGATAAGGAAAAGTGGAAGTGTTACTGGTAGTCGCTCGAGTCCCTCGACGATCAACGGACGACAGGTGATACAGGTGAATACACCACGGTTTTCCCTGGATTCACACGTACTTTTGATGCATATATCTCCGAAAACACGCAATATTCTTTACATTATTAGAGTGTACTATAAAGGTTCTTATAAAAACTGAGCTTTCAGAATCATCCTCTTTCAAGTTATCGAATAAATATTGGAAGCCTAGTAAAAACTCAAGCACAGACGCTAGCCGTACAAATAAGGTGCGCCTAATGTTCAACTTCATTTTCTTTCGGTGCTACATCCCACAAACAAGGTCTGTTTAAAAATAAGTACAGATAATTGCTGAGATATAGGCTATCGAGTGACTGTTGAAATGCCAGAGAAAAAACGAATACGACCTGGTCCACAAAGGGTTAAATCGTCGCACAAGGCTTACATAGCCCCTTCGGCATTAGCGAGTTATTATGCACATTTTAGCGATCGACACAGTTTCCACTATTCATGCATTGAACTACAAAGCTTATTAAAGCATTATGCGATAATGTACAAGGCTCTGCTAACAGATGCATGTCTTCATCATGCACTGGGATATGTTTCTGAGAATGAAGCTGTGATGCAACTCATCGAATGTTTTTTAACCTCGCAATACACATTCAATATAGTTTGTAAGAATGTTTAAAACCTTACCGAGGTTGTTAAGTCAGATCCATATGCGTTCCGGAGTTATCGCCCTCTCATCAAAGGCCTACGCCTAACACTGAACTGTAGTATAGAGCAGGGATGGGGTGACGTATGTGGTGATGGTACATATTACTGTGTTGTCATCAGTCTTTCTTACATACTATATTAGATGTTTATTGGGAGGTTCAAAAACAGTCGATGAGATGGATCAGTTTATATCTACCGACCGAAAATCACCAATTGAAAAAAGGTGTTGATAACACAACATCATGTGCTATCACCACGTACGTCTCCGCATTCCTGCTATAAAGTAAGGTACAGTGTGGGGCGTAAGCCATTGATGAAGGGGACGATACCTCCAAAACACGTATGGCTCTGATTTAGCAACCTCGGCAAGGCTTTAAACATTCTTATAGAGCATATTGAATGCTGTGTTGTGTGGATAAATCATCCTCGCATCAAGGAGATTCAGTATTTGTGCTGATTTCTCAGTAAAAAATGGAACTAATACATTATGTAAGTTAAGTTTCTTATCCAATATATCACATAGGAGAGCATGTCGCGCAGTGGCTAGAGGTGTTCTGCATCGCACATGATGTCACTGGTTCAATCTCGCGCTCATGGCTCACCAATCCACCATCCTTCCGCGGTCGGTGAATTGGTACCACACTGATCTCAGACTTGTCTGGGAGGATAATCAGCGCTGCCTCGATACAGCGGAGCGTCACCGCGAGTCATCATAAATGTCAGATAAGCATTCAATTACCTCAAACGATGTTAAAATTGAACACGAATGCACGGCGCATCCCTCAGTGATTGATCAACGCCAAGAGCTTTATCATTCCTTTTAGCTTAATACCTCATATTTAGAATTATTCAGCAATATTGCAGAAGATATTCGGCAATGAAGAGCCAATAATATACCACTTTTGCCATATGTTTTGATTGATTTCTTCAGAAAAATTTTACGACTCTATGTCAGCCGTACTAGTAGGATAAAAAATATCTACAAAAGTCATAAAGGCCAACAGTGATATTTCATAGAAAATATTCGCGATCCCACGCGGAGAATAAAAGGAAATTCTGAGCGTGTTTTTGCACAAAATTCTGTGAAACTGCTGCTCGATTCTGATTTAATGATCTGAAATATTTTCCGAAAGGGAAATACTCGCTATTGTGCAAGATTCAGATCAAACGTTTTTCAGGTCGTTAATCGGTGTCGGCCTCATGTGAACAACGTATGTGTAGCCTCACTGGCTATAAAAGCATAAACTTTATGCTGCATCAGATCGAAATGTTTGAACGACCTTTTGATAAGGTTTTGAAACTTTTAGCAAAAATGGCCGGTTGAAAATACGGAAAAGCTGCCGAAGCGCTATTCCTTTGAAATAAATGCGCATGTTTCAAGCTCGTGTCAACTTATCAGAAGAATTCGCAACCATAAAAAGATTGCATATCGATGGCGAAGCTAGTTTGGTGTCGATTTGAACGATCGGTAACACCTCAACAGCAAATAAAAATGTTTATCACTTTTCAATCTCCTTATCAATCAGTATTTCTCAATCACAATGAAGTATTAGGTCTCCGACTATGTTTCCGAACTTACCCAAAAATTCAAATTTATTTTTCCAAGTAGTCAAAAGTATCACATAGCATAACTGAAGTATTCCCCGTCTACCTATATAAAATTCTGCCAACGCTTTGGCAACAAATCAGTTCCGCGCTCATAAATCTCATTATTCTTCGATGCAAACCAAGCAGTCAAATCTCAAGGCAAATTATTGATGTCTCGAAACTTCTTCTTGCTTAACCAGTGCACCAGTAATCTGAAGATATGAAAATTGGACGAAGACAGGTTTTATGAATACGGCGGATGATCCAAGTGCTCCAAGCCCAAATCGGTCAACTCCTTCCTTGTTTCGTTGGCGGCAACGCGTGGCTTTGCATTATCTTGAAACAAAGTGACTTGGCGAAGGCGGTGAAGTGGACGGTGCTTGATTGCAACGGTTCGGTTGTTGACAATATCGCTCAGCGTTGATGGTCTGACCGGCTTGCAACAAATCCCAATGAGTCGGCCCACTTCGGCTCCAGAAAATGATCAACATTGCTTTCGGCGCAAATCGATTTGGTCTCGGCGTTGGTGTTCCTTGCTGACCAGGTGGCAACCACTGATTTGGACGACGCTGGCTCTTGAAGGAGATCCAAGTATGTGCCAATACACCAAACGATGCGCAAGAAAATTCCGTACAAAATAGGTAAAATTTGTTTTTGTGGGAAAGTATTTATTTTGTGGATCAAGTTCGGAAACTTAGTTGGAGATCTAATAGTTATAAGCGTTATGCGGTGCAAATTTCGTTTCATAACATTTCAGACGAGATTTTTTCAACAAAGTATCAATAGACCGTTATCATTTTATCACTAAGATATCATTCAAAAAAATAATATCAAAATGACGCGTTATTCAGTTTCTTCATTCACATTCGCACTACAGGTCACCTTCAGTGAGCGTTAGTTGCTTGTTCGTTCACTTATATGGGAACGATGGCAAGAATCTTTAAACAATCCACTCTGGATTTCTGAACGAGACAGCGTTAGAGCTTGTGTTTCTGCACCTAACTGTTAAGAGGAACAGCTACTTACCATTAGGGGTATTGTAAGCTACTTCTTGACATCGATTTGACAGAGTCGAAAGTGGAACAGAACAATGATGAAGCTGTAAATTAGCTAGCCCATTATAAAGCTCAGCACGCAAACTATAATGAATCATCGACTCTTTTTAACAAAATAACCTATCGAGCTGATGCAAAAATGCACAAGCTCTAGTATCTGGCATTTCCGCTCCCAAATTCGGCACCGAAAAAAATCAAACGAGGGCAATTATACGCGATGATGTACTGCATATAATTGAACTTTCTTGCAAAGTACTACTTAAGCAACAAATGCTTTTACGATACCAGTTTAAGTGCGCTGCGAAAGAGCTCTTATATATACGCAAGGTTTCTCTTGATCATACATAATAGCACAGAGGCAGACAGAGGCATTGGAAAGCTGGGAAATAGATAATGGAATTTTCTGAAAGTCTTATATTCTTTTTCCGACTGTCTCCGAGTCTGCATATTCTTGACCTTATTTTATAACAAGGCTTCCTATAGATTTAATATAGACGGCTATAACTAGATTACATATAAAGTAGGTTAGAAAGTGTACCGTAAATGCACTCACCCCCAACTCCCAAAGGAATGTTTCAGTGAAAATTACGCCCCATTTACTCCCGATTAGCAGGACGAATACAGTAAAAACTAATTTGCGGGGAGAGAAATAACACATTCTGATACATCGTCTGCAACATATATATGTGAAAACACTTGAAGAGTTCTGGTTAGTTTGCACTAATCAACAATAACCATGTACCTTACCTGTTTAAAAGAAATGAACTTTCATTTGTTGCCTTTTCCGTTGAATGAGAGTTGAGAAGACACCATCGAGATTATGAAAAATCATAGCGTTGAGATACAATGCTCATTACTAGCTTAATCATTTGATACAGGGACCCACTTTTTCTACATTGTTGAGTTTTCTTCTTCCATGGACTCATGAAAATTTTGTGATCACTACGAAAATATGTCAAGGTCATTGTCAGATTATTTATCACTAACATTGTGCTTAACCCTCATGCAAATCAACGTTGCGCAGTCGAACAGAAGAATCAAGATCACTACGGCTAGAGTGCTGTAGAAGTCGACGAAGGCAGAAATGATGTGGCCGCATATTGTATCGGAGTACATCCACGTTCAATTTATCGTATCAAAGAGTAAGAAACAACTTTTGGCTGAAAGTGGACCGAAATGTTATGTCTTCGATAACATTCCAAATATCAATCCAGACATCACATTGCATTGTGTCCAAATATGATCACGAAAATATCACGACTCGGGAGAATCATACTACTTCTGAACGTTTTCCTAAAACTACGCTCAAATTTTAATATTCCTGATAATCATTTGAGCCGTGCGTGTGGTCTGTTATGAGTACTTACACAGTGCAATACACGTGTTCGGTCTAGCAGCCCTGTCAGTTGCACGGTGCCTTTTGTCTAAATCAATCCCTCTTGGAGTAGAAACCTCTTACATGGAACAGCAGACGCGATATTTACACGCGAGTGTACAACACTGCCCGTTTGGTGATTTATATCACATGGCGCGCGTGTGACTATTGCGTCTGCGGTTCCTCTGTGTAAGGAGGTTCTCCCCTAAAAGTGCCCATAACACACCAAACGCATGGCTCAAAAGTAATTTACGCGAGAATTAACTGAGGACTAACAAGTAGGCAATGTACATGTTTCTAACGGTAATCCCTTCAGATCTCCATGCTTTTGGAGGTCTACTTCATTAACTATAGAATAGCAAAACTTAACTTAACAAAAACTCAAAAATCATTAACTATAAAATAGCAAAACTCACTCCAAAAATCAGGTACTGCATAAAAAAACTATCATTAAGCACGTCAAAAACCACAAAAGAGGTATTTCTCACTCTCAGCAAGCTGGAAACTTGCAGAGGAAATATGAGGGCGATGATCCTGTTCAAGGCAATGGTAAATCAAAAGTGGCGCAGTGATTAGAGGTGCTCTGCGTCGTACACAGAATACTCACACTTTTTCGTACCTCTCTCAAGACATTTGCAGAAAATCTGTGATCCACTTTCAAAGAATGATAAAATAATAACGATGTTTTACTTAATAATACGATTTTCTTAAATTAATATGAGGATTGGTTACATATCTAAAATATGTACTCATATTTTGAAACTAAAGCTATGAAAAGAATGAGACAAAATCTTATTTGCGCTCTATATAGGATAACTCTATTTGACTTGAAAGTTTAGAGTCTGCTTAGTGGTGATAAGACTTTTATAAGAAATTTTTGAGTGATGAAATCCTTCCTTTTCCTAGGAATTGCTAATTGCTTTGGAGCTCTGAGCTGTGATTCTACATTTTAATAGCCTAAGAAGCTGCTGTTTATAGAGCTGTAATCTGCGCTAAACTGATGTACATGATGAAGCGTCAAGGTAGTTTCCCTTTACCCGTACTCTGCTTCGGCCCTTTAGAAAGAGCGTATTTTTGGCCATTTTCACTGTTTGAGTAGCCAATCGATAACTAAAATTGAAAAATTTGAATGGTCTACTTCATTTCTGAAAGAGCTTTATTATTGCGCTGAAAGATCAAAGACAAAGTTTAGTTTTTCATTCAAACATTACTCGTCTGCCAAAGCTTTTCCTTCACAGTTTCAACAACCACTCGATAAATCGAATTTCACAGTTTTCAATAATGCCTTTAGTTTTTGAAAGTGAGTTCTTCGCGTGCTATTACAGCCAAAAAACATTGGTTTTGCAGAGCTGGATCACTCTATTATCCGCGCCTTTCTTTGGAATCTTTTGCTTTTTCTACAGTTTCGACATTCAAGTAATAGATCAAACCTCAGAGATTTCAATGATGCACCTCATTTTCAATATGGCTGCACTATTGAGCTACGAAAGCAGGGATAAAATTACGTTTCCCATTGAAATATTTATCGCTGAACGATGTTTTTCTTTAGTTTAGCAAAGATTCGATGGCTTAAATCTTGTTGATTCTGTAGTGCTTCTTATTTGCAAAAAGGACTTTTTATTGCGCTGTGGATACCAAAAATATGTTAAATTCTATGCAGCGCGACGTCGGCTCAACTCACCACGCTTTGGAATTATGTGGAAAAATTTTGCCATATTGGCGGCAAATCAAGGCGCTTGTACTTGAATGTAAACAATATTTCGCAACGCGCGACACCAGTCCATTATGCATAGTTTGCCTTTCAAGTTTTGTGCTGTTTTTTCGTCGAGTTTCCTCATTTGTGAGCCTTTTCGCTTTACCAAGTAGTGGAAAAGACGCAGTCGTGTTCCTACAGAAACATGGTGTGGTGCAAACCAAACATCTGTCCACAAAAGGTCATCGAATGAAGCTTGAGTTCGATCCGCCGACTATTTGGCTATGTTACAAGCATGTTTTGAAAAGCTTTTCGGTGAAGACACACCCTGCCTGCCGATTGCGAAATCTAATATTCTCATGGTTGTTACGGCGCATTAAGAAGTCTGTTTCAAAAGTCAAAGACATTATTGTAATCTCTTAAACTTGTTCTAATGACTAGTTCACAAAAGTCTGAAGAAATAGCCTTGCGTATCGATAAATGTTTGAATGATTAACATAATTTTATTTTTGATCTTCTAGCGCAGTAGCGAAGCTTTTCAAAATGAAGTAAGCCAATCGGATTCTTTTCTTTAAGCTATCGAGTGATCATTCAAATATCGAAAAAGATTAAAAGATACGTTATTCAAAGGGTCGAAGCAGGGTGCGGATGATGGCACAATCCAGTTTTGCAAAGCCCAATCTTCTTATACTGCTGCAACGCACTACGAAGTCCACCTCAAAAACCATATACACCATTAGATTTCTTACGACCTGACCCATCATTTGCAAAGTTTTATTTGTACAATTTCATCCTAATAATAAAGCCGTTTTAAGAATAGTATGCACTATTATAGTTCTTTTAATTTATGCTATCCAACAACTACTTGAACATTGAAAAAGGCCGAAAAATGCGTTCATTTCAGGGGATCGAGAAAGCACGCGGATAACGGCAGAGTGCCAGCGTTAAAAATTTCGTTTATGCTTACTGGTATAGAACAGCAATGTAATTAGCGTATTTTGGCAGCAATCCAGTTGCTAGGCGCCTTAAATCATATATATTCTCACCAACAATCTCGAAATTAAAAAAAGAATGTTTGAAGCCTAAGCGAGCTTGGTGCATCAGAGTCATACACCGGTGTTTCGGAGGTCTCGCCCTTAAAAACAGTCGATGCCATGGATCAGTTTCATTCTATTAGCCTAGTTTCATGGGCTGAGAAGTGGTGATATCACAGAGTCATTGTACACTGTGCTGTCATCATATACGCCTCCCTCCCTGATACAGTGCAGGGCTTAATGCGGGGCGTGGGTCACTGACGAGGAGGGCGAGACCTTCGTAACACAATGTGTGACCCTGGCGTAGCAACCTCGCTTAGGCCTTCAATTTTCTTTTTTAAATTATTTTGAATGTTTTAATGCGGGATTTTGGAAACAGTCGATGCCATGGATCAGTCTCGAAATTCTTGGAAAAAAAGGTCATGAACACTTACAACAGTGTAATTGGTGTGATCCAAAACACGAAGGTGAGTAGAGCACCCATATTGGCGAAGATGTGTGAGAGGTACAGTAGACCAAATGAGTTCCAGAAGGCCGGATTGTATCGCGCGGCAACTACAGCAGTGCCGTCTAAGACCAAGCCAAGTGCTCCTATCTGGAATTTGCATATTTTCCTGTTTTCTTGCACAACTTTCACTCCACTGCTTAGTCTCTTAATCAAAATGTCAATAGGCAGTACGACCGATTTAGATCGTTTAGTGGTCAATCAAGAATTTTATCCTATGTCTTTGATCCATTCCACTACGTTTATAGGGACCGTTCGCATGAAACATGCCATATATTTGTGTCCGCTTCAGTATTCATTATACATTAAATCTGAAAAAACGTGAGGCTTAATGTGTTATTGAGATACTCGCTCCACTGCTCAGTTTCCAGAAAGAAAAGCAATAATGGAAGAAGTTGCATGGCTAGAAAAATGGCCAGTCGACTGTCACATTCAAAGTACTTTTGAATAGCGCAAAGACCCGTAGTGCCAGTGCCAAGAGGAATAAGGTAAGATTCATTTCATTTCGGTATAATTTCAATCTTCAAAAAAGACTCTTCAAGGGGGGGGGGGGTCTGTGCATTTCTGGAAACTGATAAGAGGTTTATGTGATCGGATTACGCATAAGTTCATTTTAGAAGATAAAGAAGTTGTCAGCGGTACTTTCGATCTTACCTTGATTTTTGAAGCATTTTCCCCTCAGCTGCCTATAGGCTTGAAAATGCGTGATGAATAAGCGAGATCTAATGCGTAAAGGCGTGCGTGGCCTAAAGATCAGCTATGCGAAGCATACGTGATCGTTCATAAAAACCCGTGTGCAAGACTCTCCTTGCCTTCCAACCCCCCTAGGTCGGCAAAAGCATCGGTCGGCCTCCGAAAGTCAATGTAAAATTCAAAATGCATACCATAGCCTCAAACGATGACTGATGGTGTTGGATGCATGGCGAATCTCTTAGAGCTCTATCAACGCCGAAAATTCTATCCTTTTTTATCTTTTCTTATAAAGACAATGAGATTGAGTGAAGTCGATGGTCGAGTGGCTTGTGAAGGTTGATGAGACTCGACGCGAGGTTGATTCCTTTCAACACTCTCACGAAAATTCGTAACCAGCACCCTTATGGAAAACATTAGGCTGAGCATTCTTAATTACAAGGATACACGCTCGATCAATATTCTCAGACGCCTGTGAAGAAAATTCAAGCCTCATGCTAGCGCGGAAGCGAATTGAAAGCTAAAAGTAGTGGAACTCGCACATTAAAAAACTATGATGCGGTTTAAATAAGGTGATAAGCAATAAAATGATGATAGGACGGAGTCTGGCCCACTGAGTTGTTTTTACCAACACGTAACCACGCATACAGCAGCGAGTGTCTTCGTGTTATCGCAATCATTCACTTGTGGAACAACCATTTGTCGAGTTTTTGCAATCACACAAATAGTTGGAGTTTAGGTGCGGAGATAGTTACGTATTTTACTTAGGGTTTCTACATGCTTGTGAACAGCTCCCGCAACAAAATTTTTAAGTTCAAATTAATAATGAAAAAAAGAGCCCGAAAGGAGAGGTATGTTTCATGAAAAAAGCCGTATCCTCAACTGCCGGTCACCACAAAGTCAGGTAATAACATCATCCTACTTTGGGTGCTTAATTTTACTCGGCGTCGATTCCTTTATAGAGAAATTTCAACCTCGAGGGATCGGCTGAATCGAGGTAGGGTGCTACTGATGAGTCCCAAAAGGACGAAACAGGCGCCAGCATAGCACTAGACCTGACGGCTCAAAACATGTCATATCCTTGACAAAATTTTCAGGATCAGCGCCATTCATCACGTTCATTCGTGTATTCACCAATCGTTTTATTTCGCACTGCAGTTATTATGCTGTGCTACAACTGAATTTGAAATTGTGAAAGTGTGTGTTTATCAAAACCCTGTTCTGATGTTCAATCAGTGACGGTTGCATTTTGCGAAAGTCAACTTATATCAATTCAACTATATAAGCAAGCGTATGCGATGATATTGCAAAGGGAAGGCACCAAAAAGTTGTTCTTAAAGCAAGGTCACGATGACCTGAATTATAAATTATGCAACAATCCCTAATCACATTTTCATAGACTTGCCTCAATCCTTTTCTAGGTCTGATATGATCTGTGACTCACGTATCTTTCGACGGCATCGCCATCATCTGTGCCACACGTTCCAGATAGAGGTCAGAAGAATGATAGGGCTTAGACAAACGAAATGCTGTCTGAGTCGTTTTACAGTCGATGGCTTGCGGCTTTTATCAATTATATAACTTTTGACACTTTGTGGACTGTTTTTTAGCTTTTTAAAAACAGTCGATAAATAGGCAAGGTTTATATAAATAGTGAAAATTTCTAAACAATCTGAAATTTACGGAAAGAGATATACAGAATTATCCTGTACGTGTTTTCTAGTATTTTCTCGGTTGGCGAATCATTTATTTTTATGTTCTTTACTGAGGCATACATTTAACACTAATATTGATAAGATCTTGATATTAAGATCACTCGCACGATAGACATTCCAAGAAGAATGTGAACTTCATGGGTTACAAAAAACGATCTAGAGCTCACCGCGGCTATGATCATCGACACTGCAATGTTCTCCGATTGAATATCCCATGGGAAATTGTAATAGCTGCCATGTGGAGATAACATGAGTTTTAAATTGATATGAATTTGGAAAACACTGCATTGATCCTGAACAGAACACGAGAATCAAACGGAAGCTGTTACGCTTCCCTTGTTAACACTTCTCGAAAAAACCGATTCACAAAATGTTTCAAAAGCTCGCATAAACACTCGTCATCGGTCATTTAGTATCATATTCATCAACACTTGATACGCGGTGCTTACTATATATCGGCTTAAAACCGAAAAATATATTCTACAAACTCTTGTAAAAAAAAAACTTTTTAACAGTTTACAGTCTCGTCGTGACTAACGCGAATTCTTCTCAGCTGTCGAATAGCCATATGCGCACGAATGCTCAACGATACAGTGGGAATTACAGAATTTTGTCGGATTTTTCTACTCATTTGTCCGGAAACTAGTTGAACTATGACGTTGCAAGGTTTGAAACTAGACGCCATAACTGGTGAATTTAATGAACTTTAGAGAATTACTCATACACTTCATGAATTTTCAAACAACTAGGAAGGTAACAGAGTTTTTTCTGACTTGATCTCTAATCTGAAATACATGCAAATGGCAGATATGTATCAAACACCTTCGCGGACGTTTTTTCTGCTGCATAGCATCGGCATGAATCCCCTTATAAACCGAGATCGTGACTGAAACCACAGTTCCTTAATCACAGCTTAAGCTTTATCTCAGAAGCAGGGCGAGACGTAAAATCTAGACGGAAAGCTTTTTGAGAGAGTTGTAAAGTGAGGACGTTAATGATGTATTGGACGATACGTGAGCTCTCTGAAAGAGTAATTTCCGATTCAAGTTCGTTTTTCGTCTTCTTTCTGCAAGGCATATGGTACTAGTTGAGCGAGTCTCCTAGCAATCTCGAGGATAGCCTGGCACTGGCGTTCCATAGGACGTTATTGTTGACTGCCGGATAGACTTGAAGGGTAGAGCTCGGCTCCACGCGCGCCGATACAAGTATCACAACCACTCAGCCTCGGTGCCACGTATAGAACGAAGTATAATGATAGAACTCATAATGTCCGCAAGCTGTAGTCAAACTGTTATGTAATAACGCCTCTTGTTCGACATTTTCTAAAATGGGATCGCTGTGATTTCTTTGTAAATTTCGGTAAAACTCCGTTTGGCTTTCATCGTTAGACCTATGAAACTCGTCAGAACAAAATACATTGGCTGCTGATGCCAATATTGTTAGGAAGTTTGTCGCCAAAATTCTTAGTGACGACATAGAAAACAACTGTGTAGATGATGATTAATTTTGATTCTATGCGAATCAATACTTCCTCATAACGACGAAGTCCTCACAAATGCAAAGCAGCCAATATTTTGCTTTGAATCTTCATCTAAGACATTTTTTCAACAGATTGTCACCAAATTTTATCAAATTACCATCGAGAAATCAAAAGAATAATGACAGAATAATAATATTTTATTTCTCGATCCACATTCGCGCCTCACTCACAATCAACGAGTCGATGCTCAGTTGTTCGCTTGCTCACGAGAGACTACAGCTACTGCCTGCAAACAATCCATATCAGATATGTGAACGAGATAACGCTCGGTTGTGAGGACTACCGTGCTTGGTTTTCAAATAGAAAGTGAAGCGACTACCTACCGTCGGATGTGTGTAGGTGACGTATTGATACCGATTTGGGAGAGTCGAAAGTGGAACAAAGCAAAGATGAAGCTGCAAATCAGTCAGTTCTGCAGAGAATCTAACACACAAAATACGAAAATTTATTTCCAAGAACAAATTATTGATCTAGTGTGAAGTCGAAACTACTTTACTTCTCCACTGCTTCTCCTCCGACACGGGAAAACATCAAACAACATTGACTATTCTATCCAGTTGTTCACTTTTGGAGGTAGAATTCTTAGAGAATTTCTATATTAAAGCAAGATTGGTGCTTGCGTTTATCACCAGTAATCGCGTACTATAACATTCTTTCGTGTAACTTACGTTAATGCCAAACTGGCTCTGATAGAAAGCCTTCGGTTGAATGACGTGAATATGACAGGGTTACCAACAGCACACTAACTTGTTTAACAGCTGGAAAATAGCCAGTGTAAAGTTATGAGAATTCCACTTCTCATCTGGCTCTATGTTTGAATATTATTGATTCTTTTTTTTACTGAAATCACCTATAGGATTGAATTAGAGTACAAATTTTACCTATAACGTGGATGTGGAAAGAAGGCCTTTGCACTTACCCGTCTAACGCATGACACATTCCCCAGGGGAATACGGTTGAGAAAAATACGGCCCATTTGCCTTCGACTAGCGGACAAATACAGTGAAAACCAATTTCTGGGAGAAGGAATAACGCATTCTGGTACACTGCCTGTAAAATATATGTAGAACTCTTCAAAGGATTCAAGCAATCTGAAGAATTCAAAAGTTACTCAAAAGCCTTACCTGTCTAAATAGGCGCACTTCCATCTGACTTCTTTTCCTTAGTGCGACATTTGAGAAGATACTACTCGCGTTATGAAAATTAATTCCATTAAGATAATCATATTGTGGCGAATTTTTTTAAATGAAATTCTTTTTGATGAAGTACTAGTTTACATCGTAAATTCTAAATGCCGAAGGAGCCTCTAGACTCACTAAAAGGTTTAAAGGTTCGATTGATTCGGTATGTACAATTTCATTAGGCATTAATGTCTTCTAAGGTTGTTCCGGGTTACATCAAATGGCAGTGTTTTGTGGCCATGGCTTGCAAATAGTTGGGCGGTTTTGAGTGTACTGTTAGAGATTGTATTCAGTTAGCGTGATCCTGCTACAATTTAAGTATTGTTCCATTTGTTATAAACTGGCAAAAGGAACTACTTCGTACTGTTCTGAGACTGTGAGCTTTTAAAAACGATGACGAAACTCGGTGATATGCATCACCCTACATCATCATTTTGCTAGTGATATAGCTTTTATGATATTTAGCTACAAGATTAAGGAGCAATTGTTAGCCAACTTCGGTAATGCTTTTGACCACTTTGATTGTTACGAAATCACACAGAATCTAAATGTATTGAAAATGAATTGCTTTCATACACCTTATCGACGCTGAATAAGATGAGCATTCTAGTGCTCCAGTTTTGTTTGTCCACGCGAAAAAGTCAACACAATGGAGGCTTAGCTGCGAAATTGAGCAAAACAAAACGAACAACTTAGAGTGTCACACAGAACGTCTCGGATAAACGAACAAGACAGGAAAAACTCAACTTTTCCACCACTGCGTTTCCGACTCTACGATTCTTATCGCCACTGCTTTCACCTCACATGCTTTGTGGCGACCCAGGCAGGATAAAACATCACTACGTTGCAGTGGAAAGCACGAGACGAGGAGTGACGTGTTTCAAGCAGTTGAGTGGGTAAACCAAGGTGTATTATATTTTTAGACTTCAAAAAATCGCAAATCGGGCTCTATACGTATTAATATAGCAATGAAGCGGTCGAGAGTGCTTGTGGACGACAGCCGATGGACTAGAGCTGTCAACGACTAATATCTTCATAATGCCGATTGCACAGCAGGATGATCACGACCCGTAAATTAGAGCTATTGACAGTAACCATGCATAAGGATATGACTCGTTTTGAGCCGATAGGTCTAGTGCTATATAGGCGCCTATCGCCCTATTGGGACTCACCAGTAGCACACTCCCTCGGTTCGTCTATTCTTTGAGGCTAAATAATCCTCTAAGAAATCAACGCCGAGTAAAAAATAATCTCCTCAAATCGGATGATGGCATTATCTGACGTTGTGACAACCGGCAGTCGAGCTTGCGGCTTTTATAATGAATCATATCTCTGCTATCGACTGCTCCTGTAAAATTAAATAATTTTGAGCAGGCTTGCAAAAGAGCTCGACGGAACCGAGGGAGGAACGACTGATGAGTCTCAATAGGACGAAACACGCTTCTATATAGCACTAGACGTATCGGCTCAAAATAAGTCATATCCTTACCAGATTAAATCGTTTTGTGCGAGTCTGTAAAAGAGCGGTCGATAGCAGAGGTATGATTCATTCTAGAAGCAGCAAGCTCGACTGCCGGTCACTACAACGTCAGCTAATGCCATCATCCGACTTGGGGTGATTATTTGTTACTCGGTGTCGATTCCTTTAGAGGATTATTTATCCTCAAGGGATAGACGGAACCGAGGTAAGGTGCTACTGATGAGTCCCAATAGGACGAAATAGGTGCCTATATAGCGCTAGACCTATCGACTCAAAACAAGTCATATACTTATCAGATTATTTCGCTGTGAGCGGGTCTGTAAAAGAGTGGCCGATTGCAGAAGTGACCATAGAAAAAGGATATAGTGCTCGACGAGTTTTTGGAACGAGCCGGACTCATTGAGCTGCTTCTAGACGCGTCGTCCGGGACAAGTGAATATTAAGCCTACACTAGCTAAAGTCACTTGGCGATTATGAGGACAGTAGGTGATGCGAGAATCAGTCAATTTATTCTCCACTAACCTTGCGTTTTGCTCTCAAACACATTAACGTGGTGCAGTCGAGTAGAATAATTATGGTCAGGATAACTATTGTGCTGTAAAAGTTTATAAAGACCGAAATGATATAACCGCAAGTTGTATTGGAGAACGTCCACATCCAGTTTATCGTGTCAAAGAACGAAGAACAGCTCTCGGCTGAAAGAAAGTCGACATGCGATATAAAGATCACTACACTCTATTACTTTATCTCTTTATTTGGCTCGTACCGTGGGTTTTTTTTATTGCGCGAGTTCCATTACTTCGAGTCTCTGACTCGTCTCCTCGTTCACTTGAGGATTTCATCATCATCAAAAACGTTATAGAGTAGTGATCGAAAACGTCTCTTTGCAATATCGAGGATAGCCAGGGTGGCGCGCTCCATAAATCGTTGTTATTGATTGCCGGAGAATGTAAGGGCAGAAGCATCAACCAAGTGCCGAGTCGCGCCGAGCACCACTAGTCGTTTCACCCCTAGCTCCATGTGAAAATCAATTTTTCAAAAATTTGTACCAGGATCGCACTGTAACATCAATTCGAGATATGTTGACATGAGGAAGCAAATTGTGATATAACGTAGCTTTTCATGAAGGAAGGCCTTAGGTAGATAAATTGATATTGAGGAGGACATTCAAACACTCGACATGCCAATGAACTATACCACATGTGTTGTGAAAGGAGGAGGATATCCAGCGCGCTGTTTGAAGATGTGCTTAGGGCTCAGTGCCCACATGGCTTTAGTTGGAGTCAAGAGCTAACCACGCACTCCTTAATCCGGAGTCGACAAATCATACTAAATTAATCAGCAGAGACAAAGATTGCGCATCTCTACTGGCTTTTGTAAACAGATCTCCAGAAAGTATTCACACTTGTTTGGTGAGATGGAATTGATCTATTCTTAGTTGATTAATTATCAGAGGTCGCTTTGCCCTTCAAATATCTATCTCAGAATGAAAGATGTGAGTAGTACACGACATAGCACGATTTTCTTTGCGCAAATCATTCTAATTTGAATACTGTCTTCCCCATTAGCTCTAAAGTAGCAAAACTCACTCCAAAAATACGGCACTATTTGAAAAAAACCCAGCATCCAGCAGATCAGTGCTGCGAAAGTGGTATTTTTTACGGTTAGTACGTTGGCAACTTGTAGAGGAAATGTAATGGCGATGACTCTGTTTAACGCAATGACGAGGTGAGTGTAGATGCATACATTCCACAACATGACGTTCATCATACCAAAAACTTTGCCTATCAACTCGACCGACATTTCGCTTTCTCTGAAAGCAATTGTAGTCTCATTATTCGAAGTCTACCTAGTTTTCAAATTGGGCGCAATATGTGGCATCTCTCTTTTTTCTCTGGCATATAAAGCTATTTTTGAATGTTTTAGGACAAGATATCTGTAGATTATTAGGCTGGGGAGAAATTCTGGAGCACTTATGAGAAATTGGAAATTTATGCATGAATTACAAACAAGATCAACAGTAACTGTTCTCAAAATTTAGTAAAAGGAAAAGCAAAAGTTGGCGCCAAACACGGTTCATCTTCCAAAACAGCAGCTACATTTTCATTGTTTGATTCTGTTGGACGTCCTGAACGCGGGTTGTCTTCAGGGTCAAGATCTCCGGCATTAATGCGCTAAAACCAGCGCCCAGCAGCGAATTTTCTTGTCGCGCTTTCCCTCCCAACTTCATTGATTTCATCAACTGCAGCTCGCCGTGGAAGCTCGCCTTTCTCCATTAATGGCATAATAAAACACGAACGTTGACTGCATCGCGTAAAAGGCCGAGAGTCGTTATGAACGATTTATGAGTGGCTCTAAGTAAGCAATGAACGTCTCTGAAGCATCGCAACAAAAAACGGGCTTCACAACTAAATATTCAGTCAAATTTTGAATCTCTTAATATTGTAGGGTTGAGATAGATGATAAATGAAACTTTTTGCGAATGCTCTCGCATTTAAATTGATCATATTGCTTGACTGAGCACTATAGATAAATTCAGAGGTTTTATAGAAGCTGGAATGCTGCATTCGAAAAAAAGAGTATTGCAGTGGAACTAGGCGCACAATCACTGTGGGCCCTTCTCTTTCTTTATTTAGTCGATTTGCTCTTGTAGCAGTAATGGGTACTATATGCTTACAAGAGAACAAATGAGTATTGTACCTTATTCGCTGTACAGAAAATTTTTATTGGAGTTTAGTGAAAACTCAAGGCTTAAATCTCTGACTAGAGCCGTACATGGCCGGTTTTCAAAATACTATTTTATAACGCCGTAAAATTTCAAATAAAGTTATGTTTTTATCGGCCGCGCACCTTCATTTTTGTCATGAGATAACTCGCTGGAAACACGAAAGGTATATGAACGTGTGGCGGAAATCTCGTAGTATCTGAGTCAGTCGTTTCACATGGAGTTTCGTTCGAAGAGCAGAAACAATTCTTAATTGAATAACAAGTTGAGCCTCACATGTTTAACTCGTCAGGCCATCTATCAGCCCTCCCTACTTCCGTAAGTTAGCCGGTAAGCAAGCTACCAAATATGTAAAACTCAATCTTATTTTCCCTGTTACACTACAATGAAACAGTCTTTCTCGAAATTAGTCACAACGTTGGAGTTATGAAACTTATGTTTTCGATTATTGTTATCATTCTAAAGAAGGAGCTCTGTTCGGTGAGGTGTAAAACATAGATATTTTCTTTCTCACATAGTGCTATAAAAAGAGCTCTCAAAAAAGCAAGAATATTTTGAGTTTTCCGCGATCTGTGCTATCGAAGGAGTATTAGCACTCTAGGGAAAAAGTTTCTTCTAGCTTGATATATTCGATGAGAAAAAAGTGCGTGGTCGTGTGAAACATAAATTTATTTTGGACTTTGCAGGGTGTTTTGAAAAACCACTTACGCAGGGCTGTAGCCACAGATTTGATGACTAGCATCTCAATGAAAGAATTTTGTACAGCGAATGAGGTCAAATATTTTTCTGCTTCTGAACAGAGAAGTAACCAGTAATGTATTGAGTTGTCCCACCATTATTTTCGCATATGGCACTTTCGCTGAATCAAATGTTATTCATCTAAAAGAAAGCAATTAGTCAAGACGTATTAACCATCATCATGAACAATGATATAGGACATTCTAGGCAAAGACTAGATGTCTTCTTCTCAGACAGAACTAGTCTGGCGAACGAAGAAGTCGGTGAGGTACTTTTGTGGTAGTTGCCGTCTTTGTTTTTTTCGCCTGCAGATGCTGCTTCAGAGAGCGGAGGAGATCATAATCCGATAGAGCAATATCGGGGTTCTGAAGTGAATTGGTGCTGTGATCCAATCCAGTTCATTCCAAACTTGGTGAGCAGACATTTCAATGTGAGGCAGAAAGTATTCTGGAGAAAGACGACACTGAATCGTCTTGGACGCTTCTCCCTCACGACTGCGGCTAACATTCGGAGATGCTCTCCGTAGCCGTCAGTACTGATTGTATAGCCTGTTATCGAGCAGTCCACAAAATAGCATGCTCTCTCAGTTCCGGAAAATGGTGAGCATAGCCTTCCCTGCAAAGACCTTAGGCTTTAGCTAGATTACGTTGAGCTAACGAGTTATTCAATATATCATAACTTTCGTTTCAAGTGTTTTCTTGAGACCACAGCTCAAAATTCAATGTGCCTTGCAATCAGTCAGCCCTCATTGACAGACCACTGACATGCGTGGCTTAAAAATGATTGCAAGGCATATTGAATTTTGAGCTGTGCTCTCAAGAAAACACTCGAAACGAAAGTTATGATATGTTGAATATACTAGCCACGAGCAATCAAGTGTACAACACTCTGTGTTTCGTGAGTTTTTCACTGGACATAGAGAGTAAAGCGTTCGTCGTCGCTGACTCTTAGTGTGGGGACTGGAGCACCCACAGAGATTAGCAAAAGACGAGAAAGGGTAACTACCCAACTGACGAGATCGCAAGATCGAAACACGTGTAGCGTGCTCTATAACGAGTTTTTATTAGAGAAGCAGGCAGTAGGTGTAGCGTTTACTGCTTTCATAGCAGATCCATTACTGATCTCCAGTGATATATGGCGGTGACCCATTTCATATAGATGGCGAGCGATGGTTATACGTTCGTATCTAGGTGTCTACTCCAAATTTCTGGTGCTATAATCCAGATAAATTTCTAGTCTGTGGCACATGACGTTTTCGTTAATGATAACTGGCCGGCCACAGTGAGGTTGACTCTAACAGCTTGGTTCGACTTCGTCGAAGCATCTGGGCTAGTGGATCACAGTCCGATCAATATTAATGTCTAGCCCAATCGCAGTATTGATTCCTCAACCCTTTTCCTTTCACTGGGCTCCAACTCAAATCCAGGGCATAATCGATCGTGCTTGGAGCAGATCTATTCTGATTCTCAGCTGATTAGCTAACGGCGCTCATGCTCTTTCATAGCCCCTTGCTTAAATTGCCAATGTAGTCTACAACAAACTACAGGCGTTTATCACTAACTCGTTTCAACAGAAAAAAATGAACAAAACTATAGTGCAATCGTAGTATGGACGAACTCAATGAATAGTGCAATCATGAAGAAAAGTACTTGCTAAGCGTACCAGTTCGACCATGTTACATTTGATCATCTTAAAATTCTCAAAGCCATAAGCTGTGAATATTTACAGCAAAGCTATCGGCGTGGTCCAGAAGACGAAGATGAACAGAATACCCATATTGGTGAGACACTGAGAAAAACAAAGCATTCCGAACGAGTTCCGCAAGGTCGGATTGTATCGGATGGCTAGAATAGCAGTGCTATTTGAGGCCAGACCAAGCACTCCTATCTGAAATACATGTGCTTTGATTTTCTTTGCAAGACTTCTACTCTTCAGGTTATCTAGATCAAAAATATCAAAAACAATGCAGTTTCTTACTCTAGGATCCTTGGAAATTATTGGGAAGCTTTAATATGTATCTCCAAAGATTCATGTACATGCTGTAAATAAATTGGACTAACGAAGTTAATGTCATCAAAGCTGCACATGTGATCCAAAATGCAGCAGGTACCTTTACGTTATCATCTCTCAGTTGTAGCGCTCGTAAAAGACGTTTTATGGTGGCTTTCGAGGTCTGAGTGATTATTTATGAGTAGCTTTAATCTCGGAAAATTTATAAATGTATTATTTAGAACAGTTTTTGTTACACTGCAACAGCAAAAATAAAATTGATTGTCTTATCCTTACATTTGTCGCTAAACAAAACTAATGCTATGGAATATTAGTGGCCATTCAACAGCTTAAATCTCATCAATTTCAAAGACGCTCTTTCTTTTTGAAAAGATTGCCTTGGTGTGCTACGATAATCAAAGGAAAAGTGGGTTTTGCAATTTTGGCGTCGGAAAAAGCGCCGTAGAGCAGCGCCTATCTTGCGAAATCCCATCCACATACACGTTAAGCACGTTGGTTTACTGTCAGTGTTGCGCTGCGCTTCCTTTGGCTGTTACTCTTTTGACTATTACAGTGCAACAAAAAGATCTCTTCAAGATACAAATACATTATTGGAATCGACAAAATTTAAGCTAACATATGATTTCGAAAAAGAATGTTTGAAGCCTAAGCGAGGTTGGTACGCCAGGGTCACACACGCGTGTTCCGGCCTTTTTATGGCCCTGTGGAATTCAATATAATATTCAATATAAAGTTATGCCTCACATCCGCCGCGCTTTCATCTTTATCAGGCATGTGTTGCTCTGAAAGCACAAAAGTCATATGAGCGCATAGAGCAAAACTTCAGGCATTGGAGTCGTGAGCCTTGTCTCTAGCATTTTTTCAATGCAGAAAAAGTCTTGATTTGATAACATGAATAATACTGCGCGTGTTAGTCGCTCCTGCGTGATCTATTGAGCGCGCTATCACGCGCGATGTGTTTGAAGCTCATTATTATCTTTCATGTTAGAGTGCAATAAAAGTTCACTGCCAAAAGCAAGAACGTTTTCGGAATCTGCAAAACGTGCATCGACTGGTCACTTGAAGTTGCCAAATAGGCTCTGTTCTGTGAAAGAAACGCATGTATGAAGTAAACTTTTGAAATTTCCGAGGCTTACGTTACTTAACAATTAGTGCTGCTTGACGAAAGAGCCTTATCCAGCAAAATATAAGTGCGACAACGCGTGTCGCGTGTGAAAAATAATTTCGTTTACTGCTAAAACGTTGTGAGAAGACCTTACTCAAAAACAAGTACACTTTTGGATTTAGGATGAGTTAAGCTTTCAAATGATTCGGGCTCGTAGCCGTACTTGAATTTTATTTCTATTTTTTTCTGTATCAGCATAATCAAGATCATGCTTCTCGTTAAAACATTTCCCTCTAAACAAAGTCTATCGTTCAAGCATTTGGTAACCATTCGATAGCATAAATCTCGATAAGTCTAACAATATACTTGGTTTCTTAAAATGTTCTCATTATGCCGCAACAGCCGAGAGAAGATTGAGTTTTGCAAGTTTGGAATATTTACGTTATAAACACCTCTCTTCGATCTCTTGGGATAAGCGTGCCTGCCGACTTTTTAGAGTTATAACCAATGTCTAATAGCTCAAGTTTCAGAAATTTCAGTGATGGACTATATTTTCAAAACAACAATACTACTGTGCTGTAACAATTAAAATAAAATTTCAAACATTACTGGTTGCAGAAAGCTTTTCTTTAAACTTTTAACAATCATTTTATAACTTAGATCACATCGATTCCAATCATGATTTCGCTTTTGAAAAGAATGCCTTGGTGCGCCGGAAATGATCCTTGCAGCGTATCTATCTATACTAACTGTTTGAATCTCCTGAGATGTGCATGCCATGAAAATGCTAAAGGCGGCTTTGAAATGAGATTTATACAGTAGAGCTGCGTTTACTAGTTCGTTTAACATTTACAGAGTTTTCAATGTGTAACGGAGTAATGTCATCAAAAAGACCCACCCAATTCGCAAGACAGACGTCTGTCAACCTTAGCATTAATCATTAATCATTAGTTATCGTTAAGTTCATAAGCCATGAATTTCTCATACTTCTCCAATTTTCCAGTTTTCCACATTTTTGCAACGGTAGGAGATGTTGACGCTGATTCCCAACTAGACGTTGCCACTACCGATTAAATTTCAGAAGGCTTTAGCCGAATGCCCTGTGGGGCGGCATACAGATTTATTGACATGGTTGCAGTAGCACACCACATCTCTGTTACGTAACAGAGATGCGCTGTGAGGTTCTGTTGTTTCAATAAAAAGTAAAGCCATGTTCATAAAATCAGCGTAGTGTGGCGCGTCTCCCATCACTTCTGTCTAATATCTGGAAAAAACAGAAGAACCTTTTCTGAACATTTAATCGCTGTGTGTGTGCACTTCCTATTGGTAGGACTCGTGTCAACTTTCCTAGCCAGTTGTCAAGGTGTGGCGACTTGGTTGTCCAGAAGTCATGATGGGTGAATTGCATGGCTCTGCCTTAAGATTGTAATAGTTAAGTGATAAATGTAAAGGTTGCACAGACAGCTGTTTTTTTCGAATTAAGGTGGGCATATTATTGTCATCGAACAGTTTTTCCGTAAATTTGCAAAACACTAGGTTAAAGTAAATCTAGTACAACTCAGGTCATAACTGTCATAAATCTCGAGTGAATTCAAAGCACGCTTGTAGATATTTACTGGCATGCACATTCTCGTGAGCATTTTATAGACAGTACGTAGTCGCGATTTATGATACCATCTGCAAGAAAGATAAACAATTTCCTGGCTATCCTAAGGCATGTCTTTCGAATAAGCTTCGTATATCTACATGTTTGGTGGATCGACTCTAGATTGCCGAGCTCATCATTCGGGGGCAAACAATCTTTGACTGGTAGCACATATTCAACCAACGCGAATCATACGGGGGGGCACTCATTTGTATCATCAAACTATACCCGAGGTTTTTACATTCTCCAAACTCTAGGATAAAAAGGACTTTTCGCTAATTCGCCGGCTTATGTTGAATGTGGAGAATTGCTTTTTGATGTCAAACAGTGACGTAGACAGAATTTAATTTGGAGAACAGTCTTCGAAGTCGTTCACTACATTTCTACCTCTTTGTCCAAATAATGATGAAATCAAGCCACTGAAAAGCACGAAGTCAGTATCTGCGATCAATGAATATGACTTCACGAAACTGCTTATATACTTGGCATCCCCTCAAGGACAGCACTCTCTGAAAAACTCCGAAAACGGATAGTAGAGATTTTTTTTCACTCTCAATTCAATTACTCGATAATTGATAAAAAAGTGGTGTGTGCCAAGCAGCTTTGGGAACGTTGCTGTTCAAACTCGACGAAGTGGAATTTGGGAGACATCAACTAAAAGCTCAAGCTTCATCGTATAACAATGGAGTCGACATAAATATGTGGAAGATATGAAGTTTTGAGCGATATTCGATTGAATGAGCAGCAAATGTTGTGCAAAAAATCTTTTCCATGAATATTTATGCCCGAAAGAGTCAAAGGAAGGAGTTGGCGATGACCCCAAACAAATACAATACAGCGAATTATTCAAACTATTTAGCGCTTCTCGCTCACCGTATTTTACGGAATTTTCCTATTCTCATCCTTATTAAAGTCGTTAAAATGGTCTGAAATTGCAATCGACAACTTTCACTGCGCAATCTTGTTTCAGTGCTAAGATACGGTGTGAAGTATAGCCACGAGAATGATGAGATACAAGAAAACTTCTCTTTAGGTAGATTCGAACTTACGGTTACGCTTTTTGGGGCTCAAGGTCAATTTGAGCCGCTTATTCTACCCGTACCTTAGCATTCTAGCGCTTACATAGAATACCGTACTTTGCCATCGAAATAAGTATATTGCGGCGATCAAAGTTAAAATATGTGATTTCAACTATGGTTTCTCTTTTATGAAAGCTTATGCCGATTTATGGCCCCTAGATCAGTGCCATTGAGTGGTGATTGCTAAAAACTATCGGAAAGGTTGAAAGAGTGTCCAGAGAAAAGCAGAGTGAAGACGTGATGGTATAGTGGGAAACTCTTCAAGCCCTCGGTTTGTTTTATCACGGATTTAAAACTAACAAAGGCCGAGGTCACTGTGAGACCTGTGATGAAGTTTTTCTCATCTATACTTTACGTAAAAAATTACATTTTTTTCGCTCGTAAGAACTTGTCATAAGAAACTTTGTTGTACGTGTGACGGAGAATAAAGGTGAGCGTTTTACAACATACATTAGAGATTTCCATGTTTCCTACATTTACGGTTGTCAGGTAGCAACATTCCGGGCTATGAGCGTCCGTTCCGCATCAATATACAACATAACATTTTTATTGGCGATTTACATGACTATCAACATGGTTTTATAAGTCTTGGTTTTTTTTATTAAGGTTAACTGACCTAAATCAATGGTTAATTTGAAATAGTTTTTTTTGAAAAGTTTGCAACAGTAGGACTCACAAAACTTCCATCCTATACCAGCCTTCTATGTCACAGAATTTTCGATCTGTTCTGGCTGATGCCATTTTTTCGAATTATCAAGAATTGATTATGAGAATTTGGATAATTGCATATAAAGGAAAACTAAAGAAGTGTGAAGCGCCTCAATACATTAATGATAAAGAAAAGTAACCTGTCAGAGCTTGCTCTGCATATGATTCGTAGTGATCATTGTTTTTAATAAAGTGATTTGTTTATATCATTTACCGTATCCCAATTTGCCTAGAGCACTTACACCTTACAAATTATGAAGTTTTTAGTAGAAAACATCCTAAATCTCTGCGTAAAACAGATGAACAAAGGGTAAAGGATAAAGCTCTAGGCGCGTCGATCAATCCCTGAGGGATGCACCATGCATTCGTAGTCATTTTTTTTTGGTTTCGTTTGAGGTCCTTGAACGCATATCTGGCATCTGCAATAACCCGCGCTGGTCTCCCACTGTATAGTGCTGCTTATCCTCTCAGGCAAGTCTGCGACCAGTCCATTAGCAATTTATCAAACCCGGAGAGATGGATGGCTTAATGAGCCATGAGCGCGAGATCGAACCATCGCCTGTGCGACGCAGTGCACCTCTGACCACCGCGTCACTTTTGCTCTAAAGAGCTAAATAATTGTTAAGAATTCCAAAAAAAGAATGATTTAAGCTCAAAAAAGGGGTTGGTAAGCCCAGGGTCATACACCGGTGTTTCGGAGGTTCGTCCTCCTCATCAGTGACCCCCGCCCCACATTCAGCCCTGCATTGAAGCAAGGAGGGTGGCGTATGTGGTGATGGCACAGTGTACTATGACACTGTACCATCACCACCTCTCAGTCGATAGATTTTTGCTGTTAGATCAAAACTATATCAAAAGATCGACTGTTTTTGAAACCCCCAAAAAAACATTCAATATAATTCCAAAAAAAGAATGATTTAAGCTCAAAAAAGGGGCTGAATGTGGGGCGGGGGTCACTGATGAGGAGGACGAACCTCCGAAACACCGGTGTATGACCCTGGGCTTACCAACCCCTTTTTTGAGCTTAAATCATTCTTTTTTTGGAATTATATTGAATGTTTTTTGGGGGTTTCAAAAACAGTCGATCTTTTGATATAGTTTTGATCTAACAGCAAAAATCTATCGACTGAGAGGTGGTGATGGTACAGTGTCATAGTACACTGTGCCATCACCACATACGCCACCCTCCTTGCTTCAATGCAGGGCTGAATGTGGGGCGGGGGTCACTGATGAGGAGGACGAACCTCCGAAACACCGGTGTATGACCCTGGGCTTACCAACCCCTTTTTGAGCTTAAATCGTTCTTTTTTTGGAATTATATTGAATGTTTTTTTGGGGGTTTCAAAAACAGTCGATCTTTTGAAATTGTTAAGAATGTTATGAACTGCTCTCAAACGCATTTGTGGTTATCTAATATTTATCTTAATGAAATAAATGCTGAAAATAGATTCAATCAAGGTTTACGAAATTGCAACCTATCTCCAAGTGCTATTACAATATAACCTCAGCGTAGCAACCGAAAAATACTTCACTGCGCTGCTAACACGTTTTAGGAGAACATTTCAGCAACGCTATAAATTCGTTCTATTGCTGAATGCAAAGCATAATAGATGAAGTAACCATTCTATGACAGCATATGATCTGACAACGTATTTTAGGTTTTTATGAGCTCTCTTGTAAATATATCGTTTTAAACGTACGTTTCTGCTTTTCAGCCTCATCAGTAGCACGGTGCCTTTCATCTAAGCCAACCAGTAAACCATGTAAGGAAATATACCCCATACATTTAGAAAAATCGACGGAGAAGGGGTTGCACGTGAATGAGAAGATCACTTCACTGCAGTGATAATCACTATATGTCCAGTGACAAGGGCATCCGACATTGTAGAGACTAACAGTCGATTGTCTATGGTCGTCAAATTGAAAAACTCTTTTATACTCAGCTGTTTCTGAGAACTCGTTCAAAACAGACTATTATCTGGTACAATATTTTGAGCCCTTATGTGGAGGGTATTTCCCTTACAAGGGATTGACTCAAACGAAAAACACCGTCTCAATGATGAAGTTATAAGGCTGAACCGTACACCTAGCACAGTAAAAGTGGCACACCAGACCTCACGAAAGGCTTGAAAAAAGCTATTAAATCTTATATTGGCTTAGGTCAAGATTTGAAAACGGTCGAATATGAAGGTATCCTTCCTTCACAGTGGCTACTAAACCTGACCTAAACGATGATTTATCGTACGTCTTTCAAAAAATTCGCTCATTATCGTGTGATTTATCGTGCGCCGGTAGAACACTCCACTGATCAACATCAGCACCAATAAATCATTTTGTCTAATTCCGTATGAGTAATGCGCTATGTAATAAACGAAACTAGAGTACTGAATACCAACATTTCAAAAGAGGCCTGCAAACAAATCTCTCAGACGAGGCAAGTGAAAGCTGTGTGCCATCAGCTTGATTATGGTTTGGCACACTTCACACATTCCCTTTTGCGTTCCATTTCTTTACTGTTATTCCAAGTTTTTTCAATATATATTGAAGCATGTCACTCGAAAATCTCCTTTATGAGTCCTAAGAATCCGAGGTACCACTGACATGGTACCGACTCAGTGAAAAAATTGAACACATATTGATCACTCTATCAAAAGAGCCTCGCTATTCTTGTCGGAAGGTGTTGGGCGTCCAAAGGTGGGCAATCCTGCTAACTCAATAAGTTATGATGTTATGAGATGCGTGTGGAGTAGTAATTAGAGATAAGTTGCGTTTAAAGGTGTTCTATTGTTTAATCCCGTTTTCAAGGCTCATCAGGCCTTTCACCCTTCCCGGGTCGGTAAATCGGTAGCACGCTTTCCTGAGAAGATAGCATCACTGAGTTGATACATTGGTGGACCCATTTTTAGTCATTGCAAGGGCCAGACATTGATTCAATCATCATTAACAATGCTTCATGAAGTCGATTGCTTGGCCCATCCTTCAGGGATTAATTAGCGCCGAATGTGTAACTGCTCTCTGATTACATTCCCCGTGACCTAGCAGATAGATATTCAAGGCCGGCTTTGCTGAAGCCAGGTGAGTTAGAGATATAATCAGCATTCGAAATCGTCAGTCCCAAAAGGGTTGTAATACAAAGACTCACAAAACTTCTATGTTACACCGGTGGCTAGTGTCAAATTTCTCTATGCTGTTCTTTTTGCCTTTTTTTCATTTACTGAACAATCAACGGCGATTTGGTATAATTACAATGGAAGAAAAAACAGCGGACAACTCTACTGAAGTACTGCCTTGAATTGATATTGATAAAAATAGTTATTTGCTAGAGGTTGTTTTGTATATGATTAGCAGCAGTTCTTACTTTTGGGCACGTTAGCTGTTTATATCACTTATCATAATCAAATTTGTACAGAACACGTCACACTAACAAATAATCAGACTGCTTATGAGAATATTTAATTAGTTCACATGAGAGTAAATAACCGGCAAATTTGCTGCAAATTTACCTACAGTGCATGCCTAAAAAGCTGACAATTTTTACTTTTATGCGTCGCTATGGCCGCCAAAGTGTCAAATATGTCAAGTTCCGCTGTTAGAATAGAGTTGCTGTCCCCGAAAGTGCTCACTGATATCAAATTGGATTCAAACATCTTACCCGCATAGTCTGTTGGAAAAGAAATCTTATGAGAACTCGTATGTAGTAAACACGAGCTTCATGATCGACTCCGTCGCAAAGCTCGACTTGAGTCACTGAACAGATACACCACGCGATGATCCTCAAGACCAACCATCTACTGACCGCGAACTTCAATAGCTTCTTGTTTTTTACAAGCCAAACGATCGTTTCATAATGCATTCTATTCAGATAGTTGACGTTTCGTGGTTTCGCCTTCTTCAAAGCCTGGAAATGTCTCAAATATTTCCATTTCTGCACTGGAAAATGCCACCAAACCTAGATATTAATCGCGTAAAACACAACACAGCCCTTAACATAGTCACCAGCTCCAAAAAATTTTACCATCAAGTCGCCTATGTTGACCAAACCTGGTAGAGATCAAATGCATTGCTAATGCACCTTCATATCAAAGTAGCACTCTTAGATTCTGCCTCTTAAAACATATAATAAGGAGGTATTTCCTCCTACGGTTCGTGTTTGGGGCTAATGAAGCTTTTTCAGAATAATTCCAAAATCTCATGCGCTGAGGTCTTGTGTTTCTGTGGAAGGATGGTGGTTTCCATATCAAAATACATCCTGATATGATCCTGTGTCTTACGCGAGCTCAGTGAGGTGTTTGGTTGGGCTTCATTCTGCCGAGTAGGTGTTTTTTTATACGGAAACAGAGTGGACAACGAGTTTTGCTGATGTACTGAGCGTCTCTTGTTTGACAGAAGATAGGGTAAATTCTACCCGTAGTCATGCAATTACCATCCTTACCGTAAGGACATATTGTGCACTGTTTTGTTGCACATAAATGGTCACGTAAGCGGCTGCGTACTCCCTAGAGCCTCAGAGTGTTCAGTGGTATTGAGATATTGTTAGCGACTTATGTAAGCTTGTCCATTCCAAATAGCTTTTTTTTAGCTACACTTATTTTGTTTCAAAGAGAAACGGGTTACTCGAATTCCATGACATAAGAACAACGTTGGGATTAACATACATTACGCTATCGAATGGTTACTAATTGTTCAAAGAAAGGAATCTGTCCGGTGAGGAATATGCCTATGAGAAGTAGTTTGTTATCGATTTTGCATTCTTTCAAAAATCAGCAACATCTGGCTTTAGCTAAAAACCTATGCTTCCAAATGATCACTAGCACTCACATGAGAATTTCTATTCAGAGAATGAGTTCAGGTACCATTTGCCCCGTTATAACCGTAAGGAAGCCTGACCAGGTGCAAAACGAGATCAGAGAGGCAAATTGTAATTGAATACACGTAACTAATCGCAAGTTTGGGAAATTCTTAGCAGAACTATCTGAAAATATTAGACGAAATCGTTTCTTCAACAACGTTAAGAAAATCAGAAGAGTATATCCTTCAGTAGGAGACAACTCATTCGCCAAAAGTTCTAAACCCTCGCTGATGATGGAGAAAAGAGAAAGGAATCAAAGGCAAGAAGTACTGGCGTTTGTGCAGCAGATTCAAGACAGGTTGCTCGGAATCAACAAAGAATTTGTAGGGTACTCATCAATAATGAGCGCATGTGGTACAGTGGCTAGAGGTGTCCGGTGACCTGCACGCAGCCTTTGGGTCAGCCCCACGTCGCAGGCTATACAAAACTTTCATCCCCTTGAAGTCGGCAGACTGATGTGGAACATGCCTGGGAGAATATCAGTACTCGCTTGATATATCAGTAGGCCATTTTGAGTCAATGTGAAGGCCAGACATGTATTCAATCACCTCAAGAGATGCTTAGTGAAACTGAATGCGCTGCGCATCTCTATGAGATTGAACAAAATTGGGCCTCACCGTTTTGACCTTTCATACATACATAAACATTTCAAGCAGCTGCAAGTCGTGATTCATATTACAGCGAAGAGCTCTCTCTAAAATTCGATCCTCAATATTCGCGTAGAGGCATCTCTGTTTCTTTTTATCGATTATAGGCCCTACGTTCCACTCTCAACACCATAGGTTTTCGGTCGTTAAGTAGTCTTTTTTAAAAAAAGTTTGTGGTTTTCCTGGTAGGAACAGTCCCTTAAGAGTGATCTCTCAAATGATATTTGTGCTGAATAAGCTATCGATGAAAACAAAAAGTGTAATAGATGAAAGAGTTCCATTGAACATTGTACACCTCTAAGTTATGTTACATTCGTGGCGTGCATTAAGCCTTCGTCTTCACTATGTGCCACTAATGATTGTTGTGGCCTACAAAATTACTTCCAGCACATTTCTCAACTCAATGTTGCAATCATCTCATGCAGTCCGGCGGCAATCTGCCGAAATAGATGGGATGGAAATTCGGTGAGTTTTTATTTGTGAAATCGAACCATAAACCTATGTAGTATATTCATGGGGAATTCAAATCCATGACGCTAAAGCCCTCGTTTTCTATAAAGTATCAAGGTATTTGAGTTAGGGATGTATAACCACGTTTGGTTATGATTAAGTGCATGAGGACATCGGCTGCATGTAGTTGTTGAGCGCGGTTACTAACTGTGATTACGGTTGTTTCATAGACGAACGCTGCCATAATTTCAACAAGGCTTGATTGCATTGGCAATATAATGATGTCTGACTTTTATATCGGTTTCATTGCTCTTATACTTGACAGACGATTTTGAGCCATGCATGTGGCCGGTTGTTGTCACTTATAGTGTGCTGTATACGAGATTCGGCCTCGCACAACCTCGTGAATGGCACAGTGCTCTTGATCCTCTCAGGGCGAACCTGACCGCTTACATAGAGAGGACACAGACGTACTATTTACACGGGCCATTAAGTGAAATATCAGTGAATGGGCAGCATTGTATACTCGATTGCTCTAGGCTACTGTTGTCAAATAAATCATACCTTCCGTTTCTAGTGTTTTTCACACCATGCTCAAATTTCACAATGCCTGATAGTGCTTATAAGTCATGTATGTGGTCTGTTAGGGGCTAAGACAAAAGGCACTGTGCTACTGAGAGGCTGTGGAAGGTCGAAGCACGTGGAAAGCACTGTATAAATGCCCGTAACAGACCACGAGCTTGGCTAAAAAATAACTATCAGGCGCATTAAGATTTTAGTGTGGCCTAAAGAAACATTCAAAACGAAAGGTGTGTTCTTATACTGTTTCTTTAATGTATCTATATTTTTGTTAATCTTGTTAATCTATATTATTCTTGATTCCTTCCGTTTCTCGAAAATAATTGGCTTTGTATCATCAGCATAATAAATTGTAGTTCAGAATAAATTTAATTAGTTCCAAATGTAAATGACTGGAGCGGTAATAATTATGGAGATTGTGAAGCTTGATGTAATAATCTTGTGTTTGTAGTCAATGATGATTCATTGTGGCACTGGTTATGGATAAATCTGGTAAAGCGGTCCGATTTATAGCTTTCTAATAAAAACAAGCTCTGAATTTATTTGAATTATTATATCTACTTTGCCCGTCTTTACAATCGCAATCATTTTCACAGGTCTGCTCTATCTGGTAAGAGATTGTTTGTGTACTATCGTCTTTGACTCAGATGACGAGAGTACCACAAATATGTACAAGTTGTTTGAACAGCTACATTGTTTTCGCATTTTCAGAGAGATTTCGATTGTCCAACTTGTTCAGTTAAACTTTAACGATTATTCATTGATTCTATTCAAAAGCAAGCATTAATTAGTTTCCATTGAAACACATTACTCTTGATGTGCTTTGTGATAACCGCCTTCAGGAATCTTTGAATTCTCCTAATATATAAATACTTGAGTTTCTGTCTCAAATGTTTAGTGATAGCAGCCCTATTAATTATTATAGAAAACTTAATCTTGCTAATTTTACTCTTCCCTTTCTGTTTATAGTCGACGGAGCAGTAATGTGCAGACGGTTGACGATGCTTTCGGCAGAAAATCTGCTTACACAAACACTGAATGTGTTGTTCAGCTAATGATACTTTACGATAGCAGAACTGAAATAGCAACACTAATTGCTAAATTTCTGCTTCTCTGGAAGCTCAGTTAGAACCATTTTACAGAAGATATCATGAATTCGATCAAGTAGCATATTTGAGTTTCTTTACGCTGTTTACGGAAGAAGGGGAAACTTTGTATAAGGCAAAAGATGTCAATCATCTATTTCATTGTATTCTGATGGAAGAGGCTATTTTCGGTCAGCTATTGTGGTTAGATATTCGCTTTTTGTCGCAATTTTACCCGTTGAGTAGATTCTAGACATTATCGTTGACGATCTCATTTGTCCTTGAGAAACGGCTCGGCATATAAGCAAATAGTTGTTATTCCGCTGATCATGTGAACTGGAGATCTTGCGTATCGTTGCATATGCAGTTTCGATTCTGTTTCGTTCCAGTTTCGGATCCATTTAGACCGGCCCAAGACGCTGTTTGGATTTTTTAGTCTCTCAGTCAGCGAGACCACATGACCAATTAATGTTATAGTAGTCACCGAGTAACTCATGCAAGCACCACTGCACTCGTGATCGATCATGCATTGAAGACTCGCATTGAGCTCCAGTGTTTCAAAAAAACTGCAGTTCGTCATATATTTTTGAACTGAGAAGACTGCGACAAGAAGAAGAGACCCTATCAGCGTTATATGCAGTGGCCAAGAGTGTTCGAAAATCTTCGTTACCATGCAAATTTCCTCGAGGATTCTTTTCGTTTCGCTTTGATTTTCATCAACTCCTCCATATTCGCTGGCGGCATCTCCATTGCTGAATTGGCTATCATCATTTCTTCCACTGACTCCGGTGGGTCAAATAAGACCTGCAAAGTTAGAACTCCGAATACCTAATTGCATACTTTGAGAGTATGTATCATCAATAAAAACAGTTTTTTATGATTTCTCTCTACTTAGTTAAAAAACCAGCGGTATCATTGTGAGTCAAATCAGTGGCGACTGTGCAGGCATGTCTTTTGCTCATGAACCCTCGCTGCATGTTGCACGTAAAAAGTACCATCTCTACAGTTTTTTTCTCATAAACGCGACGACTAAAGAAACAAGCTCTCTTTCTAAACAAGAAATTTTAGTAGAAATGTTAGCAGCTATTCGAAAGCTCAAAGCTCTAATTTTTATAACGCTCTGCAGCTCCAAACAAAATTAGATTCGACACTGGCTGCGAGCTTTTACTATCAGTTTGTTGGAAGTAGAAAAGAATATGAACGTATGAGGAAATCTTGTAATATCAGAGTCATATGCTTTATCTGTAATTTCGGCTAAGCTGGAAAAAACATCCGAAATTAAGTAACGAAAATTGCACTCAATTCAAATGTCGATCGACGTATGTAATCCACGGCCAACCCCCTTCGCCCCCTCTTTGCCTAGGCATAGCACATAAACTAGTCGACAACCAAATGAGCTGCACATGTGGAACTCAATCTTATTTTCCTTGCTACACTGCAGTGAAAGGGTCTTTTAGAAAACAACCGCAACCTTGGAATTGCCAAAGTTTACGCTATCGAAGGCTAACTTATAATTTGGGGAAAGACCTTTCCCCGCGAAAAGTATGCGGATGTGAAGCACAAATGTTTTCTTTTTGCTAGGGCGTCATAAAAAAGCTTTTTCAAAAAAAAAACTATGCTACGGAGTAGTCATAGATCTATATTCTCGAATTTTTACCAAACGTGTCATGGGATTTTTATGTCCAGCAGAAGAGATCATTTCTTTCTCTTTCCCCGTCTCACAGAAGGGAACCCTCTACAATATACTACGGCTTTTTAGCGCCCAGTAATATCTCTAGCTTTAGAAACTTCTACCTAAATCAAGTTAATTATGTCTAATGCAGTAGGATGGCAAGTGAAGTAAAGAACATGGAAATTGCTAGAAGCCTGTCATTGATAGGAGTACTACCTGAAGTTGTTTTTCTGTGATTTCTTCGTCATTCGATTGTGGTATCGATGTGTGCAAATTACTTGTGATGTGAAGTGGACTCTTTTCAGGTGATCTAAATGCATCATTGTGATAATGAACACCAGAAAATAAATAGAAATCTCCTAGAAATAAACACTTACTTGGACGAAGAAGTAGATTTTGCACTGGAAGACGTATCAGATAGAGCCATCCTGCTCTTTCGATTGCGCATTAATCGCTTAAATAATTCTAGGATCTTTTGATGACTTTGAGGTGTGTTTCAGCATGATTCCTGATTTTCTTCTCTAAGCCAAACACGAGGTGTTACATTAATCTTTATTTGAGAGGTGAGGTTTCGGCAGTTCGCCTTCACCAGAGCCTGGAAAGGTCAAATTGTCTGCAATCTAATTAGTCAAACATCATTGCTCCTTTAGAATCTTAGAAGTCAGAAAAATCACCAAACTTAGATTTCAATCGCATCAAGCACAAAATCAACGCTCAACATACTCACCGCTTTTCTTATGTGTGCTCCACTAAATGATTTAAGTGGAGATCACCGGAAGGCGATCACATAGGCTCTTAATGCACCTACCCATCAAAACAAGTCTCATATACTTACCCATTTCACGAGTGATAACGAGACATTCCTCCCTGCGGTTTATAGTTGGATTGACGGTGTTAATCCAAAGTGCTTCCAGAATTTTTTGCGTTGATGCTTTTGTTTCGCAAGGATGGTGATTTCAACCTCAAAATTCCCTCCGTCGTGTTTCTGTTCTCTATGCGTCCCTAGCGAGGTGTTCCGTCTATTAAGACGTTTGTCAGCTAAGCGTTCTTCTATACCCGTTTCGTCAATACATTATTCGCTACACGCTTTGCAAGGGATTAGGTAGACTGTGCCTACGCTCATGAAATCAGCATCTATGCTGTTAGGACATATTTTATAATCTTTCATTATACAGAGACGATCATATCAGCGGTTACGAACTAATTGGCGTCTTAGAGTAATCAGTGGTTTTTCAATGATAGCCACCGATTGCTCTAAAGTTGCTCTTTTACACAGCGTTTTATAGCTGTACCAATCTACTAGCTGTAATCTGTACTAGCTAGATAATTGCTTTAGATTGCTGAATGATTAGTCAGAATATATAAAATTCACCCGTGAGATAGCAAAAGATGATTGGCTCCCTTTCTTGAACGTGAAAATAAACTTAAGCGAGAGGGGCTACATAACAAAGTAATACCGAAAGCCAACTAATGGGAATATCCTGGTTCACTATCTCTCTTCTCATCCCTCACATACGAAAAAGGCGTTAGTAAAAAAATGTTTTGATCAGCAGCCAATGTATGCACCGGGGAGGAGCAGAGAGTAGAATCCGTAGAAATGGCTCGGGAAATAGCCACACCTAATGGATACAAGTTTGTAACCTCTCGGCTTAGGTTTAGAGCAAAGAGTACGCCTCTGAACGAAAACTCGACTGAAAAAAAATTCCGTTTATCCTCCCGCTCTTTCTGAATGAGATTGCTACAGCTATAAAACGCTATTTGAAAAGAGCAGGTTTAGTGCAGTCGGTGGTTGATTATTGAAAAACCACCGAATACTCTTAGATGTCAATTAGTTCACAACCGCTTAATGACCGGCTCTATATAATGAAAGATTGTAAAATATGTTCTAACGGCAGAGACGGAGGCACAGTCTACCGAATCTCTTGCAAAGCGTGTAGCGATAAATATATTGGCGAAACGGGTAGGCCGCTCTATGTCCGCATAGAAGAACACTTAGCTGACAAACGTCTTGATTAACGGAACACCTCGCTAGGGACGCATAGAGAACAGAAACACGACAGAGTTAATTTTGAGGTTGATGTCACCATCCTTGCGCA
The DNA here is from genome assembly GCA_019055375.1 of Parelaphostrongylus tenuis. Lineage (NCBI taxonomy): Eukaryota > Metazoa > Nematoda > Chromadorea > Rhabditida > Metastrongylidae > Parelaphostrongylus > Parelaphostrongylus tenuis. The sequence goes on from JAHQIW010007185.1 coordinate 119,074, forward strand.
CGAACAAAAAGCATCAACGAGAAAAATTCCCGAAGCACTTTGAATTAACCCCGCCAGTCCAACTATAAACTGCAGGGAGTAATGCCTCGTTATCACTCGTGAAATGAGTCAGCATATAAGACTGTTGTTTTGATGGGTAGGCCGCATTATGAGCCTATATGATCTCCTTCCTGTGGTCTCTACTTGAATCGCTCAGTGGAACTCATATGAAAAGCGGTGAGTACGTAGAGAGTTGGTTTTGTGCTTGATGCGATTGAAATCTGATGATTTCTAAAAGAGTAATTAAGGTGTTTGACTGATTGGATTGCGGACAATTTGACCTTTCCAAGCTCTGAAGAAGGCGGACCGCCGAAACGTATCCTGTCAAATAAAGTTTAATCTAACACCTCGTGTTTGGCTTAAAGAAAAAATCAGGAATTATATTGAAGCATGCCGAGGTTAATAAACAGTCGGTCTTGGGAATTGTTTGAGGTGTGCGCTAAACTGAATCAGAACCGCTAAAAAAATTGTCACTCCTATGAATGACGAGAAAGCTTAGATATTGTTATATAGTAAATTTCACATTTCACACGTACTTTTTTTATACATCCTTCATACGACTTCTGATGAGATCGTTTTCCATTTGTTTTGCAGGCGAACATGTATTCGTGATTTCCTTAAATCTTCCGTTTTTTCCACGATGTTTTCGTCGTCCAAAGAATTAATTATGCCTTTTCAGCGCTTCTATCAAGAGAGACGTTTCAGTTGATCTAGCATTTAATCAGTTACAGATAATTTCTTATTTGATTGACAGCACCTGGAAAGTGAATACTATTCACCCAGCCACGCTTGTCATCGATTTGATGGTGTTTCGCAGATTTGAAATGCTTACCTGTTGCACCACCAGTGGCAAGAAGAGCATGCTCACGCTGGGCGACTGTTGTCTAAAAAGCTCGACACTGACTTGGTAGTTGGAAACTGGTAACCTGCCTTTTTTGATCACTTCTCGACCTTATATAGCATATACGCTCGAGTGTAATGCATTGAGAATACCAATTCTCAATTCTTCTTTCACTTAGTAAACTGCAGAAATGGCACGTCCTCAAAGTGTGAAGATCAAGATACATGATGTTGGTGTAGAACATTTCGATTTTTCTGTTGTTCTAATGCTATCCTGAGTAACAGACCTCATCCCAATCAAATCATGTTCCCTGAAACGTCGTCATACCTGGTTATATTCGAGCCAGTGTTCATCTTAACATTCGTGGTGATAGTGCAATCAGAAATTATTTCATAATTGTTTATAGGTTCGTCGTCAACTATAAACCACATTAATTCATCTCCACAAATATTATAAGGAGCAGTATGAAAATGAAAATAGGGAAATGGCTTCAGTCTCTTCATGTATGCTGTTTTGGATTACCTCGATATATAGGTTGTAGGCAGCATTGCTCTGGTTTTAAATTTATTAATGTGCTAGTTTTTATAACAATGTTTGTTATTACTACTACTAACTTGAGCTCCTTGTTATTGTAGAGCAGAAGTTGTTTTTCCGGCGGCCCATCCACTACACCAGCTACGATGGTCTTTAGTTCGAAGACACTATACGATGTGGGAACTAAGACCTTCGCCTAAAAATTGCCGTTTTAGAGTACCGATAGCGGTGATTTTCCATTCTGGATGCGTCGTGAGGGTAATGAACATTGAGAGCTGAGGCCTTACCCCGTGAACTCCTTCCATCACACTTTTGATGGTGATTTCAATTAAGCCGCTAGTTTGAGTAGACGAAGGTGGGCTGATCTTCGGTGAGCGCAGTGAGCGTCGTCGAGGACTCGTACCTATTGAAGTTGCTCAAATAAAAGTGAGATAAAAGCGATTCAAAAGTTATTTGTTATACTATCGAATAGCAGCTTTATTCTGAAATTCTGTTTTGATTATCAAGTTTAATCTCAATTATTCTTTGTAAAGGTCCTTCGTCTTTTTCCTTTCATTTAAGCTATGTAATATGTCTTCGCATCGTGAAATCAGAATAATGTTAACACAACCTTTGGATTTTTGCCTACTCGATGACGACCACGATCCACGATCTTGAACTGCTCATTATGCCTCTTACCAACGAAACTGAGGCTTACCAATGAGTTAATCCTGTGTTTCTGTTCTCTGTGATAGGGATAACTGTTTCTACCTTTGCAGCATGTCCATTTTTCCGAAGAAAATAGATATAGCGCGGCTGTGTCTTCTTCAGGTTGGATAAAGTGGTACAATTTCGGTCTCGGCTTGGTTTGCGACCTATTGATATTAGAAGAGGTAATAACCTGCGGGCGAAAGATTTGGATTTCGCCCTACACGTTCAATTTCTGCAGCATACAGTGCGACTTTAGATCGTGCGACATAGTGGATGACTAACCTATTTCTGTTAGGCAACTCGAGATACAGCTGGCGGGTTGCACTGCATCACAATGTAGCGCTACAGACTGCAACTCGTGATGTTGATCAACTAAAACATTCGACCATTATCATGATAGTGGACCATCTTTTCTTCAAAGATCTGCGAGTAAATAATAATCAGTCAAAATCAAAAAATAAGAATACAGTTTTATAATTTCTTTACAAAATAAATTGAAAAATAAAAAATCAAGAGTAGAGAATGTTAACTACGGCAATTTTGATTGCAATGAAGCACTTGAGAAAAGCTTCAACAGCCCTTTTGTGACTAAAACTGCACAAGTTAAACAATCTTTCCAGGATGTGCAAGAACTTCTTCTCGTAGAAGAAGTCTTGTGAATGAAAATAAAATTTCCATTCTATTAACATTATTTTCTACCTAGCACTCGAGGGATTGTGGAATTAGTTTCTACAAAATACTCAAATTCTAGTCGCCACAGCAACCGCTTGTAGTTATCACATCAAGCCTTTCACTTTACTTTAAGTAAAAAATATAAATCTGGTCTCACTATCCTCGACAAAGAGATTACTAAAGTTTGAGAAGTACCAGTTAAGCAACAGTTCCACAGAGTTTGAAAGTTTTATTATCCAAGCGGTGCTCGGTAAAAAGCATCAATATGGACCGGCGAAAAACGGAAGTTCAAAATGTATGGTGTAGTGGTTACAGATGATCTGCGTCGCAAACGAGCTGAATGGTTCGCCCTCGCTCTCATGGCTCACGAAACCATCCATCCTTCCAGTGTCGGCAAATTGGTACCAGGCAGGTCACAGACTTGTCATGGAGGATAAACAGCACTGAATCGGTTGGGCGATAGGTCACCGCTAATTATTGTAAAGGCCAGAGATGCATTCAATCACCTGAAACGATGCTAGAAATTGAAGACGAATGCATGGCGCATCTCTCAAGGATTGATCAAGACCGAGAGCTTCATCCTTAATCCTTTTATTTGTATCACCTGTATCACCTGTCGTCCCGTTGATCGTCGAGTGACTCGAGCGGGTACCAGCAACTCTTCCATTTTTCCCTATCGCGTACAAGAGTAGCCCAGTAGGTCCTCCTCGCTCTAGGGATTCGCTGAGCATCATATCTTTCTTCTATCGCTTTCGTGAAAAAATCGGACCAGCGAGTCGGTGGTCTTCCTTTGGAGCGCTTGACGTCGCGAGGAATCCAGTCGGTAACGGGTCGGTTGTCGTTGAACTATATTTGTATATATATATATGCATATATATGTGTATAAATGTGAATGTCTATATATACATCATGTATATATCATTTTTTTATATCTACATATAAATTATATGATTTTAAGAAAATATATGCTATTGTTTATGAATAATTGAAGAATTCATAGAGCTCATCAAGACCCCAAGGACTAGTAGGTGACGCAATCATTCTATTACCATAATGGCTTGATTCACAAAACACTGATTGTTTTCGCTTTCTGATGATCATAAAAAGGACAAACAATACTTCTGGAGGAAATGTGATCAGCAGCGGCATTCATATAGGACGGTACAGTGAATGCTATGTTAATATAAGGATATATAATTTGCTTTTCACAACACTTCGAATTCGTACGAGATATGTCGTAGTTTTTAAGTGAAGTTCCGATACCCTACCGGCACGACTAAGAAGTGCCTACTCTGTGGGCACATCCTTTGTTAAAATTCTTAGGCACCATATTACGGTAGCTTTTGGAGTCGTTTGGTTTGTTCACTGTTCTGTGAATTTCGGATTGAATTGGATTTTCTTTCCATTAAAGATATTGCTATAATTTATCACTATTATCATGCTATCAGTAATATCATCATAGTGATATTGTTACAACAACAATTAATAGAAATGTAATATCATTGATAAGAGACCGGTGGTGTACTCTCCGGAAATCGATAACAAACGCTCTTTGGAACGCTATCTTTGAGAAGACGTGCGAGACCAGTATTCTGCGACGTTTTGAAGAAGATGAGATATTGCTTGAACATGCGATAAATGCGAGAAAAAAAATTAAATGCTAGAAGTAGTGGGACCCGCACAACAAAATAAGCTGTGAGATAGGAAATAAAGTCTGTAAAGGAAAGTGAATATTGTTGTTATATATGACTATTGATGTTGATATTATACTCTTGTAATGTGACCATTCACAAAAACTACAGTGCTTGCAATTTCGTCAACGGATTAGCATTAACGGAATAATCACGGTTTTCTGATGTGCCTGCCTGAGATGAATGAAGTAATGTCAAGGCACTCACTAACTGCAATCGGATTTCGTACTAATTGTGATCAACTACGGGACCCCGTGGCTGAATAGTTATAATACTTGTTACAGCGCGAGTGGAGCCGAGCTCCACCTCCCACACCCCACCCCCCCCCCCCCCCCCCCAACTCTCCCCGACAGTCAACACAATGCCCTATGGAACGTCACAGCCAGGTTATCCTCGAGATTGCAAAGAGACTCGCTCAACCAGTATTCTACGATTTCCAAGAAAAAGACGGAAAAGGAAGTGAATGCTAGAAGCAGTGAGATCCGCATAGCGAAAAAAGAACACTGTGAAAATTTGTGAATAGTGTCTGAAAAATGTTATTAACTATTAGTATTATCATACCTAGACCCTTTGATTCAAATTTAGTCATACACTGCAGTACATATTTACGAACTGTGCAAGAAAATTTGTACCGATCATATGAGAATAGGAAGGAAGAAAACGTTCTCACATACTTTGGATAAGATCAATCTATGCAATGATAAATACTGATTTGTTGGAAAAAAAGTTTTTTTAGTCCAACATAGTAATTACATTTTCATTGAACAACAGTCAAAAAACTATAAAAAGGCACACCTAAGCTAGCTTTTAGCCGTTTACGCTTCAAAGAATTTTTCCGCTTTACGAAGTGTACTTTTCAAGCAAAACTTGCGTAAGTTGGTACATCTGCTTCAAAATCGACGGCTGATATTTTGATGGAATAGCCTTTCTGAGAGCTCGAACATTTTATACCATACCGAATCTAATGAGTTGCAAAAAAGTTTCGTATTTTCAAACTGCATGGAAAAGTTTGACGGCTGCCTGGCGACCGATTCTCGTTGATGTTCCCCTCTTGGCTTGTCGGTCAATTGGTTTTCTTCTTCACGGAATGTCTTGATTCAACGCTGAGCTGCTGTAACGTTGCAAATTTCGGTACTATGTCTTGCAGATTTGTCGGTGAGGAAAGTGAAGAATTAAACGAATTGCTTCCTTGAACAGTTCTATTCTGAAGACAGTGTAGACAAATGATATATCTTTGGATGCGCAAGAAAACGATCTTTCTAATGAATTAAACTGCGCACAAAAGGCATATTCAAGAAACCCCTTTCTCATTTGAAACGACAGAACTTTTCTGGAGTCTATCAATTTGATTCAATGCTCCATTCACGCTCGACGAAACGAACTTCTGCGAATGCTCCAGTTACGTCTATCCTAGTCGTGAAATTACCATCATGAACGATCTAGCTCCAGAGGTGAGCAGGAGGAAAAGAGCAGTCTAGGGAACGTTTAAGAGCATCGAAGATTTAGTGAAGAGAACAGAGAACATTCAACTCCGTTCCCACCTTTTAGACTCGATAATTATCCCTGCCCTGACGTATGCAGCAGAACCCGGTCGCTACGTAAGCAAAATGAAAGATCACTTGGCGTTATTGAACGCGCAGTCGAAAGGTCGATGCTAATAGTATCCCGTACCTCGCAAATGAGAGAAATGATCCAAAGTTCCGACTTACGTCAAAATCAAAGATCAAAGACGCCGTTCTACACGCCAGGATATCGAAATTAAGGTGGGCCGGACACGTGATGAGCTTTATTGACAACCGATGGACGAGAGCCGTTACCGACTGGATTCCGCGGGATATCAAGCGCTCTATAGGAAGAGCACCGACCGATGGTTCGATTTCTTTAAGAAAAGACTAGAAGAAAGATATGATTCTCGACGAATACCTATAGCGAGGAGGACTCACTGGGCTACTCTTGCACGCGACAGGGAAAAATGGAAGTATTATTGTTTTCCACTTGAGTCACTCAGCGATCAACGGGACGACAGGTGATACAGGTGATACAGGTGATCAAGTCAATTAACATTTTCCACGTTTAGCATGAATCTAACGTAAAACTCAATGCGAATGTTCATCAATCAAATGAAACTTTCTATTTAAACTTATACGAGGAAAATTACCGGTGCGCCGTCGCAGGCTATGAATAATAAGTCCCATTCAAATTAAAAAACTAATATGAGATAAAGTGCTATGTCATTTGTTATGTTCAATCACTGCCGTCCTCTACTGATTCCTCGACTCTTGAATTTTATCCAGAAGATATCAAGACTTACTAAAATCTCAAAGTCGTCATTATTATGTTCCCGTTCTAGAGACACCTAAAAAAGTGAATGTGCGACGTCCAGCTTTTCGACTTTCAATGTGGATGTACCTTTGAGTAAGCACATAATTATTCACTTTTCTGCCTCTATATTTATCACCACATGGCTTACAAGAGTTCAAAAATATCGTGCCTAACTCATACAATCTCTTTTTGTAGTTAATACATCACACGCCACCTTCCGCTTTACATAATGGATCATAAGGATAATTTTTTAAGCATTGGCGGCTCAATGGATTGGACGAAATTTCATAATAAATGCATGAATTTAAATGAAAAATAAAGTGGAGAGCAAGTGCCCTTCGCTGCCGCCTTTATTTGAGTTGGTTCGACTGATAGACTACTAATCTTGTAATCTAAGTAATTTCAATTATCACAAATATATGGCGGTTTAATTGACGCATGTGGCGTAGTGGTTGGAGGTGTTCTGCATTACACAAGAGGTCAGTGTTTCGATCTTGGGCTCATAGCTCACTAAGCCATTCATCCCTCCGAGGTTGGTAAATTGGTACCGGACAGGTCTCAGACTTGTCTGGGAGTATAAGCAGCACCGATTCGGTACAGCAGTAGGCCACCGCGAGTCGTTTGTAAAGGCCAGATAAGTATTCAATGACCTCAAACGAAGTTACAAATTGAAGACGAATGCATGACGCATCCCTTAGCGACTGTTCAACGCCGAGAGCTAATAAATAAAAGTTTGCCTTTGCATTGTTTTCCCATCGATTTTGTGAAATATTTTCCAAACACTTTTGAATAATACCACATCATTTTTTATCACTAGAGAAAACAAAGTCCATTGACTCGCTAGAATTATTGACAGCCAAAACACATGCTAGCAATCTCTCATCAAATTGTTCATAGGCCGTAGAAACAGAACCATTAGCCTGTCATAGTTAGAGGTAATTTAATGTTGACTTTTGATTTATTGACGATATTATACTAGTCATGAACAGAATATTGCACACACTGACGTTCTCACAAATCAGTACTATGTAGTTATGATGAAATCAGAGTGAATCAAATATAACAATAGCAGTCACAGCTGAATATTTTAAGTTTACAGCTTTTACATTCGGTGGTAGTTTCAAAATGAATCAGAAGCAAAGGAATTTTTCAGCACATTGTGATTAAAATGACAAGCTGATTATTTTTTTCGTTCAGTCTGGTGCTATTTGTACACGCTAACACAGGATTTTTGCTTGTCTCTTCGTCTTTCTATGGGAGAACATAGCGACTACCTGCAACAAATGCAATCTGTTGATACATGGAAAAAGTAAAAGGCGATAGAACTGCTTACCGCTGGCGGTTTCTTCTTCATAAATTTGCTACCAAAATGAGAAAAAGGAAAGTGGAACAGTACAACAATGAGTCTGTAACTACTCATTTCTGTATATTATTTAATTTTTGAACTTTGCCGATTTTTTTACTACCTTTGACTTCAATAATTTATCAAGGGAAATCATGAAAATAGAAAGAAAGCAAGGGCACTGTTTTATTTTCAATCAGTACAGCAGCAAAATGATCGGGCAGTAACACTGGTTTAGAATAGTCATCAAGTTTTTTAGCCAATTCCATCTCTTTAACGTAAATGCTTCTGTGATCTTAAATTTATTAATTGCTGATTAGTATTATACACAATGCAGAAAAGTCTTATCTTATCAAGAAAAGTCATTCAATCTAAATAATTAAAGTGATTCTGAATGGAAAATGGGAAAGAAATCTGATATCCTGATTAGCTGGGATACTGTCTGGTATACCAGATTTTTTTCTCCACTGACTTAATTCATAAATTAGGTCAGTGAAAACAATTTTACACTTACCCATCCAGTGCGTGAGTCAACTCCCACACAAATGTGCTGATGAAGAAAACAGCCCATTGGCTTCCAAAAAGAGGGCAAATATAGAAGTAACTGATTGCTTGGAAGAAAAATAAAGCGTTGTGGCATACAACCTGGAACATGTATATCAAAATCTGTTGAGAAGGTTGTGCCAAATATCCTGAATTAAATGGTATCGCACATACTACTCACCTGTTTGAAGAAGAGGACACCAATTTTGTGTCTTTTTCGTTGGAACACATCTGTCTGGTTACCAGCAGGATTATGAAATTTATCACATTGAGTTGTTATGCAAAGTTTGCAGAAAAAATATAAGCTTTTCCCATCCCAATAGTTTTCATTTCACCTAGGTTCTAAGGGAGAACCTATGCTACGTATGAAATTTGACAACGATGTCGCACGGATTCATTTGACCCATCTGAGCAAGACTTTCTTGAACAAATACTAGACTGACATTAGGTTTTGCCGATACCTTTCAATGGCTTACAATTAATTAGGCGTTTCGTCATGGAAGAGTCGAGCTCATTTTCAGTCTCTGAAATTCTGTTCCAAGAACCTCTCTGTGCATACTGTAACTTGGCATGAGAAAAGGATCTCTTGCCACTCATAGATGGTATGCTATAGAAAACAATGAATCGATACGTATCAAGTAGTGCTTCAACCCTAGAAAAGTATTAACTGGTCACGTGAATTTTTAAGAAAAGTTCATTTCTAAAATGATGTGGCACTACACGCCACTCCTACTCTATGATAGTGATATTGGCTATTCCAAGATGCATTACCGCATAAAAGCAGATCGTACTGAGTGGCGGCATTAGATCAGCATCTATCAAGTACAGAGCGACTTAATGAGATAACCAACGCCCAAGTGAGCGAGAATGACCTCCTGTTTCGAGCGACTGCTCATCGATTAAAAGCATCCACGCTGGAGAAAGACAAATATCGGCATCTTGACCAAATAAAATTCTTCACAACAAATTTGTGTTGACCTAATCATCAGAATGCACTGATTAACAGCGTTGAAGTTGTAGGACATTTGGCTCAAAATAGTCCGACTAGTTGAGTGGAGAATGCCGATTCCGAATGAATATTTCTTTCCTAATGCCGTCAACAAAAGGAACAATTTGTAATTTATAGTTTTGTTAAATAAAACATATGGAAAACTAAATAGCGTAACTTTAGGACATGTGACATGTCCGAGTGTCATACATTTTTATTCCATTTTTCATAACCTGTTATCGCCCCCCCACCCAACTCTTTTCGGTAGTCAACAACAATACCTTATGGAACGCCACAGCTAGGCTATCCTCGAGAATGTAAGAAAACCGGCGCAGTCAGTATTCTACGACGTTCAAGAAAACGACGAAAAAACGAATACTAGAAGTACTGGGATCTGTACAGTTGAAAAACACTTTGGAGACGAATCAATAAGGTGTCTATAAAAGTCTCTAGCCTGTTTTCACATAACAGTGCAGATTCTAGAGCTTGTTGTATTCGAATCGCTTCCTCTCAATCAGTGTCCAAAAGTTCGTTTTACTGATGAATTTTTAATCAATCAAACAGCCAGCACACGTGCTTTTCTATACACCACTGTCTAAATCCACTAGGGCATCCTTCAACAAACCGCAATTTTTTGGCGCCAATCCTATTGAAATAGAAAAGAAACTGAGTAAAATAAGTGGTGCGGAGAATTATGAGATCGCTTGATATTATTCGCTCAACCGAGATTCGAGAACAGCTGGATATCAAGATTCAGACTATTTACGGAAACCATAGAAGAGAGATATGATGCTTAATGTATTCCTGGAGCGAGCAGAGCTAACTGGGCTACTCTTGTACGTAAATGGGGCAGGTGAAGTTTTTCTTTGCACTTGCTGTCTTCACTCAACGACTAGCAGGCGGCGGGTCATGGACAAGATATCAATTCATTTAACGCCAACTTTGTGCTTAAATCCCAGGAAAATTAACGTCGTGCAGTCTAGTAGAAGGATAGAGGTCAAAACTGCGAGAGTAGTGTAGAAGTCGATGAAGACTGAAATGATAAAACTGCATGTTGTGTCGGAGGCACTCAGCATCCACATCCTCGTATCAAACAGCACGTAACAGCTCTCGCCTGAAAGAAAATAGGGATATAGTATTGATAAATTTAAAAATCGCGCAGACCACGTCCTTATGACTCGTGAAATCGATTTTGATCTAACTCCTTGACGACCAAGTTGAATTCTGGGCGCGGCATGCGACGTGGTCGAGCGGCCACCGTGGCGAGCTATAATCACGATGCGGCAGTCTCCTGATAAAATTTTCAATTTTATCGCCACTAGAAGGATTTTGATCGCCAACATATCATAGGATGTGATAGAAGAGAGCTTAATGGAGCTATTCGTAGTAGGAACATTGCCGATCCTCTTCCCTAAAACCTTACGTTCCAAGGAAAAAGCTAGGTACTCACGAAAATGAGGTGTTTCATAGTGTTATTAAACGTTTTTATGCTGTCTTATTCATACTCATTCATTAATCAATCACATTTATCTACTATTTTACGTATTGACATTTTTTTATTCTTATTCATTGCCGCATATGAAGAATAGCCAATTAATCAAGCACTTGTCAGTTTATTATTCTAATGTCAAAAATTATGACAAAAATCTCACAGTTTTTGAACTATTTCATTTCATGAGATACCCCAAAGTCACGATGGTGACTGAAAATGAAGAATCGATCAAATGTTTGTCAAAAATGATACTGTACACTGCATGCGATGCCACCTCATCAATAATTCTCAATTCTTAATAAACTCTCGCAGCTGAAACTTAGAAATCATGGCTATTAATTTTTGTTATCCGCGTTTATTCTGTACTGCGAGTGCATTTTATCATGATGATTTTGGCACTGGATATTCGTACCGTTCACGGTCTCTACGTATTCCTTCCAGTTAAATGCTGTCAAGGCTATTTCATGCCCCCGATTGAATTCCCACCATTCCCAAGAATTCCGCTGCAACCACATCCACGGGGATTAGACGTCTAACGGTAAAATAGAGACCTCCTTGTTGCCCAGCTGCTTCCGATGGGCATTGTTTTTACCAGCGGGAGTACTTCCTCCATCGCAAGATTTGTTTTGGTTCTTCCGTCTACGCGTTCAAAAGCTTGCAGCTCTTACTTCACCCTTAACTACATGGTAGAATTATTCACACATAGCCCCTGTTAATTTTTTACAAACATGTTTACGGATGCATGGAGGAATTGGGTACTTTTGCGTCACGGAACAACTCTGCCTGAATGAGCCGCAGACATTTGTCTGTGGATGTCGTAGGGATGATGAGATGGAAAAGATGAGTCTCACTCTTATAAGATTTCAAAGAAAATCGGGAAGAGTTAAAAGTAAATCCATTTTTGTAGTTTTTCTATCGAATGCGGATCTATGAAACGCTTTGGCTAACTTCCTACTAAATATGCCTGCAAAAATTTCCTTGGTAATATGTCGCTCCTTGTGATATTGAAGTGTCCACACCAACTAAATTTCGCAACGTTACTGTCAACAATAACTATCCCAATGGCGATGCGTATTTTTCCTTGCGCCGGTATTACCCCATAAAAAAAGCTTTTCCATAAACTAAGCCTAGTACTGAAATCTCTATTTTTTTAGCTAACGAGTGATTACCAGTAGTCCACTGAGAAAACAAAAATTATAGTGCAAATGTACTTTTCTATGGAAGGGCTCCAAAATTAGACCAATGCGAACTCTGTCGATGAATACTTCGGCCGCAAACTAAAACTCCTTCCTTATATGTTCTTTCTACAAAATCCATATTGCGAAACATATGTTTTCGAGTTGAATTCTTATGAAATAGGTGATGAAAATACATGATTTTCTCAAGGATATGTCTTTCAAGTTGGAAAGTGAGGATAATTGGAGCACGTAGGTATTTTCCATAGAAGAATTCTTTCTCCAATAGATGATTTACGCTTTCATAACAATAAATTTAATTTAAAATCAAAAATCATTTGTATACTTGCCAGAAACGCGAGTTTATAGAAACGCACTCTCCTTTTCACTTACTCCAGGTCAGCAAAAAGTTCTATATGAACCAAGTCTAACACAAAAATCTCCGTTTACAAAGCTACAAAATGTTCATTAATGGAAATAGTCATTGTTCATTAATAGTCTAGTGAAAATATCCTCTACGTAAAAACTGCAAGGAAACACGAGCACATTTCACAGAATGTGACTGCACTTTGCTTATTTCGTACTAAAAAATGGAGATTTTCCAAACAACTAGGTACTTTTACTACTAGAAACAAGTTTATGGAAATTTCTCCAATAATATCCAATACTTTATGGCGACAAAGTTACTCTGAACTTGAAATTTCACCATAACGAAAAAATCCTCTGTGAAATTGCGGCCAGCTTAGCAAGGAAATCTATTTCTTTCAAGCTATCGCATGACTGCAAAGACGTAAATGAAAAAGGAAGGAACAAATGTTATATGACAGCTAAAAATATGTTCCCTTTCACGTCAATGTGGTTTCTCGTTGAAACTTAGTTACCTTCACTATAAAGCTCTTCAAATAAGTCTCCTTTGATATTTTATCAAAATCAAAGTTTCTCAGGATCAGAATTGACGATAAAGGATAAAGGATAAAGCTCTCGGCGTTGATCAATCCCTAAGGGATGCGCCATGCATTCGATTTCAATTTTTAACTTCGTTTGAGGTGATTGAAAGCATATCTGGCCATTACAATGACTCGCGGAGGCCTCCCGCAGAACCGAGTCAGTGCTGCTTATCCTCCCAGGCAAGTCTGAGACCTGTTTGGTACCAATTTACCGACCCGGAGGGATGGATGGCTTGGTGAGCCATGAGCTCGAGGTCGAACCATTGACCTCGTGTGCGACGCAGTGCACCTCTAACCACTGCGCCACATGCGCTCAGAATTGACGATATAGTCTCAAAATTTTGCTTCAAAGTTGAATCAACTTATTCCAATAGCAAAATGTAATTTTCTCTCTTGTGATCAGTCCTACTTTCAGAAATTAAGCTTATTGCTAAAATCTTCAGTTCTCAGACTACCGCATGATCACTAATAAGGTGAAAAAGCTCTTTTGGAAAAAGGAAGAAAACACGAGTAATTTTCATGTAGTGCAACCGCACTCCACACAATTCTTGATATAAAGTAAAGGTTTTTCAAGATCAACTGAATGTTCTTCATAGTAAAAATCTAATTTCTCTAGCGAGAAAGTTTACATGGCACTGAAATTTTAGTATATTATACCAAAAAGTCCGCTGTCGCAATGGAACAACGCAGTTTGAAAGCCAAACATGTGAAAGTTTTGCAAGAAATTAAACTTGGTCAGAATTCTTTTCATTTGACTGCCACTTGCAGTGGTATGATGTTATGGTATACCCAATAATAAGAGTGCTGTGCAAAAACATTTGCGTCAGCCGGGATTCGAACCCAGATCTCACTCTTTCCGGGAGCGTATGCTAACCGTTGCACCACCAATGCTCGTTTTGTACAGCACTCTTTTTTACGCTTTTTAAACTTAGTCTGAGAATTGCTATCTTTCAAGTTATCAATTGAATTGATAAGCATAGTTCAAAAAGAAAGAAGGAAGTGCCGTGTGGCAACTGAAAGTAAGCTTGCTTTGCAAAAGACCTAGTTTTTTTCCCTCCAATCATGGAATGGCTTCCGGCATATGGACGTTTTCTTCACCAAAAAATCCTTTATCGATGTCTCTTTTGTGATCTTTCATCACTTAATGCTGATAATGCACCCTCAAAATTTCAATCAATAAGTAAATTTCTATATCCATAGAAGTGCGTGATGACAGTAATCCGCCGCGGCCGCCGAGAGCACGGCGCACGCCATGTACCGAAAGCGGTCATCAAGGAGTTAACATAGCTGATCATAAAAGTTGGCTACATTCAGTAACTTATTTTTGTGAAAAACCCTTTACCGCTTAGTTGGCAGTGAAATTTGTTGCTTTTACTGTGATGTAGCAAGCATACTTAGTACACTTATAGGAAGAAACTAAGGTGATTCCTGATTTTCTTCTTTAAGCAAAACACGAGGTGTTACATCAAACTTTATTCGGCAGTTGACGTTTCGGCAGTTCGCCTTCTTCAGAGGCTGGAAAGGTTAAAATGTTCGCAATCCAATCAGTCAAACACCTCCATTACTTCTCTAGAAAAAATCACCAGACCTAGATTTCAATCGCATCAAGCACTCAATCTGATCCCCACTTGAATCATTAAGTGGAACACATATAAAAGCGGTGAGTATGTTGAGTGTGGATTTTGTGCTTGATACGATTGAAATCTAGGTCCGGTGATTAATTCTAAAGAAGTAATGGAGGTGTTTGACTGATTGGATTGAGAACATTTTGACCTTTCCAGGCTCCGAAGAAGGCGAACTGCCGAAACACCAGCTGTCGAATAAAGTTTGATGTAACACCTCGTGTTTTGCTTAAAGAAGAAAATCAGGAATCACATTGAAGCATGCCGAGGTTAATGGACAGTCGGTCTTGAGAATTGTTAGAAACTAAAGTCCTAAATTGTTACTGATAGAGCCAAGGGTAACTGAGTTCTCTTTTATTTTTTGGTCAACAGTCGGTACCAGACTGTTTGTAAGGGCGAATAACATTGATACTGGTTAGTTTCAGTAGGGCCGAATGCATAATCTGTATTTAGCTAGCTGATCAGCTTAGATTGCTTTATTTCTTTTATTCTCTTATCATGAAGTCTGTAAATGATGTCTATAGGCGCGTTTTCAACTTTAATACCATCAAAGCGCTGTGCTGAACACCAGTGATTTTATTGAGCAAACAGTAATAAAACTCACTGAAAAAATACGGTACTGCGTGAACCAAACCCAGTATACAACAGATCAGAACCACAAAAGAAGTGTTCCTTACTGTTAGTAAGCTGGAAGCTTGCAGAGGAAATATGGTGGCGATGACTCTGTTCAAGGCGACGACAAGATGAAAGTAGGTGCACACATAACTGAGATTAATATTCACCATGCTGAACCATTGGCCTATCATTTCGGTTGATAATTCGCTTTCACTGAAGGTTGTAAATTTTGCTATTTCAATGCGCAAAATTTTTAAAGCTTTTATATCATCGTTGAGAAAGATCCTTTTTTAACTGCCACGTTCAGCAATCTGCGCAATATCTCCGATTGCCAAAATCTTCAATGACAAAAGATTTTTGTAATTCCATCTAAATACTTAAGATGGGTTAGGCCGATTTTCTGAATAAGTCTCGCAAAAAATTTTAAAATAATTCCCACAAAATCTATCGAAATAGTGATGGACTAATATATAAAGACGTTTTCTGAACATCACCAAATAATTTTCCAAACTATTGATATACACTCAAGAGATCCTTTCATTATTATTTGAGCCAACATGTCATGTGGTTTGGTAAAGGCTCTTGTACAGCCCGAGACACGTGTTTCGTCCTTACAGACTCATCAGCCGGGCAGAACCCGTCGTCTGTCGATCTTTTCATAGTCAGTTCTCTTGGGAGCGTCACACTCCTCATATATAGTTATCGACGACCTACGTTTTACACTCTATGCCAGGTGTCTATGTCATTCACCTAACACAGAGTGTTTTCGCACTCGATTGCTAGCTGGCTGGTATTTTATCATATTATACCTGACATAGACACCTGGCATAGAGTGTAAAACGTAGGTCGTCGATAACTATATATGAGGAATGTGACGCTCCCAAGAGAACTGACTATGAAAAGATCGACAGACGACGGGTTCTGCCCGGCTGATGAGTCTGTAAGGACGAAACACGTGTCTCGGGCTGTACAAGAGCCTTTACCAGACCACATGACATGTTGGCTCAAATAATAATGAAAGGATCTATTGAAATTTGAGCGTGGTCTTAATAAAGCACTCGAAGGAAAGGTATAATACACTCAAGATTTTCCATACAAAAAAACAAAGCAAAGTTCCATTCACTCATAATCCTCAAGTAGCTTTGCTTCAGATAGAATTCAGTACTTTCCTGAACAGTTTTTTTAAGGAATAATACGAATCAAGATGAAGCTTCAATTTGTGATGTTATCACTTGATACCATGTCACAACTGTGAGAGGTCTATTCTGTATTGAGTACTTCGTACATTATAGCGTACAATCGTCTACCATGTATACTGGCGTGGAAGAGTAATGCGATTGATCAACAGCTGAGTAAGGTGCCATGCATTCGTCTTCGATTTTTAGATTCGCTTGAGGTGAATGAGTGCATATCTGTTCTTTTTCAAAATATCTTCAGATGATTTATCGACGCACCAAATTGGCGCTGATATCCTCCCAGATAAGTCTGATACAAAGTCACCACCTAGGAGCGATGGAAAGCTTGGTGAGCTTTGAGTGGAATGGAACCGCGTTTATGCCACGTCGCGGAACGCCTCCAACCACTACCCCTCACGCGCTCTTTACGCATTTAAGATTTGTTATCTCGGAATTTTCGAAACCAGAAACTATGAGCATTTACAGCAGTGTGATCGGAGTGATCCAGAAAACGAAGACGAGTAGAATACCCATATTAGCAATGCTGTGTGAGAGACATAGTAGACCAAATGAGTTCCGCAAAGCTGGATTATATCTCACTGCCAGGATAGCTGCGCCGTTCGAAACCAAACCAAACACTCCTACCTAAAATTCACATTTTAGAAATTTCTGCTGTGTACCATTTGAACTCTACAGCAAAATTTTTAATCAAAAATATCAGTAGGCATGGTTTTCTTCAATTTCAAATAGACAGGAGGTTCACCACAAGTTTTATGTATTCCTGGTGGGCAAAAGTGCAGTTTAGATGCACAAAGTACGTTGAAGCCATTTGTGACGTAGAATTTGTTTTAGTTTATCATCTAAGAAGCTTCCAGTATACCTGAAAATGTAAAGCTGGTAAGTGGGAGATTCTGCGCGAATGGTTGACGAGGTAGACTTTGTCACACAGCCGTTTCAACAGAGATAATAGCCACGTACAAAAAGGAGTGCAAGATGGTTTTATGATATCGTGTGGAAGATCATGTTGGCTGAGTATTTCCTGCTACTACATTTTCTCAAAACTTAGTCTTGAATTCATTGATGTGCTTACGCTGAGAGCATTTACAAGCCTCAACAGTTCCCTCAACGAAGAGAACAGCACTATTCATCACTCGCAGTACATTTGCCAATCCTATCCTAGCTTCTCAACCTCATAACGAACTACGTGTGCTACACTACAACCACATTTGAGTTTGATGAAGTATGTTTTTTTTGAGATTCCTACCTTGATATCCAATTGTTGATCGACAGAGATTGTCGAAAATGCAACCTATATAATTCAATTAATTAAGGAAATGTATTCCATAGTACAGAGTAGAATTATTAACTGTGGTGACCGAAATACCTCCAAATGCTTCACCCCAAACTACGAACTTTGGAGATGTTTTGTATTAATGTCAAATACCAAAAACTAGCAGTTAAAGATTAGTGCCTTGTCAATACATGTGATTTTACTCCATATTTTGAATTAAATCGCCTGAGTCAGACACACTCCCCGCATATTGGAAGACCCGAAGATAAATTGGTGGGTAGCACTATGCGACTGAAGATTTGTAGATTGATTTTCATCAGCTCTAGTTAAGATGGTGTTTGGTGGAGAGGGCTACATGATCATTCAAATCTTCCTTACTCTGAAGAAGATGATCTGCGGGAACGTCAGCCATAATACTGTACTGTATTGCGCTGAATAAACTGTATTAGAGTACCAGCGATCGATGGAAGGAATTGCAAATTCTACAGTAAGTTTTGATCAACCTAGCATGTTCACATTGGTATGTGTGGGCCCACTCCGTGTACATAATCATCTTGTTGAAATATCAACAATTTTCATTCTCTTTAGTGCACAGTATCTCATGTCTTTACAGGTTACCAGAAAAAATATGTTGAATACAGTAACCATTCACACGATCTATGTGGTTCGGAGTAAAGCTGCAAAAATTCAACATCAAGAATCAAGCACAGAGCTGAGTTTCTGAGAAAGTTTCAACATTTACAAGCCACAAAATAAGGACTTATTACTCACCGTAGCTATGATCACCGACACCGCAATGTTTTCAGAATGGATGTATAACACAGTGGTTGAGAGGATTGCCATCTGAGAAACACGCGTCTTTTCTTTGATAAGAATTTTGAAAAACACTGTGGCAACGCAAAACAGAGCACGGATTTCAAACAGAAAAGATTATTCCTAAGCTTGCAAATATTAATTTGGTGGGAAAATAATTTCTGCCTAGACTGTACTGAGAACGTAATTACTTTACAAATTGCTTTGACGCAGTGAAAGGTTGAGTGGTCGTCGTTGAGTTCTGTTGAAACTGTATAGTCCTAAGAATCAATTTCGATGGTTACTTTTACCATGATCTCCAAGTACTTCCCATGGCCAGCCACACACTCCTCACAAAGTTCTTGTTACATTGCAAAACTTCTGAATTACCACTGTACTGTACGTTCGTTTGCAGATCCTGGGCCAGATGCGATGCCGATGTTGAGAGTCGTCTCTGTTGCTTTACGATTATTTCGAACACGTATAAGAAAATCGTTGCATTTGTTTTTTGTCTAGTACAATTCCATAGTCTAAGACATAAATATCAAAGAGCAGGTAATAGGTCACTAGCAAGAAAACGAGAAGCGAGACATGCGCATTAGAATGATGTGTAGGATAACTACTTTTTTAAAAACATTGTCAAAAGGAGCATTTTAAAAATGCACAGACCGCAATTTCTTTTTCACGAGCCCTATATGTAGTTCTATGAGTATACAAAGGAAAAACAATCAGTCGGGTAGGCAAGATTTGACGGCCGGAGATTTGATTCACCTTATTACTTTATCTACTAGTATTATAATTTTATTCGTTGAACAGGTCTCAGTGTTGCGAGTAATCAATTCGTCTTCTCGCACTCACCGTTTGATTGTGGATTTTTCCTCTTCATTAGCGCCGTAGAAGCCTGGTTGAGCACATATATTTGCAATGTCGAGTATAGACTGGCTAGGAGTTCCTTATAAATTACCGAAAGTGCTTGGAGGAGAGATTAGCACTGCGTTAAGCATCTTTATATATATATATATATATATATATATATATATATATATATATATAAGTAAATGAATAAGTAATTAAATAAATAAATAAATGAGCAAATAAATAAATAAATATATATATAAATGACGGAGAGAGCAGGTCTATACTGTGGTGGACATCACATGAGCTCATGGAAGTCAAAGTGAAATCGCCGCTTTTAGGCCCCCAAGGGTTCCAGGTTCTGCTTGAATTTTAGCACTGTTGCGACAACATTTCACGGCGTACTCTGCCTCTGAAGCAAAAATTATTCAGTGAAATTATTACGACACCCCACTATCTCCCTAATGCTGACTAAGTTTAGACTTGCCCTTCATTTTCTTAATTTTCAAATTTTGTGAGATGGATGAGATTAATCAGTTGCTAAAAATGGAGCGCCATAATGCACTGTGATAACCATAGAAACCATTAGCAGAGTTTAATTGTCTGTGGATTGCAGAAGCTCAAGCGGAGTTCCTACCAATTGTAAGAACTTGTTAAAATAGGATTTTATTCCTAACCATCCATCAAGGTAAGTGATACACTTAGAAGTGCCGTTTGCAAACTTTCAGTTCCTGCACTTCTGCATGGCAGATGGCAATAGTTACTCTTATAATCACCGGTTACACTTTCATACACATCGCCACAGGGCTTAACTGACCCAAATCAATGAATATTACCACTTCCAATAAAATTGCAACACCGCGTTGTACAGAATCTCGGTCCTACTCAGTCTCCTATATCGTGTTTTCCTCCTACTTTTATTGATTCCTTTTATTTGATTAATCAAGGAATCATGGAAACTTTTACATATCTAAATAGGAAAGAATGGCAAGAAGAAGTTACAATGATTGCTAATACGCAAAATACAACAGCTCCAAAGATTTCACAAAGCCTGATGACAGCAGTGAGAGACCTCCTAATTTTGGTACTCATAAAACAAACCACTTGTCAGCAGTTGTTTTTTACAAGATTCGCAATAATTCCACCTTTTGTGAAAATAGATGTTTACCATTGCATATCATGATCAAATTTTCTCGGAGCACTTAGGCCGAGGAAAGTTGAACACCTTCGGTAATAAGCTCACACTGCGCTTAGGCAAAATCGAATAAATAATCTCTAAATTTGCTGTAAATTAGTCTAGACACATTTATTATTGAGCTGAACTTTGTCATTTGCTTTGCTCATGCTTATTTTATTGCCTATGCGTTGATTACGTTATTCGATCAAGTGCTGGAGTAAACAGGTGTAATAAGACTACGAAGTCAGTGAATTATTTGATGATGCATCACAATATACCTTGACGTAGGCCACTGCTTGTAAAAATATATCATGACATTGTAAAGAACTGCTTAAAAACACATTTGAGCAAGCATGAAAACATCGTGCCACCAATGAGCACAAAGCATAATGGTTTAATGTAACCGTCGTGTCACGGCCTTTGATAAACTGACATAGGCGATGAATTGTCCTACCTCATAGAAGTTGGCTAATCATCGTATGACTCTATAGACTATCCATAGACCTCTTCATCAATCAGCAGCAAAACTGCCCTAGTAAAATTAATCTATTCCAGATGCATAAAGATCATCTTGCTTACAATTTTGAATCATTCACTTTTTCAAAAGAATATTAATAGCACATCTTTTTTAGCAGAATGAACTTGAGGTTTCTCGAGTTTTTTTCCGTTTTCCGGGAGCAACTGGAAAACGACGTCTCACGATGAACAAGAAGTTTTCATAGCGTGTTGGTTATCATTCGAAAGCCCGTACGTAACCGGTTTTTCAAAACACCCTTCTACAATGCTGTAATTTCCAAAATAAAAATATGTTCCACAAGATCGCGCCTTTTTTTACGTCGCTTATATTTCGCTGGACGAAACTCCTTCTTAAGACTGCTATTGCTGATTCGATAGCACAAGCCTCGAAGAACTCAGAAATGTGCTTGCGTTATGGAAAGCTCTTTTGATAGCGCTGTGAGAGGATGGAAACGATGTCCTTTACAAATCGCTGGACAGAGCTATTTCTCTAGACTATTAGTAATCGTTCAATAACGAAAGTTTCAGTGATTCCAACGTTGTACTTATTTTCTCGGAAGGCCGTTTCACTGCAGTGTAGCAGGGAAAATGAGATTTATTCACATACGCGTTCACGTGCTCTTTGGCCAATTCACGAGCCGTAGAGTGAGGTAGCAAGGGGCAGGCGCGATAATCGATCTATTTTCTCAGGTGGAAGTGCGACGTTTGTTAGTTATCCAATTACGAATCGCTCCGCCGTTTTGGAAGAAACTCCAGATTAAACGTCTGGCCCTGGTACTGCAACATTTTCTCTACACATTCATGTGCGTTTCGTGCTTTCAGCGAAGTAGTACTTGAATTTTGTATCCGCGGTGGAACACAAGTTCATTATAGATTTTACAGCGTTATATAAAGGGGTCTTTCAAAAACAGCTGCCATATACGCTCTAGTCAGAGATTTAAGCCTTTGATTCGAGTGATTACTGACACTCTTGAAAAAGTTCTCGTCCAAAGAACGGAGTCGAATATGCATTTGTTACCGGATGAGGGGAAGGAACCGCCTTCTGATGGAAAGATGAAATCCTTGGATAAGCGATGAATGTGAGGAGGCGAGTCTAATGCTAAAAGCGGCATGATTCGCACAGCAAAAAAACTGTGATGCGAATTGAATAAAGTGATGAAGAAAAGTGACGTTGTGATCATCTCGCAGAATATATATAGCAGACATCTTCGATTCGTCATCAAATTCTTTTCATTTTTGTTCCAGAGCGCAAAATATGAGGTAAACAACGACTTGAGCAATAACACAACTACATCTGCAAAGTAACATGTTGGCCATCAAAAGCCAGAATACGTGCAGTGGTAATAGTAAGCGTTTCCAGAATTTACAGTGTTGATATGATAACACTTGCATTTATGGATATGAAAACCGAGAGCCTGCATTCATATGAATTTCTTGACAATTTCTGAATGGATTTCCGTTAGTGAACTTTTCGATGATTACAAGAATGCTGAGACGCAAATGGAGCCTGCTGTTTTTGCTTCATGGACTCGAAACTCTCCTGTGCCTTTTGAGAGCAGCACCCACTCGTGCAGTATATGAAAGCTCTCGTTCGTCTTTTCTCTTAACTATGTTTTAATCTACTCAGTGGCTGTCGGCTGCTCGTTAATGGGATTGATCTCAAGCGCACGAAATGCTTTAAACCCTAGTTAAGCCAAAGTCGTGACTAAAATCGCGCTTCTGACTCTGTTTATGGTCGAATTTATTTTTATCCAGAGAGTATCATGTGAAATGCTTACAGAAACGTAGAAAAACCAACGAAACGTGGCCATTGTTGACAGTCGCCGAGCAGGTTAATACACGGCTGAGAAAAGGACAGAGCGAGGATCGTGGTAGAGTCATGCGAGCTCATCCGAAAAGGTATAATATCCTTTCGAGTCCATGGCAAGAAAACATAGGACTCCAAGTTTTGCTGATATTTCATCGCTTCTATGGTTGCTCCATTATATTGGGTTGTTTCACAATTTATTCCGCATCTCAACACTTTCACTGATTTAATTGCTATTTATTCAAAGGCGTTAATTCAAACAAAATTATTACCATCATGATTAATGACAGACAACAACTTGCTAGGCAGAGAGTGGATGCCAACCTCCCAGAAAAAATGAAGCATTCGATGAAAGAAGTCGGTGAGATCACTTTTGCACTGGTTGTAATGTTTGAATTTTCTCCCGCAGACACTGCCTGAAGGCACGAAAGGGATGTGGCACCGTGGTCCATCGCAATTTCTCCAAGATGTGGCGAGTCGATTTTGTAATGTGACGTGATTGATCAGTGAATGAGGTGCTCATCGAGACGTCACTTTTTGGTGAGTCACATAAATTAAATAGAGACTGCGCATATTCTATTCTAGACATATTCCACTCTATGACATATCCCTTAACATACAGCCTTTTGACAATGACATGATTCGAAATAAAAAAAACTGAATATAGCAGTAGCACGAGAGCAATTGAAGAACACCCCAATAAATCAACGTCGAATTGGGCCAATCAAGAATTCCATCATTCCGCCTGCGGCTGAAGTTTTCTTATCGTCCCACGCAAGCCTGCTTTCAATTTTTAAATTGAATGGAAGACCTGGTAGGAGAAAAGTGGGGGACGAAGGATAGCCAGTCGCGGTGCTAGGACTTCTAACGAAATATCTAGATGATAGACGTGAGGAGATGGACAAGCCGACGCCTTCGACATTGTGTGACGATTCCGCTAATAACGAGAATTTCGCCATGTAGTTGTCTTCTCTCTGTTTTTCTGCTTTTCGTTTCCTGTAGAACGATCGCATGGAATTTTATGTGACCAGCGGTCTCAAGAAGAACGTCGGTTTGTGACGAAACTATTTTCGTGTAACAAGTACGAAACAAGAACAGTTTCCATGGCATGTCGTATGGATATCAATGTAATTACGCACTATATGTAGGTTGACTGCGCAGGTTACTTGGTATTTTTTCTCTTCAAAGGCGTGATATGATTTGACTAGCAAAAAGTACATATAGAGTTTGATCTTTGACTTTGAGGAAGTCGAAGGTGATATCGTTGGGTCTTGGAGCTGTGCCTTTCCTCATAATTTTTCGTACTACTCGAACTTCGGATACTATAGGTTCCTGTGGAATTTTTAGGGTTCGAGAAGAGTTTTTGAAAAGAAGAAGATCAGTTTTGAGCTTTTCGTTATTAACCCTATATAAAGGGGCACGCAGTGATGTCATTCGCTTATTAGCTCGGATAGCAAAGTTTAATGGTCACCAAAAATTCGACGTCATTTCTTCAGACTAGACCGTTTTGAGCTGCTTCTAATACATTTTTTGCCTATACTGATATAAATCCTCCTCTGAAGACCTCCTATGACTGTGGTTTATAATCAGCCTCGTTGAGTGTGTTACAGTAGGATAGTTTCAAATCCGTCGACAAGAGGTTTGTAGTCTTCGCTCGGGACGTCTTTTATTCGCCAGTCATATGAAAAGAGAATTTTATTGACAACGTCCCCGTCCCACTTGACCAGCTTTGCCTTCTCTTGATAATTTTAACAGTTTTGCCAGGTTATGGCGCTGCAATCAAATTTTCGCACAGAGAAGACGAGGATAGGATGTGATACAGGATTTTTGTACTGCTGATGTGTCGAAGAGCGACCCATTTTTGGTTGTCGGTATCTAATCGGTCTCGTATAAATTATGCCATTGAGAGACTCCCATTTCTTTTTTTTTAATACGGACGAGTCTTCAGAAGGGAGACACTTTTTGAAAGAAATTCTTGCTAGACTGTTTCCGTTCTCGTTTCATTGTCTTAATATGAATTTTTCTGCTCTGCGCTCAATGTTCGTTGAGCGCTTCTAAATGGACATTGAAGCCTTTAACGACTAACTTCTAGGCAAAGCATTTGCTGCAAATAATTTCTTCCAAATTCTTGTAGAACGCCTCCAGTTCGTTCCCACAATCTGCATAAGTTAGTGAGTAGCAGTTGATAATACTGGCTTTTTTGACATAGAAGTTGGGTTGAAAAATGGACAGGAAATGTTTGTGAGAAAGTACGCGATCGAGCGATGCCAAAATCATGCAATTATAGTTACTTCTGGTTGATTAATTTCGCGCTTTTTGCCCCAGTGTTAAAAGTCATGGAACACTCTAATAAAGCAAAGCCACTGATAATCAGCGCATTCCACAAAAAATTTACACGTTCTGTTCTCACAGCGAAGTGAACATGTGATTTTCAATACAAGAAGACGTTTTTCGTCTTTTTTTGCTCATATTTTAAGAAGCGGAGCGATTGCGGATCTATAGAGCGAGACGTGGTCGCGTTCACCAAGTGTATCATGCGTATCGGAGGACTTGTGCATGCAGCCGCGCGCATCAAAAATTTTGAAGGCCTGACTTATTCCCGTCCTTTGTTAGTCTCTACCCTCATCACTCCTATCCAAGGTCGTTTCTTTGTATGCCTTTTGGTTCTCAAGTGTTTCATTCATCACCAATTATCAACAAACGTCGTAGTATCAGCTTTGCCGCATAAAATCTGATATTCTTCTTCAGTCTTTTCGAAAAGGTTTTCTGATTTTCAGTAATGCATCACAATCCACATGTGATTTTTAGTTCCATGCCATACTCCAATACTAACTATGGCGCTACCAATTCTGTATCACTAAGTAGGCACTGGATTTGTAACGCAAGGTAAAATCATTAACTTGATATATCATCACAGGTTAGCCATCAAAAGTTATTATATAGGCCGAAAGTGTATTCAGACGCTCATACAAATAGAAGCGTGACCCATCATTCAACGAAAAGACCAGCTTCAACTACTCTGTTCCGTTTTTTGGTATCTTTAAGGAGTGACTCTCTATTTCTATAGTTCCATTTATCCTCTTATAATCTCCATCGTGGTTGTATGAACATGCTTGAAATCCCTCCTATAGGTTGCTGAAATCCCAGATATTCTTTTACTCTCAAGTTTGTTATCTACTTAAAATTTCAGAGGTGCGTCAATCCTGAAGGCGAACTAAATGCACAGTCGCTGATCCAGTACAGCCGTAACATTAACGTTGAACGAATTTATGAAATAAAATTGTTCGAATCTTTGCCACCATCGAATCTTATGAAGGTATTGCAGATTGGAAACACTTTACTTAATTCTCTGGTTTTTAATTCAATTCACACACTTCTGTTTTTCATAAAACTTCGCATACTGCACATTTTTGAGAGCAAAATTTTATTCCTAAGAAATTGATACTTTCATAATCAACTATATATCTTGATCTCAGCTGCAACCCATCTTAATCTTCAGTCTGGGTTGCACTTCTTTTCGAACGGTTCAGTAAGTGAAATTCACAAGCTTTCATGGAAGCAAGAGTGCACTCTTCAAAAGATGGTAGAAATTACGGTGTGCACTTTTGGTCATCGTTGTTCTGTAGATCCCTTTACATAGAATCGATAGAAATGTTAAACGAAGACCTATTATATAAGAATTTTTAGGTTATACTGAAATTTCTAGTGTTTTACTGCATTTTTCGGAGTATTATGATGTTATATACATACCTAAGAGAACTGAGTGGTGAGCGTAAACACGGCCGAAGGCGGGTGTCGAATCCGCGTTTTATCCATTTCGGGAACGCGCTCTATCACTACACCATCAAGGTACATTCGCGCCACCACTCATTCTTCGACATCTCTATGTTAGCTCCACCAACCTCTATAGGTTTGTCGGATATGCGATTTCGCTTTGTAATACTCAAAATTTCTAGTGTTTTCCAACATTTTTCGCAGTGTCATGATGTTTCATACATACCTGAGAATTTTAATCACCTGCATTTTCAACATTTTTCCTAAGTATGTTATATTTCACGCAACATTTTTGAGGAAGAGCGATTGTTATAATGTACTAAATGAAGTGAACAAAGCAGCCTAAGTGTTCCTGATATTATGGCGATCACCGAAGAGTATGCGAAGCTGAGGAATGATGATGTTTCCATTGTTGTCACAGGCATTTATAACAGGGATATCTGTTGAAAAACTCACTCTATTGTCTCTCTCAATTTTCTTTATAAGCGCGAATTCATTTGTTTTTTTATGATGATTTCAGAGGACTTTTTCAAACCAAGATCCTTGTTCCTTTGATAATTTGCCGGCATTTTGTCTTTTTTCCTCATTAAAAGCCAATTCTTGTTATTGTCATGATATTTTTACTCGCATTTCCGCATATGTGAGCTGCTCATTGTCAGTCATTTCTTGTTGATGTTTTTCGATTCTTGACGAGAACTCTTTCGCCAAGTGATCGGTTTACTTTATCGTTTTTGACATCAAAAAATTGAGGCTTCTTATTTGTAGAGTGATGGCAGTCTCTTGATATTTATAAAACATTTGGATCGCGAAAGAACGGTTCCTATGCATGCAGTGATCGTTTTTGAGAAAAATTCATTGTTTTGTTATTGTGTTGGCATATTTCAATTGAAATAGCTCTGCTGAAGTCTCTTTTTCACGTTCTACCATTTACTCACCCTAAATATCCCTATAGGCGGTAATATGTAAATTTCATTACATAACTGCAACATGGTGAAGATAACCGATCTATCTGCAGATCCGTCCCGCCGAGTGCGACGCAAACGACCAGCGTGACGTTGCTGCTATCATCGGCCCATCCAAAGGCTAAGACATTGAAAAGGTTAAGAATGATCTGTCTCTAGACTTATGCACATATATATGCATTTCTCTATGTTCGACTGCTTTCTAAACTCGCTTAAAATCATTACATGCTTACAACATATTTCAAGCCTTCCAAGAAGTCTATTACAGCACTTATACAGTGCTATACACGTGCTTCGGCCTTGCAGCCTCATCACTTTACAATTCCTATTATCTGTGCCAATTTCTCTCGAGGTAGAACTTCCTTCATAGAGGAATGCTCGACGAGCACGTTAAACCCCGTGTTAAGTGAGAACTCGCGGTGTAACATGTTCTCCGGCAATTTCTCTGGGTATGCAGGTTTTTGCCGAGAACGATTAGTACAGACGAGCGGCACTGTACAACTGACAAGGCTGCAAACCCATAACGTGTCTATTGCGCTGTATAAATTCCGTAACAGACCTCATGAAAGGTTTAAAATATGCTGTCACGATGCATATTCACTTCATCTTTACTTTCGTGAAACCTCAAAAATGGCCTATAGTGCAAAGTCATGCGATAGAAATTCAGATCATCCATTGCATGAAGATCATTTATGACTAATATTTCTCTAAAAAGATGCACAAAGAACTTAATCACAGTGGTGATGAATTTCAGTCCCAAATCATGATGCTGTAAGGAGAATTCTTAGAAGTTCTGTATGCGCTCCTTCGCATAAGCTCTGGAAAGGCTGATACAGTTCGATGGCCTAAAATAGATTCTAAAAAAAGAATGTTCAGCTGACGTACGATATTTGATCAAATTGTACCTCGTATTTCTAATCTGTACCGATCTCACGTGGATAGAGCATGATTGGCTTCACTACATACGGCAAATGGACTTCGTTTTTTTTTTCTTAAAAAACTAAACTGTTTGCGCATGCTCTTTGATAAGATCTTAATTTTCAGCAAATACAGCCATGTGTGGATACTATAAAGTTACTTAAAAGCTATTTATTGGAAATAAAGAGCATATTTTAGTTCTCGTTAATCTATACAGAAAAGTTTGCAAGCACAAAATAACCTGCTCATCGATGACGATACTTATTTAATGTCGATCCTTCAAACTATTAGTAATAACCTCTAGGTAACGATGGAGATGTCCGTCACTACTGATAATCATACCAGTATAGCAAACTCCTAATCACAATAAAAGAATGACTGAAGTTATGTGTTGCACATTTTGTTTGAATGTGCTGTTGTGTTATGTTATGAATGTGTTGCTATATGTTGCACATCTTCCTTTGATAATTTTCCGATGAGATTTCTTTTTACAAAAAAACAATCAAATTCTCATTATATTGCTGTCAAAATGGTAGGCGATAAAGAATGTCATCAAAATGACAGGTTCTTCATCTTTTTTCGATCACTTTCGTGCTGCGGTCCACCTTCAGTGAGTCAATGCTTGCTCGTTCTCTCACTTATTGGGGATGATGGTAACGATCTGTAAACAAGTCATTTTGAATATATGAATAGGGACAACGTTAAAGCTCGAGTATCATTTCGCCTAACTCTTAAGAGGTACGGAATAGCAACATAACGCTGGAGGTAATGTAGGTGACGTCTTGCTAGCGATTTGAAAGAGTCAAAAGTGGAACGCAATAAAGATGAAGCTGCAAATTAGCTAGCTTAGTGTAAACTATGACGCATGAAATATGATGAATGGTTGCCTTTTTTCACCAAAATAAATATCGATCCAACATAAGAGTGCATTTGTAAAATGGAAAAGTGACTGATTTTTCTATTCAGAATTTGACGTCGACACAGGCAATAGAGATCGACACTAGCGTATTTCTACTATTGAGATTGATGGTCTGATGATAGCAACTGACTGATTACGTGAGACAAAACTTTTGTAAGACCATAATTAATGCAAAAAGTTGTGCGAACAAAAAGTCTTTTTGAAAATGTGTAAGATGTTTGGAAGGAAACTAAGCTTTGTCGTATTTTTCTTATTAATTTATTTATTTGCAATAAATTTGCTTCCAAATTTTTTATCATGGCTTATGCCAATCAAAAGCTTATGATCCCGAGATTCTAAATATGAAAATCATTTTATTTTTTTGTGATTATGTAAAGTTGATAGGTTACTTATTTTGTTTAGGTTCTTATCTATTAAACGGTAATGATCTATGAACGAATCCTTTTGCTGCGCAAGAGCTTTTCATTAGAATGTCATTGATAATTCAAAAGCTCAAATCTTGATGGACTACTGTATATGCTCTGTTTCCAAAAACGTTTTTTTTCACAGAGCTGTAGTATTCAAAATAAATTTCTATTTTACACGAGCCTCACGCTTTATCATTATCACGCTTATATTTCGCTGAATCAAAGTCTTTACGAACTGCTGGAGATCGTTCGATAGCTTAAATCTAGGAAAATCTAAAAAATATGCCTGCATTTTGTATAAGCTCTTCTAAGAGCACTATAGCAAATAGAAAAATTTTGTGTTTCGCACACGCGTAATTATTGCAGTACAGAGCTCTTTCCTTCATTTATATGCAACCATTCGATAGCGCAAGTTCCGACTATTCCAACGCTGCACATGATTTTTGAAAAAACCGTTTGACTGCATTGTAGCAGAAAAAATAAATCTGAGTTCTAAATATGCTGCAAATTTGGTTGTTGACATGTGTGTGTTGTAGCTGTGAAGCGTTATGCGACCAGTGGATCACGCTGGCGCACCTTACGTGTGTAGTACGATTGTTGTTATTGAATTCAGGACTTTTCTTCGTTTCGAACGGAACTCCAGATCAAACGTATGACTCTTATACTCATAAAAAAGGGCACGATAGGTGTGAAATATAATTTTTTTATGGATTATTTTATTATAGTGCTGTAAAAAGGTCTTGTGATAACGATATACAGTAGTAACCCAAGTTTAAGGCTTCTAATGATCATTAAAGCACTTATGAAGAATTCTTGGCCAACAATAGGCGTCGTTTCTTCATTTGTTTCCGTCTAACAGATAACAACTCAGACAAAAAAAGCAAGCTACCAATTTTATACCGCTTTAAAAATAAAATGGCCTGAGTATTTAGATTTTTGAGACTACAAGCTTTCGAATGATATAAGACACAACGATAAGAACAAAATTCAAATGTGTCGTAATTAATAAAGATAACAAAAAATACGACAAAAATTAGTTCTCGACCATTTACTAGGTTGGCAAACAGCCGCCACCAAAATTTAGAACTAACCGCTTGCGGAAGTACTTGGTTCTCTTGATGATTTTTTAAACTGTATATTCCTAACTCTTTCTCATAACCAGACTCTATAGAGTTGTCATAGAGGTCTCGATCTAAATTGAAATGCATTGCAAATCAAGAATAGGAGCATAATTGCACTCAGCCATCTAAGGCGTAGCACAACCCTCAAAGAAATATCTCACTGAAGCATACATTTCATTAACTTTGAAACTTCGGACGAATGAAGTGCGCACTAATTTGTCGATAGATGAATAACACATTTTGGTATACCGTCTGTAATATGTCTAGACCATGACATATGTGTCTTACCTGTTCAAAGAAGCGAACTTCCATTGAGTGTCTTTTTCGTTGAATGAGGGTTGAGAAGATGCCACTGAAATTATCAAACATTTTACCACTAAAAACGCAAAGCTCTATACTGTCTTAAACTTTTCAGACAAAAACTGGTTTCAATGAAAATATGCGAACCTTAGAAGGGCTCAGTGAACTTATTTACCACCACACTTGTGTTCAACTCTCAGACAGATTAACGTTGCGCAGTCGAATAGAAGAATCAAGATCAGAAAGACTAGACTGCTTTGGAAGTTGGCGAAGGCAGAAATGATATAACCGCACGTCGTATCGGAGTACATTCACGCCATTCAGAAAGCTGAAAAGCTGCAGAGGAAATGTTATGGCGATCACCTGCTCGTGACAATGGCGAGTTGAGAGTAAATGCAATCATACCAGAAGATGGTGTTCGCCATCCCGAGCTTTGCCTAATATTTCAGCTGATGATCCGTTTCCACTGAAAGCTGTGGAATTTGCTGATTTGATGTTCAGAATTCTTCTAGTTTCATACATTTTGAGGATTATTTTCCATTTTCCGCTCCTTGTTCACTCAGAAAACCGTGTACCTTTAACAAAATGTTTTGGCAGTTGAATACACCACACTAAGAACCTTCCGAAAAAACTATATCACCTAGATAAAACTGGTTATTCAACAATGTTCTTCAAAATAGCTCCCAAGGCTTTCATCACTCTTAGGCAAGAAGGTCCGCGATCTGTTTTCAAACGATCAATGATTGATCAAATGAAGGTAACAATTTAGAATTGTAACATATCATACCTTATAGACTGCTATAGAGACTGGCTCCGCAATCGAAGTATGCACTCACAATTTCACAATTAACGCTATCGAATGAACGAGGCGAAATCTTATCCAGGTTTCATCAGCAAGGTTCGATTAGAACAAAATTTTGTACTTTAATAAGTGCTGGCAGAAAACTCTATCAAAGAGATTTTGAAGTATGAGATAATTCTCTAGAAAAATACAATTTTCATTGGGAATATAGCCTGTGACTGTAGAATTGAATCGCCTACTGAGTCATCATTGTGGTGGGACGTAATCAACGTTCAACTCGCGGTAAATCGCCTAAAATTCAGTTATATCTGATGCTATGAGACAGTAATGCAATCAGACTGGCGGGAATTCATTTGATAGCATTATTAATTTACACGTATTATAACTGATAATCCTAAAATTTTCGTAAACAGAAGCTATAAACATTTACAACAGTTCCTTTCATTATTATTTGAGCCAACATGTCATGTGGTCTGGTAAGGACTCTTGTACAGCTCGAGACACGTGTTTCGTCCTTACAGATTCACAACAGTGTAATCCGAGTGATCCAAAACACAAAAACGAGTAGAGCACCTTTATTGGCCATGTGGAGAAGTGGAAATGATCCCATCTCTGTTCAACAGGACGGATATCGGAACATGATAATTGCAGAGTTCCGACGGCATTTTTTCAGACAAAGGCGATTTTGTGCTGTTTTTAACAACTTTTCTGCTTGTAACGAAAGAGATCTTCCTGCAAGGATCTTCTACAACTGACACTGATTATCAGCCTGGTAAGGCAAAAAAACAAAACTTAGTGTGCAACATAATTTTTTTTTGTTGCTACAGCGCACTAAAAAGGCCTTGTCTAAAACCGAGCGTAGTGTTGAAGTAGCCTAGATTTGAGCTTCCGGACGATTAATAATCTTTTAGATCAAAAAAGCTTTCTCTATCAAAGAAAGGGAAGTTGAGGGTTAAGCGGCGAAGGAAAATCTCACTAGAATATTTTTGATCTAGTTTCGTCCTTTCGATCCAGATTTTTCTGTTCTGTATTAATTTTGACTGACCGTTTTTGAATGTGCAATAAAGCGTCCAATGAAGAATTTCTAGACAGAGTTTTTGCTCCGAATAACTTTTTTCAAATTTTTGTAAAGGCGTCCAGTTCACTCTCGTGAAATGCATGAGTTAGTGAATAGTAATTGCTGACATTGCTTAAAAAGTAAATACATAAAAAGCCATTACCCATAACACAAAAGTCTCTCCCAAAACTCCAAAGAAACTCATACTCATAACTTTTCTTAATGACGATAAAACTCTGAAGTTCATACGAAAAAGCAGCATTGTGAAGATAGCGCGACCCTTCTGAAGATCGATCTGCTCGAGTGCCGCTCAAACGACCAGCGTGACGTGTTGCCTGCTATAAAAGCCTTACCAAAAAGTTATGATGCTCAAAAGGTTAAGAATGATCTGCATATAGCCTTTGAAAATTTTTTAGACGTCTATTTACTATAGATATATAGATGTATACTTATTTCATCTTCATGTTTTGTGAAAATCTCAAAAATGATCTGTGTTGTAGCATCATTCGATGTGAAAGATGTCAGCCTTTGTAGGAAAATCACTTAAGAACAATATCTTTCTTAGAAAGGCGCGCAGAAGACTTAGAATACCTGGTGATAATTTTTGTCTGAAGTCATCACCCTGTAAGAAGAATTTCAAAAAAAAAAAAACTTTAGCCGCACCTCCGCAAAATCTCTGAAAAGACTGGTGCTTTGGACACAATTTGATGGCCTAAGATATATTTCAATAAAAGAATATTTAGCTATCGTACAGCATTCGATCAAACTGTATCTCGCATCTATGATCTATACTAATCTTAAGTGGATAAAGTCTACGTGACCTTACTGTATACGAAAAATAAACTTTGTTTTTTTGGAAGATTGAATCTTTTGCGCATGTTCTTTCGTAAGATCTTACATTTTAGCAAATAAAAGTATGAGGATAATGTCAAATTACCTAAGTTTTATGTACTGAGGATTAACAGCAAGCAGCGCTTATGAAGCTTGTAATAACTTATCGAGAAGAGTTGTAAGCATGAAATAAAATTAGCCATCGACGGTGAAGCCGATTTATGTCGATCTTTCGAACGCTTAGTATTTGCTCAGAGGTAACACTGAATATGTCCATTACCACTGGCAACTTTATAATCTACAAATTCTTATTCACAATGAAAGAGTGACGAGCGCTAAAGGCCAAACATTTTCCTTTCATAGTACTTTCGATGAGATTTTTTCCACAACGAAGCATAATTGAAATCTTTTAGAATGTGGTCAAAAGAATTCAATAAAGAATATCATCGAAACGACAAGCTCTTCATCCACATTCGTGTGCAGTCCACCCTCAGTGATTCAATGCTTTCCTGTTTCTTCACTTATTAAGGGATGATGGGAGCCACCTGCAAACAATTCATTCTGAAATTTTGGATGGGGCAGCGTTAAAACCTAGGTATCACTATGTTCAACTCTTAAGATGTACGGAATAGTTATTTACCGCCGGAGGTATTATAGATGACGTCTTGCTAGCGATTCGAGAGAGACGGAAATTGAACAGAATAATGATAAAGCTGTAAATTAGCCAAGTTAGTAAACACTTTGACGCACAAACTATTATGAATTTTCAACTTTTTCACCGAAACAACTCATTGATAACACAAAAAATGCATTTGTAGAAAAAAAAAGAATGGTCATTGAACGTCCGAGAAAAAACTTTGATTCAAGCAAAGGTCTTAAAACTGTTGTGTATCATATTTAATACATATGGCACTCAAAGGTTAAAGAAGCCTTTCTAACGTTGCTGTAGAATTTAGAATAAAATATGACTCATGCGAGCGAAGCGCTTTTCTCATTATCCCGCTCATGCATCGCTGAACAATACGAGTACAGAACTCTTCCCTACAATTATGAGCAATATTGATAGCGTGAGCGCATGTTGCGCAGTGGTTAGAGGTGCTCTGAGTCGCACATGGGGTCAATGAATCGATCTCGCGCTCATGGCTCACCAAGCCATCCATCCTCCGGAGTCGGTAAATTGGTGCCAGACTGGTCTCAGACTTGCCTAGGAAGATAAGCAGCACTGACTCGGTTCAGCGGGAGGCCACGTGAGTCATTGTAAAGGCCAGATATGCATTCAATCACCTCAAACGAAGTTAGAAATTGAATGCGAATGCATGGCTCATCCCTCATGGATTTATCAACACCGAGAGCTTTATCCTTTATTCGATAGCGCAATTTTCGACCATTCCAATGCTGTACATGTTTTCTCAAAAACCGTTGGACTGCAGAGTAGCAGAAAAAATAGATTGAGTTTTACATACGCTGCGCATTTGCTCGTCGGCCAGTGTGCCGTGTCCAGTCAACACGCGATCAGTGGATCGCGTCAGCGCGACTCACATGTGCAGTGCGACTTTTGTTAATGAAATAAAGATTTTCCTTTGCGTTGAGGAGAACTTTAGATGGAAGCGTGCGGATCTGGTGATTCAAGAATTCCTCTACACGATCGCTTGCTTTTCGTGCTTCCAGCGAATTATATTACGTGATTAAAAATGAAGGCGGTGCAGTAGGTGTAAAACACATTTTTCCTTTGAATGTTAGAGCGCTATACACGGCCTTTCTAAAACGAGCATAGAAAACGGGCAAACAAGTTTACCAAGATTTAAGCCTTCGAATAACTATCAATTCTCTTATGAAAATTCTTCCACCAAAAGGGGTCGCTTTTTCAATTGTTTCTCTGTCAGAAAAGAACTCAAGCAAAAAACAACCCATAAATTTCATACAGTCACAAAAATGAAATGGTTTGCATGCTTAGATACGAGCTTTCGAGTGGCATAAGACACCAGCAAAATATGCGACAAAACTTGGTTTCTGATCTAAAGCTAGGGTGACGAACAGCTGCACCGAAAAACTAAACGTAGCTTATGAAAATCAATGGAAGTTTCATATGTTTCTCTCAACCGTTTTCGAATCTGCATATTCCTACTCCTTCTCATAACAAGACTCTATAGAGTCTTGTAACGTCATCCAAATTTGAATGTAATGAGGGTCAAAACTGGAGCATAATGTCACTCATTCACTAAGGCATAACACAATTCCCAAAGAAATGTCTCACTGAGAAATACACTCCATTTACTTTGCAACAGCGGAAAAATGCAGTACCAACTAATTTGTGGATAGATAAACAACATATTTTGGCAAACCGTCTGTAATATATATGTTAGAGCTATTTGAGGATTACGGACAGTCTGGTCCATTCCATAATTACCTATGCGCCTTACCTGTTTGAAGAAGCGAACTTCCATTAGGTGCCTTTTTCGCTGAACGAGAGTTGAGGAGATACCATTGGAATTATGAAACATTATATTAATAAAGCACAAAGATCTTTTTTGCCATTAACTTCTAAGACAAAAAACTTTTTTCTTCTAAAGTGCTAGCCACTGTTTTACCGCGGAGTCAATAAAAAAGGACGATCCCTTGAAATACCTGGCAATACCATAGTGAACTTATTTACTACGAATCTTGTGTTTGATCTTCAAACGGATTAACCTTGTACAATCAAACAGAATAATCAAGCTAAAAACGACTAGATTATTGTAGAAGTCGACGAAGGCAGAAATGATATGGCCACATTCCGTATCGGAGTGCCTCCACGTCCAGTTTATCGTATGAGAGAGCAAGAAACAACTCTTGCCTGAAAGATGACCTTTATGTAAAATGAGGAATTAAACATTCCAAAAATTTAGGGCTATATCAAACTGCAATATTTATGAATCTAAGTAACGTAGATATGAAGGCTCGAGAGAACTGATTGTGAAATGATATGGAGGCATTATAAATATTTTCAAATGTAATCGCTACGGATCTTTATACGTTCAAATATTTCATTCCTCCTTAACTACAAATTGACCAAACTCACTACAGAGAAACGGCACTGCATAACAGAAACCTAGCATCCAACTGATCAGAGCCACCAAAGAGGTGTTTCTCACGGTCAGCAAGCCGGAAAGCTGCAGCGGAAATGTGGTGGCAACCACTCTGTTCATGGCAATGGCGAGTTGAGAGTAGATGCAAGTATACCAGAACATGGTGTTCGCTATCCCGAACAGTCTGCTTGACCTTCCGGTTGATAATCCGACTTCACTAAAAGCTCTGAGATTTGCTATTTTACTTCGACAATTCTTATAGTTTCTACTCAGTTTTGAGAATTAGTTCCATTATCCGCTCATCGTTCACGCATAAGACTATGTGCGTTTGATACAAAGCTTTATCGATGAAGCTAGTCATTCCCCAATGCATTTCATATCGCTCATATGGCTTTCGTCACCATTAATCAGAATGCATTTTACTTGACCGGCTTTAACGGTGGTAAGATCTGATGATATACCTAATGATAAAGAGTGATGTGCAAGAACATCTGCGTCAGATGGGATTCGAACCCACATTTACCCTATCCTGGAGAGTGTTTGACACCACACTTTCTACGCTGCAACGCGTTATCTGTTAAAAGTCAACCGTCAACGATATGGCGTATTTTTGCACATCACTCTTTATCACTGGGTTTATTGTAACATTATACCATCGCAAGAGGCGGTCAAATGAAATGAATTCTGATTATCAATACCCAATATCTGTTAACATAAGTGTGTTTAATGTCGATTTCGATTGCCCATGTCACACCGTTAACTCTTGGCTGTTGACAGATAACGCGTTGTAGCGCAGAAAGAGTGGTGTAAGAGCGGGCGTCGGTAGCGCAACGTTTCAGCATGCGCCCGAGGATAGGATGAAATCTGAGTTCGAATCACACCTGACGGGAATGCTTTTGCTTTTATCGCAGTTACGCAAGAAGGTCCGCGATTTGCTTTCAACCGGTGAATGATTAGCTCTCGGAAGGCAATGATTTACTTTTGTATATTACTTACTCATTGCTATAAAGATTAGCTCCGCAATCGAAGGATACAGTTATAATTTCAGTATTTGCTCTTTGAATGAACGAGGCTAATTTTGATTCAGGCTTTATCAGCAGCGAGGTCTATTTGAAATAAATTTTATACTTTACTGAGTGCTGCAAAGAACTTCCTAAAAATTACTATTTACACTGGAAATTTAGCCTGTGATTATGCGATTTAATAGTTTAACGATTCACTATCGCGGAGGGGTGCATTTCCATCCAACTAATCAGCATGGTAAATCGCCTAGTATTCCGTCATCCTTACTTATATGGGACAGTGACGTAATTAGTCTGGTGAAAATCTAATTGTAGGCCTCTTTATTTACACATATTATAACCAATTATCCTAAAATTGTGGCAACCAGAAGCTATAAACATTTACAGCAGTGTAATCGGTGTAATCCACAACAAGAAGACGAGCAGAGCACCCATATTGGAGATGATGTGTGAGAAACATGATAGACCAAATGAGCTCCGCAAAGCCGGATTGTACCGTACTGCTACTATAGCAATGGCATTCAAGAGCAAACCAAGAACACCACCTGGAATTCACATATTTTAACTTTTTTTGCAAGACTTCAATTCCGCCGCTGCATTCTTGATCAAGAACGTTGGAAAACGACACGTTTCTTCAACATAGGTTGTTAAGCAATCAATCAAAAATTTCATCCTGCATTTCAAACCGATTTTGGCCGTTTATAGGGAGCATCTGCATGAAGCGTGATATCTATGTGTGATCGCTTCAATGTATATTTTCGTTAAGACGAAAAAGAAGTGGGGTCCATTGGGTGATTAAACAGCTATTCTCTGCTCACTTTCCAGAACGAAGAGAACTGAAAATACTGCATTGCTATAGAATCGACCAACTGACTTGTAAATCGAAAAGACTTCTGGATGGTGTATAGACCTCTGGTGTCAGTAGAAAACGGAACAACTTAAGGTCACAGGACATCTTGGGATAAGTTTCAGTGCTCAAAATAAGGCACGCCGGAGTATAAACATTTCTGAAAACGGTTGAAGTTTATGTAGCTGAGTTGCGTGAAAATCCAGTTTGAAGGTAAAGACATTGTTAGTGACATTTTCGGCCTTGCCTTAATCTCTGAAGCATTTCTAACACAGGGTACTGTTAATAGCGTAAAAATGAGTTGTTGATAGAGTGCCTGTGCGTATGTTGAATGAGAAAGGGTTTTACCATCATGCTGCTTCAGTCATCACAAACCACATGAAGAGCAGGGTGTGGTTTCGTGTAGCCGCGACGAAGAATGACTCGTTTTATAAAGTAATGATTTGTCGAATTCCTGGCTATTCAATGGAAGATTAGACTCGAGAGCAGTTTTCAGCTTACATCATCTGCTTCAACCAATTTCGGAACAGTTCCCTATGAAAAAACTTTTGAGATCAACACGATCCGTCATGCGCATTTGCTCATTCGCTAACCTTTCCTAGCTCCGTAGCTATATGCGCTAAAATAAAACCTAGCATAAGTTTATGGAATCATGCCCGTCGAAATTATTGTAACTTACCTCCAGTTGTTTGCTAGTATAGCTTGCCAAAAAAATTCTATAATATGGATATAACATGACGTGAGCCATGTCTAAGCGCTAAACATGTGCCCGGTTCGTCCTACCAGGACTAACCAGTAGCACCGTTCCTCGGTTCAGCCAATCCTCTGATACTATACTGCTCCATGAAGGAATCGACGCCGGGTAATAAATCACCACAAGGCAGATGATGGAACTACCTGGCATTGCAATGACCGCCAACAAAGCCTGTGGCTTTTAAAGTGAATAATACGTATAATGAGTCCCGGTAGGACGAAGTAGGCGCGTTTATAGCACTTAGGCATGGCTCAAAATATGTTGTATCCTTATAAGATAATTATTGTTTGAACTAGGCCTATAAAAAAGCGATCGATTGAAAAATTTCGTGATATTATTTCTTTCATTTTATTTGATCCGTCTCACATTGTGTTTTTTCTATTGTGGAAATCTCCGTACTTCTAGCGTTCATTTAGTTTTTCGTATTCTTCCTGAACGTCGTAGAATACTGATTAAGACATCTGCTTGCAATTTTCAAAAATAGCCCAACTTGGCGTTTCATAGGGTACATGTTGCCGATTATCGGAGAATGTTGGAGTAGAGATCACCGTCGCTCGGGCCACCGCGAGCATCATAAACACTCGGCAGCTTATATAAATTCAACTATATAGGCAAGAGTAGGCGACGATAAATGGTGGCATAACACTGAGAAAACTTGCTCCGCAAATAGACACACAATGAACAAAGTTGTAATTTCTCCATTAATTCTTGAACGACCTACATTATCAGGCTTTGATCAATCCCCGAGGGATGGGCCATGCGATCGTCTTCAATTATTAACTTCGTTTGAGGTGATTGAATACATATCTGGCTTTTACAAGGACTCGCGGTGGCCTCTCACTAAACCAAGTTAGTGCTGCTTATCCTCTCAGACAAGTTTGAGACCAGTCTAATACCAATTTAGCGACCTCGGAGGGATGATGGCTTGGTGAGCCATGAGCGCGAGATCGAACCACTGATCTCGGGTACGACGCAGTGCACCTCTAACCACTGCGCCACACGCACTTTTCGAGAAAGTATGCGTAGCAATAATGAGTGCATAATCTTTCAAGGAGGAGTTATGAATTTTTATTATTTTCACTAAGGATTAGTTCATATGGTTGCCTACACGACTGCATTAAAAGAATGAAGGGATTTTGATGCTTACGGTAATCATTTGGTAGGTCTCGATCGAACACTTATTGTAAACGATGAACAAGCACAATATAATTTTGGAAACAAAAAAAAAGCTCAGAAAACTACTCCCTATTTAGAGCTTCACGAGGTTAGTATCTTTTTCCAAATCGATTGTTCTTCTTTCCGGTCGATGGGTTTCCGCGGGTGCTTTGGCTAACGTTTCGGCGAATACGCCTTCTTCAGAGCCTGAATGTTTTATTCGTTGTAGCTTTATTTATATGACTATATACTGTGAGAAAAAAATAAAATAAACTGAAAATCTAGGGAGTTGATAAGCGATAACTGATTTAAGGAAAACCACTTACCTGACAATAAAGCTACAACGAATAACACTTTCAGGCTCTGAAGAAGGCGTATTCGCCGAAACGTCGGCCACAAGCACCCGCGAAAATCCATCGACCGGAAAGAAGAACAATCGATTGGGAAAAAGATACCAACCTCGTAAAGCTTTAAATAAAGGTTAGTTTTCTAAGCTTTTCTTTTTATTTTCAAAGTTTTCAATTATTAACATGCCGAGATTTCACGAAAGTCGGTCTTTCGAGTTGTTACAATATAATTTATAATCAAGCACTAGAATAAAGAAAAGCTCCTTAACAGTCACTGAAAATTCAAAATGTATACAAAAACTCTACTAGAAGCAACAGTAGTTGTTCTTCAAAATAAAAAACATTGTAATACACGATTTTCTGCCAACTATCTGTAGGCTTCCGAAACTGTTTGAAATACCATTACTTGGGCTTTGGATCAAAGAACTTCCGCGATGCCTCTTCAACTTGATAAATGCCTCAAATCCGCGTTCACGCAGGAAATGTTCCACTGGCCGGGAAAGCCTCGAATCGGACGCAGTAGCATCTGGATTATAGGATAGCAAAACCTTGGCTCCCTCAAATCAATCAAACTTCTCCTTAGTCTTTTTGATGTTTAAGTTTTGGCATTGCCTTACCAAAGCAGAGCGCTTTCGGCGAATCAATGCCGGGTACTTTTTCTTCAACACATCGTCACGCAATGTCACATGGTTCGCAGTTTTTTATACCTCTGGCACCACAGGTCTTCTCCGTATTATCTCTTATCAGAAGCTGTCGCTTCCACCGATAGCGCATCAAAAGTCGAAGCTCAGTTTTGGATCATGGTCCTTATTTGAAATCCGAAGAGCAAGAGCAAATCAAAATTTTATGCACTATAACCAGTCTTGCCGTAGGGTTTTTTTATGGAAATATTCCTGAGATGTTTCCATGAATTTACAATAGCCGATACTGTGTGAAACAAACATGAAATTCGAGTTTTCCGCGGGTGTTAAGGAATTTCTTCTTTAACCTGGTATTTGGGTCATTCACATGGTAGACGTTTCAAGAAAACTGTAAACTTTATAAGTTGAAGGTAATCTAAAGCCCACCGTTGCCGTAATCACCGACACTGCGATGTTTTCCGAGCGAATATATGACGAAGTGTTGGAAAGGTCTGCCATGTGAAATATATTTTAGTTTTCTACTAATAGGAGTTCAACAACATTGCATTAGCTTCAAAACAATCATGGACAATGAACATAAGATGATGCTATTCCGGCTGCGATTATTCCAAGGAACGTTTGCCAAAACACTTCAAAAACCTTTCACCGTCACTTCGACCTTGATAATTTGGCAGCGCAGCCATCAACACATATTTCACAGCGTTCAACTGCGTAACAGCTTAACATCGAGGTTTTTATAATCCTCAAACTTTTACAAAAAATGGTCTTAAATAGTTTACTGGTCAATCGTAACTAAAAAGAATTTGTTTTTGGACGTCGAACAGCGCTCACCTATGGCACCTGTCGTCTCGTAGCTCGTCGAATGACTAGGGAAAGCACCGACATTGCTTCCGTTTTTCTCTATCACGTGCATGAATGGTCCATTGGGTCCTTCTCGCTCTAGGGATTTGTTGAACATCATATCTTTCTTCTAGGATTTCCGCGAAGAAATCGGACCATCGGGTCAGAGGTCTTGCGGTGGAGCGCTTGACATCCTCGAAAAATCTATTCAATAACGTCTCTTGTCCATCGATTAGTGTTAAATGGTATAATGTGTTCGGCCTATCTTATTTTCGATAGCTCTATATGTAAAAAAGTATATTTGATTTGAACGTGCCGTAGGTTGGAACTTCGATTCCTTTCTTTCATTTAGAAGTAACGGTAGAGATACGTTTTCTATCAACTTTTCGACGCGGGTCGAGAAGGTGGATACGGAACTATGCGTACTCCTTCTCTTCACCACGTCGTCGATGCTCTTATAAGCTTACCAAGCCGTTCATTTACCCATGCTCAACTCCGGAGATAGAGCGTTCTCGAACAGACTTTTCGACCAAATCGATTAAAATTCACCTGGCTCATGTTAAAAATGATGTCGCCAGCGAAGCGAAAATGGATAATTGTCTGCCATCGATTTTTACGCCCATATTCAGACGGTATCGTCTCAAGAGCCGACTAGTGAGTTACCTAAAGCCCAGTTTACGGCATTTTTGGGCTTTTCTTTTTGCACATAGCGGCTTTCTCACCTTTGAAGAAAATTGGAGCGTTACGTGAATAAACGACGCTCCGATCGTGTACAGAGTTTAGGAACAAGGGCGACATCGACTGAGTACGACACTCAGTTTACTAAGATGGGCCTAATGTGGCTACTCTCATACTCGCACGTCCACCGCTTGGAGTGACGCTTCCAAAAATTGTGAATTACCACGGATCGTTTTGGTCGCCATGGTAAACGTAGAAAGTCTCTCACCCTGTCCGTTGCAATCGAATCCATTGGTCCCAATGTAACGTTCTTCAGGGTTCCTAGGTCCACTTTTAGCGTTAAAATTCAGGTGATGACCTACGAAGATGATCAATCGGCAATTTGTACGCGAAAGTTCTTTGAA
This sequence comes from Parelaphostrongylus tenuis, assembly GCA_019055375.1. NCBI lineage: Eukaryota > Metazoa > Nematoda > Chromadorea > Rhabditida > Metastrongylidae > Parelaphostrongylus > Parelaphostrongylus tenuis. The sequence continues at coordinate 163,044 of JAHQIW010007185.1, forward strand.
CAGTAATATGCATACAAAAGCTCTCTGTTCCACTAAAATCTTCACAACCTTGCTTGACTTTTCTACTCATTAGTCAGATAATAAGTAACCTATAACGCTGCACGGCTTTAGCAATGAGTTCAACGAATTTCACAAAATTAGCTGAATTTTTTAAAATCTCTTAAGTGCATATCAATCAGTACGAAGCTACCATAGGCGACTGGAGTTGCTAGGGATATTACTGACTCCTGATTCAGCTACTTGCTACGAACAAGAAAATGGTGAATGTGCCTTAGACAGCTTCGGGATCATTACTGCTATGGGTCGGCAAAGTGGAGTTTTAAGCACTTAAACTACATTTGCGAACAAATCTTGGTGTTTTGAGCATGGCTTTCCTTATAGGATTTTATTTTTGTCTCCAGCTAAGACTTGACACAGTAGGATTCTTTTCTCATCAAGCTTACGAGGAGAGTTAATTACACATTTCCATATTGCATCTACTTCTGCCTATCAAATGATAACATTTATGTTTACAATCGTTAGCCTTACATTTTTACACATTGCTACATTTCTTTTGACGTAACATATCAGATTGAAAGCTCAATTTCGGTGTGGTCAACTGATTTATCCTAGTAAATGCCACCACTTGCGAAAGGTCTGCAATGCCACGACTTACAAAACACCAGCCCTACCAATATGTTGACGTAGATTTTTTCTTTCTGTCGTCGATGGTTTTCCTTTAATTTACAGGAAGAAATGAGCGGTTTTGGATAACTAAACAGAGTGAATAATTAGAAAAAAAAAGTGCAAGGATTAGCGAAATGCAATATACAGCAGCTACAGAGATTTGACACTATCAAATAATGGGAGGAAAGACCGCCTTAAGGCAATATTGCTGAAGATAAATCACCTATCACGAGTTATTCTGCAGAGAGTTTGCAAAAATTTCTATTTTACAATATAGTTAGCACTTTATCATCTCATACAGTAATCTAATTTGCTCACAACCTTGAGTGCCGACAAATTATGTAATAACCAGTGGAAAACATTTAATGCGTAAATACAAAAGTGAGTACTTAAAACTAATGAACTTATTGCAATTCAGCCTTCAACAAATTTGCTGCTAAGTTATACTTGTGCTATGAAGTTAAATGCATGAATAAATAGGAACATTAGAGCTCGACGAAATTAATGAACCAGTTCTTTCATACGCTCACATTCGCGCGCCCAGGCAGAGTGATTGTGATGCCCGTTGCAGCGCGTGTTCAGTCAAACCCCACCGTTCAACAATCTCCGACAGTCAACAACGAACGGCCGATGGAACGCCACAGCAAGGCTATCCTCGAGAATGCAAGGAGACTCGGTCAACCAGTATTCGACAACGTTTTGGAAGAAGACCAAAAAATCGATTGAATATTAGAAGTACTGGGAACTACACAGTGAAAAACACTGTGAAGACGGTTAATAAAATGCCTAGAAAGTGGTCCATTATAATAGAGATTTTGACACTAACTGTGAAAATATCTCACCGCCTTATACAAGGATGCTTAGTATCACAATCAGGCATTGAAAAATTGTCCCATTATTGAATATGAAGCGTGATTATTCAGAGTAACCATTCGTTTACGGTAGTCGAAAGAATTGATTTAAACGATGAAAATTCCAAGTCATTCAGATATTTATCAATTATCGAAAAGTTTCGTCAGAATAACGAAGCGATATTAAGCTGATAACCGAAAAGTTTCACACCAAACTTTGCTGCTGCACAGCCCCGCCCCGGATCCTAAAATTTCCAATGGTGAAAAATCACCTAAGACTCTAAACTCTGCATTTCGAGTTTTCGATTAAAACCAAGAAGAGAGGCACACAGCCAGAACGTGGCAACATCACTGCCGATTTCCTCAAAGTTGGTGGCCACAATTTTCGAGTACTTAAAAACATATGACATTATGCATTCAGAAAGAGAAAATTCCAAGCCCGTGAAGGATCGTACACAGTAGTCCTACTCGAGAAAGAATACTTGAAAAGATCTAAATTAAAAAATTATAGTAGCAACTTTGTAATCACCTCGTAATATGCCTGTTGATTGTACTATACAAGCTTTTAAAGAAGATCGGCCTCCTGCTCACATCGATGAGCTCAGATAGAACACAGCTAGTTAAGCAAGGATTTTGAGAGAATTTATTTGTATGGAAGAAGTATCGCAAGCCTCCTGTTCTGAACTTGTAATAAGAAAGTGTCTGACAGCATCGAAACGAATTCAGTTCTGCCAGCGTTCGTTGCCCAAGAGTAAACGCCTCCTATATACGAGTATTAGCAAACTCCCGTTGAAATCGCAACACATACATGCGGTTTTGTCATCGACCTCTCATCGTACCCATAGAAAGAAGGCTCGAAGAGGCGACATCATATCGCCAAAGCTATTCACTGCTGCACTGCAATGTAAAATGAAGAAGCACGATTGGGACGAGGAGCACAAATGTATTGGTCAAAAACCCCTATCAAACTCTCGTCTCCAGACGATATCTTTATCTTCTCGAAAAGTTTAAGAGAAACAAAGACTATACTCAGTGAACTCAACGAAGCCAAAAAAAGAGACACGGCCTACGCATGGACTGAACGAAGACCCAATTTCTGGAGAATTATGCCTTCAAGACGAGCAAATCATATTGAATGGTTCTGTGATTCCGAAGGTTACTTCACTCGTGTACGTTGATCGTTTGATGAATAATGAAAACAACATAGCGGAAGAACTAGGCAGAAGAAAGAGAGCAGCATGAGACAGAATCGAGTCTTTTAAGAAAGCCACTCAGCAAATAGTGGGTGAACCTCAAACTCTGTGCCTATCTTTTCAATTCAACACTCCTCTCAGCGCTTTCTTGTGTAGCAAAGAAATAGGCTGATAACAACCACGTCAAGAAATCTGCGCACCACCCCCAGGGAGCCTGAACAAACTCTTTTGAAATTTAATCGATGCTCACAACATCTAGCCAATTTGCGCAGCTGAGATCTTCGAATACTATCTCCTTCGCAATCCAGAAAATAAATGCATCGATAATTAGAAACAGATGGACCGGTAACATGGTAAGAAAATCGAATGACAGATGACCCAAAAGGAACAGTGAAGTGGACTTTTAAGGAATACAAGCGTTCTTCGGAAAGCCACCTGAGGCCGACGTGCTCGTGGTTAACGTCAATCATCTGCATGTGCAGATGGTAGCGAGTTCCGAATCAAGGAATGGGCCTCGCTTACGTCACAATGCTCGGAACACACCATCACTACCGACGACAAACGCGAGTGGAAAACGAATGGAAACTATGATGAAGCTCGCACTACCAGTGAAAGCGGGTCATTTGAGTATCCAAGATAGTAAGTATCTTGGTCGTGGGCTCATAAGACCCTTCACTGCTTAATGCCGAGACTGAATTAATGGAATTATTAGATTAGTGCAAAAGTACTTGCAGTGTCAAACCTCTCTGAAACAGAACTACTCTTTGTAATTTGCTTCGAATACCGAGAATGGTAGAATTGACGTCGAGTTCTTCCGCGGTATCTCGCGTGGTCACAAGAGGATCATCTTCAATGATTGTTTAGTGATAAATTCTGATCGGTTTGTAGATAGTAGGAATATGCCCCCTCTTGAAACTTCCTGAATCACCGCGCACTCTCCGTTCGCTAGTAGTTTCTGGGCTAACTGCGTCATTGATGAGTAGAAGTAATATGGCTTGACAAATTTATGAAACCATTCCCTTCAAGTGTTTTCTTAAGGCCACGCTCAAATTCCAAAATACCTTGTATTATTATGGGAGCCGACATGTCATGTGGTCTAATAAATGGGCCGAATTATAGAGCCCGATGCACGTGTTTCGACATTGACGGTCTCATCAGTCGGGCAGTATCCTTTGTCTTTAGCCAATCCTCTCAGAGAGCACAGCCCCCTGTGCTAAGAGTATGTGACGACGAACATTTTACAGTATACGGCAAGTGAAGTTATCACTGAATTGGAGGCATAATATACTAAAGATACTAGCCAAGAGCATCGAGTGTACAACACTGTGTTTCCGGAGATAATTTCACCGGACATGCAGTGTAAAATGTTCGTCGCCTGCTCTTAGTATAGGGGACTGAAAAGCCACATGACATGCTGGCCCAAATAATAGTTACAAAAGAAGTTATCAAACATATTCCTTTGCACTTTCACATTATTGTAGCGATTTGGACCACCAGTTGTAAAAATATTTCACTTCCTTATGTAAATGTTTAGAAGCAATTGGATAACCAAAAAGTCGCCTTATTACTCATTGTAAAGCATAATGATTCAAAGCAATCATCCTTTTATGGGAACGTAATTGATTCAAAAAGTTATTCTGAATCAGTCAAAATTCTGCCAGTTATCGCGTGACGTTACCGAATACCCGAAAAGTTCTTCAATGTTGAACTCTGACGCAGCACCAATGGAATTAGTTCGTTTAAAACAGACGAAGAGCATTACAGCCATGAATTGAGATTACCAACTACATTTTTTTTGAAGTACTAGACATTAAATGCAATTTTTCAGCAGAAATAATCTTAAACGTTCCCGTCGAGCCTGCTTAGAGCCCGACTGCCGCAAACTTTTCGATCATCAAACAAAAGGCTTATGGGTGACTTGACGTACAAAGCGCAGTCCACATTAACAATGCGCAGGATCAGAAGATCTTTTAGTATCAGAGTCAGACGATTAATCTGGAGTCTCCTCCCAAGCGAAGAAACAACTCCCTGTCAAATAACAAGAATCGTACTCTACGTAGGCGCCATCGATTTGCGATCGCGGCAAACCCCACTGCCCGCACAACCTCCACCCCCGTGCAGCTCGTGAATTGACCAAAGAACACGAGTACGCGAAAGTTGGTCGATCTCATTTTCTTGCTATACTACCGATAAACGATCCTTTTAAAAAAGAAGCACAGCATTGTAATCGGCGAATCTTATGCTTCTGAATGATTACATTGATCAGAATCAAGGAATGGGGGCCTCGCTTACGTCACAGTGCTCGGAACACACCATCACCACCAACGACAAACGCGAGAGAAGAACGAATAGAAATCATGTGGAAGCTCGCACTACCAGTGAAAGGGTCATCTAAGTATCCAAGTAAGTAAGTAACTTGGTCATAAGTGCTCATAAGACCCTTCACTGCTTAATGTTGAGGTTTAATTAGTGGATTAGTGCAAAAGTACGTGCATTGTCAAACCTCCCTGAAACAAGAACTGCTCTTTGTAATTTGCTTCAAATACCGAGAATGGTAGAATTGACGTTGAGTTCTTCCGCGGCATCTCGCGTGGTCACAAGAGGATCATCTTCAATGATTGTTCATTGATGATTTCTGATCGGTTTATAAATAGTAGTGATGTGCCCCTCTTGAAACTTTCTGAATCGCCGCGCACTCTCCGTTCGCTAGTAGTTTCTGGGCCAACTGCATCATTGATGAGAAGAAGTAATATGGCTTGACAAATTTTAAACCATTCCCTTCAAATGTTTTCTTAAAGCCACGCTTAAACTTCAAAATATCTTGTAATTATTATGTGAGCCGACATGTCATGTGGTCTATTAAATGGGCTGACCTATAGAGCCCGATACACGTGTTTCGACCTTGACGGTCTCATCAGTCGGGCAGTATCTTTCGTCTTTAGACAATCCTGTCGGAGCGCACAGCTTCCTGTACTGAGAGTATGCGACGACGAACATTTCACAGTATAGGGCAAGTGAAGTTATCACTGAATTGGAGGTATAATATACTAAAGATACTAGCCAAGAGCAATCGAGTGTACAACACTGTGTTTTCAGTGATAATTTCGCCGGACATAGAGTGTAAAATGTTCGTCGCCTGCTCTTAGTATTAGGGACTGAAAAGCCACATGACATGCTGTCCCAAATAATAGATACGAAAGAAGTTAATAAACATATTCTTTTGCTCTTCCTCATTATGGTAGCGATTTGGACCACCATTTGTAAAAATATTTCACTTCCTTATGTAAAAATGATTAAAAAACAACTGGAGAACCAAAAAGTCGCCTTATTACTCATTGTAAAGCATAATGATTCAGAGCAATCATCCTTTCATGGGAACGTAATTGATTTAAAAGGTTATTGTGAATCAGTCAGAATTCTGCCAATGATCGCGCGATTTTATTGAATACCCGAAGAGACCTTCAATGTTGAAATCTGACACAGCACCAATGGAATTAGTTCGTCTAAAACACACGACGAGCATTACAGCCATGAACTGAGATTACCTACTACATTTTTCCGAAGTACTAGAGATTATTTGCAATTTTTCAGCAGAAATAATCTTGAGCGTTCTCAACGAGCCTGCTTAGAGCCCGACTGCCGCAAACTTTTCGGTCATCAAACAAAAGGCTTATGGATGACTTGACATGCAAAGCGCAGTCCACATTAACAATGCGCAGGATCAGAAGATCTTTTAGTATCAGAGTCAGACGATTAATCTGGAGTCTCCTTTTGAGCGTGGAACAATTTCTAGTCAGATAAAAGGATTCTTAGTTAGAGACCCCATCGATCGATTATAGCGCCAAACGTCACTGCCCTCACACCCCCATCCCCGTGCATCCCGTGAATCGAACAAAGAACACGTGTTCGCTTAAGTTGGTCAATATCATTTTGCTTGCTACACTGCAGAGAAATGGTCTTTTCAAAGAAGAAGCACAGCACTGCAAACGCAAATCTTACGTTATTGGATGACTACTAATAGTCTAAAGAAAGAGCTCTGTTTTGCGAGAAAATCCTGTGTGTGGAACACAAACGTTTTCTTTTCATCAAAGGATGACATATAATGAGGCTAATTCAAAGAAACGGCGACGTAGCGCAGTAACCAAACATTTGAGCTTTAGAATAAATATTATACTCTCCATATAAAGTTCTTGTCCAGCTTAAGGATATGCTTGGAAGTCTGTGACATCACACGGAGAAGTACGCTTGCATATTTTTTATTAACTACTTATTCACTTCTCAGCAAACCCAAGTCGATGGAATGGTTAGAGAATCTACAAAGAAATATAATCAATCCAATAGGCTCTTCGCCTACACCATCCACCATGTTTCACATTATCGAACAAAACTCTCGCTTGCTTGTTCCTTCTATTTATGGACTCTGGTGGCCATCTGTAAAGAATGCATATAGTAAGAGCATTAGTAGAAACGATATGGATGCTTTTATTACCGTCTTTGTGCAGGACCATTTGATACCGAAGTAAGAGAAGCGAAAGTGGAATAACACAACGATGAACCTGAAAACTACTAACTTTATGCAGTACTGAAGCTTCAAGCCATGTCGGAGCTTCAAACACCTCTCACAATAACAAATACGACAGAACAACATAGTTAAGCGTTTTAAGATGACAAGAAGGCGGCACACAGTACTGTCTGTTTTTAGTTTCATTAAGACAGCTCGAAAAAATGTGCGCTACATTATGACCTCATTTTAGATAACTCCATCTCTTCAGAAAGTGTGTTTTTGTAACTCCAATTTCAAAAATTACAAACGATTTCTATGCACAACATGAAGGAAACATCGCCAGTGGAAAACATCCAGTTTATGTGCTAAATGGATTGTATGTGACGAATTGGCGCAAAACTAGTAGAAGTATACTGCTGGGAATTAGCTGTTGAGCATCTACAATCCCTTCATACATTCATGCAACAACTTCCGAGTGTGGATGTTTTGGATCCTCTTACTTTGCGATATAACTTGTTTACACTACGATCCATTAGCAGAGTTTCCCTGCGTAACTCCTTGTTATTCTATCATTTGATTCACGCTTTCAAATAATTCCTATGTTCCTTCGATCATTGTTGATTATATTTGCTTTCTTCTCTAATGATGCACAAACCTGATCGTAGCTATTCATTTAAAATCTCGGAGGTGGCCTAGCTGGGCAGTTCCTTAAGACGATTATCGATTCCAGGCGAGTGTTACGGAAGTAGGCAAACCAGCACCATGCTTCTTGGTGGGCTGCATAATCACTTCTTCTACCCTTATCTCTCCTCCTCCTCCTCCTCCTCCTCCTCCTCTTCCATTCCAACTCCTATCACTCCCTTCACAGCACATGCCTTATACTAAATCTCTCACAAAAAATGCTGAACACAAAAATAATATTCTACTTACCCATCCAACGTGTGAAACAATGCATGTAAGAATGTGCTAGAAAAGAACAGGGCCCAATTATTTTGAAGAAGAGGATGGATATAGAAATAAATGATTTCTTGAAAGATAAGCAGCGTATTTTGGCACACTGTCTGCAGTAGATGTGAAAATTTTGTTTAGAATTCCCTTATAAGGAATCTTGAAATCGTAAATCATTGGAGGAATAATTTAGCAATTTACTTGTTTGACAAAGCGAGCCTCCATTTCTTTCCTTTGATGTTGAGTGACAATTGAGTGTAATACATGAAGACTATGAGACTTATTCACCTTAAATCACAGAACTATAGTTCAGCGCTACAGTTTTGAACGGAATTTCGTCTCTCCAGAAGTCTTTGCTTCATTTACACTTATTGCTCAACTTGCGATGGCACCTACAAAAGTTTTCACTACTTCACTACGATGAGGCATAAATATTAGAAGATCTGAATGTTAAAGAAGATTCTGCCATCATGAGGAAAGTATAGGAAAAAGTGTGTTATCATACTACTTTTATCACGCTCTTTCGCATCTGTGAGTTCACACACTGGGGGAACATTTAAGGAATATGAGCTAAACGATTGTTCATTAAGACATATATGATTCATACATCTAAAGGATTAGGCAGGTCCCAGGAAAAATTTCGCTTTCGGGCTCTACTAAGGATGCCGCACTAGTTTGGTAGTGAATAACGCTGGCTACTAACACGAATTCACTCTTGACTAAATTTTCGGGTGCTAAAGCCGAGTTTTCTCTCAATTACTAATAAATTACAGTGGGATAAATTTTTTATTGCATGTTCAACCTGAGCTCCTAGAGCAACGGCCTTTAGTAGAACTACGGCAACGAACACTAGCGGTTAAGACGGCGTGTGAAGAAGTCTCAGTTACTTCAATTAAGAAATAATTATTCTGAGTAGATGTCTCATTTTTGTTGTCGTCTGCCAGAAAAGATTTTCCCGGTTCAGTGCACTAAAAAGATTGTAATATGAGAAGATTGTTTATAAGCGACGGTGAGAGCGGTAGTGCCGATGAAGTGGATCGTAATAATAGGTTGTAGAAAAGGTTATTTCGTACTGTCTGAGATGATTTTTACGAAAGCATTTTGCGTGCATTTGAGCTCATTAGAAAACTCGCATTATTACGCATCAATCTACACATTATAGCACTACATAAGCTTCAGAATGCAACTGTCTGAGGATGAAATTTGTCTGCTGCTCCACTTCCACTAGAAATTAGATGTCAACGCTCTCAAGGCTCATCGGCAGATCTGCAAGGCGTATAGTGACGAAATTTGCGATGCTCGTACAGCTCAGCGTTGGTTTGATACATTCCGTAATAAACACTCCGTCGAATTAGACTACCTCGACTAATAATTTGTCCTTTGTTTGAGCTCAAATGGGGTACAAATAAATTTTTCCTGCGCAATTTGAAAATAAGAACACAAGAACTTTTTCTACGACCTTTTATTTAAGCTCACTTTAGGCTCACATAATGTCGAAATAGGGCAGTATGTGATAAGGTAATCAGTGTGAAGACATTGCTGACATTCTTTATTACATTTGAAGTAATAGATGGTTCCATCCGTTAGGTATGACGGCTTTGGTGCAAGACTCATATTAGATCTACATGTATTAAAAGTGGTACGTTATCCGTCCATTGAATAAGATTTATGAATCACGGTTAAGTGATTGTCTCTATAATCAACAGTCATAACTTGCCACTAACCCTGTGCTTATTTTTCAGACAAATCAGTGTTATAAAGTCGAATACAACGCTCAGAATAGCCACAGCCAGAGTGATGTAGAAGTTTATCACGGCGGAGGCAGAATAACGACACATTGTGTTGGAGAAATTCCACGTCCAATTTACAGCATCAAAAAAAAGGAAGCAGCTGGCTGAAAAGCAACCGTCTTCTAATATTCAAAGAAGTCTAAAAATCTTTGTATAAAATAACACCGCAACATGTTTGAGATCGGGTTGCACATTTCCGATTAGTCAAGAAAATTAGAAGTACTATAGCGTGGTTCATCGAAATCTCAGTAAAATTCAACTCCGTTGTGGAAGGAAGAGTATATGTAGGGCAGTTTTGGGGATACAGTTCTTACCCACGTGATATTTGGTTGGCACCATCTGCTAAACAAACACTCCTTTCTTGAAGTTGATAAAAGTACAAGGTTTGGCTGAAGGAGTAGGAACCACTGGGGTTGAATGGCCTTTGAAAGAAATTGCCACTGAGCATTTGTGCATAATCAGTGGAGTAGAATTCATGATTTATATTCAAACTCATTGATCATTGATTGTCTGCCGTTTTTGGTTTTGCAGCAAAATAATCAAGAGGGACCTAATATGTACGCTTTTCATTGTAATAGCCATGGTTCTTCGTGCTTTCGAACTTCATTACTCTCATTGACTGCAAAACAAACATAACTCACTCCAATAAAGCGGAACTGCATGGAAAAAACTCAAAATCCAGCTCATCAAAATTACCAAGCGGGTATTTTTCAGAGTTATGAAGCTGGAAGCTTGCAGAGGAAAGGTGATAGTGATGACTCTGTTCACGGCAATAGCAAGATGAGAGTATAAACACACATACCAGAGCATGGTGTTCCCCATACAAAACAGTTTGCCTAAGATTTCGGCTGATAATCCGCTTTCTCTGAAACTTATAGAAATTGTTATGTCAATATTTGAAATCATAGTGATATTTATCTATTATTAAGGATCATTCGCATTTCCGGAATTTTTCCGTTCTCCGTCCCTCTGTCCCATCGCTCATGAGGAACGTATTTTTGAAGATTTTTGAAACTTCATCGGTCATTCGATAGCTCAAACCTCGAAGCACTTGGCAATGCATGCTATTTTTGAAGAGGCCGTTTTGTTGTCCTGTAACTCAAAAGCAAAATTTTCTTCCTCTTTTCGCCGAACAAAGGTGCTACAAAGACTTTAAGTGACCAATCAATAGCTTAGGATCTCGTCGATTTCTAAAGTGGGCTCAGCTTTCGAAAAGGACTTCCTGGTGCACTATGATGATCAAAACAAAATGGGGTTTCGAAAATCTGGCGCCGAAAAAAGTGCGGTGGGGTTAGCGACGGATGTTGTGAAACCTCCTAGTCACATATCGGTTAAAGCACGGTGATTTGGTCAATGTTCCGCTGCGCAAAAACCTAACATCCTTTGATTGTCACAGCGCATCAAAAAGTCGCTTTCAGAAAATAGATGCTTTGTTGTTAATCAGTAAGATTTAAACTATCGAATAATTGTTGAAAGTCTAAAGGAAAAGCTTTACTTAGCGAAAAAAACAGTCTGAATTTGCGTATCTCGATACTCTTTCTGCTGTTACATCGTAATAAAAAAGCCATTTTTAAAAACAGATACTATATTGGATTTGGTAAAATTTAAGGTACCGAATTACTGTTGGAAGTTCAAAGACCAAGCTTTCTTTAGCGATAAATGTTAAAATGAGAACACAATCTCGTTTCTGCTGTCACTGCGCAAGCAAAATGGTCCTTTCAAAAAAAACACTTACGGAATTTTACGAGATTTCAAAAATTACGTTTGAATTTTTGGTATTTGCCGCTTTCGAATGACTTTTAAAAATATACAGTTAGGTATACAAAGACTTGAACTTCTCTGAAAGAGCTATAGAACTTCGTCACACTCTCTCGAAAACGCACGCCAACCTCTTCTGAACGATGACTACATACCTCCAAGAAGGTAATAATGTACTACTGCGTGATGTAAATTTACAAAAACGCTATAGAGTCCGGCTTCACATTCAAAAATATGCACCTATAATTCTGAGATTTCTTCTATAAAAAGAATGAGTCAAAAATCATATTTGGCTCTATTCGAAAGTAGCACTATTCGAGATAAAATCTAACACTAATATGAGTACTACAGAGTTTCAACGATTTCTCAAATGAAAACTCCTAATCTAAGAATAAAACACTGAAAAAATGGAGTTTCGACTTGTGAATCTACGACTCATTAGCTTATAAGGTTTCATCAGAGAAGGAGGTGCATTCATGTTTAATTAATTTGAAGTTAAAGCGCCTATTCGCCCATCATGTTTACTTCTACGAACAACGATGTAATGGCGCCATCTTGGTAACTATCTAGTTGGTAAGCGTTTTATTGACAAATATTGCAACCAAAGATCTCAAAACTATTTTGGACCAAAATCTATGACTATTTACAATAGTATAATCGGTGTGATCCAGAACACGGTGATGAGTAGAGCCCACGAATTGGCGATGGTGTGTGAGAGACACAGAAGACCAAATGAGCCACGCATAGCCGGATTGTATCGTACGACTAGAATGGCAGTGCCGTTTGAGACCAAACCAAGCACTCCTGCCTGGAATTCATACATTTCGTTTTTTCTTGCAAGGCTTCCACTCTGCAGCTAATTTTCTAATCAAAAATGTCAGTAGGCAGGGCATTCAAGCATTCTAAATTATTCAGTAATTAATCTAGAAGTTCATCTGTATGTTCAGCCCATCCCTCTCCACTGAAAGGAAGCTTTTGTCTGGAGCTTTGCAACTACATGTATCCGTTTCAACATACTATAAGTATATATATACATATATATATACATATATGTATATATATATATATATATATATATAGAGAGAGAGAGAGGATAAAGGATAAAGCTCTCGACGTTGACCAATCTTGGAGGGATGCGCCATGCATTCGTCTTCAATTTTTAACTTCGGTTGAGGTTACTGAATGCATGTCCGGCCTCTACAATGAATCGCGGTGGCCTCTCGCTGAACTACGTCAGTGCTACTTATCTTCATAGACAAGTCTGAGACCCGTCTGGTACTAATTTACCGACCCCGGACGGATGGATGGCTTGGTGAGCCATTAGTGCGAGATCGAACGTTGACCTCGTATGCAATGCAGAGCACCTCAGAGCACCTCTAACCTCTACGCCACATGCGCTCTAGAACAGAACGCTTAATACTAACAAATAATAAGATTCCATTTAGAAAATTATCAAATATTTAGAAATTAAAGGATTAAAAAACTGTTGATTTTGCTGTGAGATAATCTCTAGCGACTTTTTTTGCCAATGTTATACGCGTAAAGCATATTTTATTTCAAATATTACTGCTCTGTAAGGTGACTTCCCTGTAAAAAGGGCATACCACAGTCTCCTGAGATTCAAGCTGTCAAATAATCACTAACATTTTTGTAAAAAATTCTTGTCCAAGGAAAGGAGTTGTTTCTTCATTTGATAGCGTCTAACAGATGGAAAGTCAAACAAAATAAGCAAGTTTCCAATTTTATACACATGCGAACAATAGAATAGTTGGCAGCTTAAAGTTTTCAAGATTATTTATTGCCAAAAAATGTGACTAATAGAAGAAATATGGCAAGATTTAATTTTTTTTTAGTATTCCTGTTAATACTACGGCACTTACCAACCTCGCGTCGAGTAAAGTAGATAGGTGTTTAAGATTAACACACTCTGATTCTTTATGTCGAGATTTCTAGACTGGAGATCTTTTGAAACGCTGGGACGATCGCAAGTTATCAAAAGGGCAATCTAAAGCCTACCGTGGCTATAATAACGGACACTGAAATGTTCTCACAGTGAATATACGACGAAGTGGTTGAGAGAATGGCCATCTAGAAAATACAGAAGTTTCCATTGACAGGAATATGAAAAAAAAACTGTATGCTAAACCAAGCATGGAAATTGTGCAGAAACAACTACCCTTCCGTTTCCAATCACCAAGGAGCGATTGTCAGAATGTTTGAAGACCTTACGTAATCACTTTGAGCACGTTTCTTTTAGCGAGATCCATTTGACTCATCTTTTTTTGCAGAACTCAAGCTTGTGTACTAGAGTGGATAGAAAGTTGTGGAGCATTTCATAATAAGCGTGAGGTAACTCCCATGCATATCATGGGAATATCACAGCTGTATATGTTATATTTTCCCACTGAAGACCTATATTAGAGATTTTTCCCACTTAAGGCCTGTATTATAGATATCATTCGTCTTTATTTTCACCTTGCAAGCTTCTGCCATGTCCAACGACACAATTAAGTCGTGTTTTGTTACGTCGTTATTGGAGAAAGTCTTTACAGCGAGCTGCACTCCATGGTATCAACGAAGTTGAAGAGGAAAGCACAACAAGCAAATCAGCTGCGGAACGCAGGTCTCAACTCTTTAATGCCGCAAATCTTGACTTCAACAAGCTTCGTTCAAGACTTTAACAAAGTTGAACAACGGCGATTTTAGTGATGCTTTGGAAGTTGAACCGTCGTCAAGTGCGGGGGATGAAAAGTCAGCTGAAAATCAAAGCAAATTTGCACTTTTTTGAGGTGCAATTGGATTCAGGTGACAGAGTCCTCGTTCCAATCGCGCTGACTTGGCAAATGAGTTATGGATCTACGCAGATATAATCACGTATGCATGTATGGGCATGTTCTAGCTAATGCAGAGTGGATTTTTAGTCAGTTTGATTTGAAGTCTGCGATCAAATGAGTGAAAAATGTACGGGTGTAGGTCAGAGACCTCCAACTTCTTGGAAAAATGGGAAGCTATCAGTGAAAATATCCAATTTCACGATTAGAACTAAGCATGCTATACGTAGTCATCAAATGTAAAGCTGTAAAAAATTGGGTCAATTCTCTGACCTCGAATGAGCCTTCAGCACGACAATCTTGAGTGGGACAAGAACAGAGGAGATGCTTAAAGTATCAGAGCCATCGTCGGCGTTGGCGAAAGGGAAGTCTCAGATAACAACAATGACATTTAAAATCGTCCTTTCCACGTTCATTCACATCATTACATTTCTTATAGCATGACACCTAGGATTTGAACGCGATCTTTTTCGGAGTGATTTGATTCGGAATGACCGATGAATAATATTTGAAATCACCACTACTGTAAAACGTTGTAATATTAAGGCTCACAAAACCACATTCCGTACCAGTCGCTTGTGAAGTAAATTTTTCTTCCTACTCTGATGCATTTTTCTCGTTTATTATTGAATTAAGCAATTTTAGACCGTTAAATAGGTGGAAAAGTTAGGAAAATAGCATAATAGTTGTTAAGGTGCAATAAACACTACCTTCGGAAACTTGACACTGACAAATGATTAGTGGATAGACGGCCTTAATCCAATATTCCTGAAGAAAAGCAGCTGTCGGAAGCAGTTTTGTACACCGTTCATAATGATAGATTTGTAATGAAGGTAGTTGTTTATCACCGTATATTGTAATCCAATTTGTGCAAAACATTTAGCGCCAGCAAATTACGCAAATTTCAGTGAATAACATTCATGTGTAGTAGCAAAAAAACAACAATTAGTCAGCAAACTTCCTCATATTAGTAAAATCTTTTGATTACACGTCTCAGAATATTGAGTTGTACGCAAGGAGTCGATCTCAGGCGGGAGTTGAACCTGGACACGCTTTCCCGGTAAGCATGGAACGCGGGTTCAACTCTGTCTTAGGTCGCATTTTTGCGCATCGCTCAATCTTTCAACATGTATAGTTCAGCATCATACTACCACTAGAAAGCAGTAAAATCTAAGGAATCACAGGCTAATGAATTTTTTCGTTGTCTCCTCACCATTTGACTTTAATGTAAGCCAATAATTGTAAAATTATTTTGTTACATTATATAAAAATCTTAGGAACACATTCGAGTAAAGATCAAAAAGTCAAGCTATTATTGGGTATAAAACATGCTGACTTAAAGTAATCATCCTTTCACGGTAGCTAACAGAACTCAGCTGAACGATAAGTCAATCTACATTATTTGGAAGTTTGCTAATCATTGCATAAATCCATTGAGTATCCATGAAACTCTTCACTGATTAACACCAGGTCTGCATTATTAGTAGTTTGAGGTACGCGAAGAGCATCACAATCATTTGAGATTATTCTATTTAATTTTTTGGAGAGATAGTAATGGTTCACTTTTCTCCCAGTTGCATATACCCAAAGCTTTATTGTTAGACCTGTCCACAACCCACCTTTCTTACTTTTCTGACCTTTGAAATGAAGCATACTTGACTTGATTGACTTGAATAGATTTGACTTTAAGTATGTAGTCCACATGAGAGGCGCATAAGATAGCAAATAGATTCGAGGTTCAGATCACAATGGTCTAAGAGGAAACCTAATTACATCATAAACACACTACACGCTTTCTCAAAGATGTTTTGCTTCTCTGCTTTGATGTGACACATCTACGATTAGAGATCTGAACGTGGTGATTGTTGGAGTTTTGGTCATGGTATGTGGGATATAGGACAACCCTAGTGTTGTGTATCATGACGCACTAAAATGATCCGCTCAAACTTTTAGTGGTAGTAAAATACCTTGTAATTTCATTGATTAAAAGTGATATGCAAAACTTTCGTTTCAAGCTGGACTCGCTCCCAAATTTCACTTTATCCGAGCACTCTATCTAACAAACGGAGTTAAATACACTTGGTTTGTACACGGAGATTTAACTTCATTCGAGTTTGATAGTGTGATTTAGCAACAAAATATACATAATACATTAATAAAAAATGTCCTTTGTAGTGACGTAAAGCAAAATAAAGGAACGTCTTCGTTCAGAAGACTAAGTCTGGAAATAAGTTCGAGAAAACCAATTCTGTTGATGAGAATAGACTTCATAACAAATCAGATAAACATTTTAGAGCTATTTTATCTACTAATGTAAGAAAGAAGTGGCTCATAGCAGTCAAACTTGTTGTATTTCACTTTAGTTATGTAATAGCTCTGCTATGCCGCATTTTGAAAGATTCCCTTTCACTCAGATATTATAAGTTTGAGCAACCAATTTAAATCAAATTAATAAGTAAAGCATCCTCATATTCGACTTTCAATCGCTTCGGAAAGGCATGTACTTGTCTTGGTGCATAATGTGAACAAGAATAGCTTTTCGCACCTGAAGTTCTCATCGAGTTGTATATGCAGGAAGAGCATATCAACGTGTAGAGTACACACGTGGCATAGAAATAGTATAGGAATAGCAAGATCCCGTTAATCACCTTGTCGTTTGGAAAGTTCGGCCCTGGAAAAATCGAAGGGACTATTGAAATACCACCGATTGCTCTGAACGCCAAATAGTTTGCAACCGCTTATACAAACATTAATGTACAGCGCAAGAGTTCATAATATGTCATAGTGGTAGCGACGGTGATTGCATTATCATAGCTACAGTTTACCTGAACTCCCGTAAAACGAGAGGCAAGAGTACTTTGGCCAAACGGTTAGGCCACTTTGTGCCCGCATAAAAGAATAATTAGATGGCCAGAATAACGCTAGACTAGGTATCCCGCTAGGCTCGCATGGAACACAGATGCATAATGAAGACGATTTTGGGGTAGAATTCACCATCTTCAAGAAAAAACACAAGATATTACTGAGTACTTAGAAGAATTTAGGAGTAACACCACTAATTTGAGCACAAACCGGTTGTTTATAAACAAAGGTGTCATAAAAACTTCGATAGTCGGTTTTGCAACGAAATTGTATTACATCAAGCTCGACTTCTGCTTACAAAGAAAAATGTGACTTATTGAGCATTAGCGAGGCTAACAGATAGTCTGTAGTGGGAATTTATGATATCAGTCTTCTAAATCAGTGCGATAGCATTCTTTCATACAACCATCATCAATGCAAAAAAGTTGTGATGATAGAATCTCTTTCGAAGATGATGCAAATGAGGTGGCTTGACGAATAGTTGCAGATAGCTGACGTGATGAACAGCTGAAAATTACCAAATAGAAATTTGCGTAAGTTTCACGTTCTTCTTCTGAGCCTGCCGAACTCCTCTTTCTATTACGTTTCAGATCGGCGACATTTTGCTTAACATAAATCCTTAGAATCCCTGCGAAACGGAGAAATTTCTCGGAAAAATTACAGAAATATGCGCGAAAACGCTCACAGTCTGAACATAATTCAAAATTATCTTCCGTTCGATAGCGCGGAATGAAGAAACGACTTTTTCCGCCAGAGAAGATTTTTTCACAAGCGTATTAAAAATTAGTCGCAAGCTTGAATTTTGTGCCACCCACTATCAAGCGTGCTTGTCTTTTGGAAAGCCTATCTATGCCGCTGTAATATTCAAAATATAATTATGTTTCACAAGCGCCGCGCTCCTTGATCGTCATCACGCTTATATCTTATTTTGCAAAGTCTTACCTTGAATTGATAGTATTCGTTCAATAATCTAAACTCTTAGGATTTAGGAATGCACCCTACTTTTCTAAGAATGATAATAAAAAGTTCTTTGTTTCACACAAGCTTATTTTTTGCAGCACAGAACTCTTCCCTAAATTTATCAGTAACTCTTTCGATAACGTAAACTTCGGCCATTTCAACATAGTGCATATTTTCTAGAAAGACCGCTTCACTGCAGTGTAGAGCAAAAAACAAGATTGAATTTCATAGGTGCCACGCATTTGCTTGTCAGTTGGATGTGTGTTAGGTGTGGATCAATAGCGCGCGATCGATAGACCATGGAAGCGCGGCTCACATGTCGAGTGCGATTTTTCCTATTGAGTTTAGGACTGTTCCCCGCTTCGAAAAACTCCAGTTAAAACGTATGACTCTGCAACAACGAGATCCTCTCTGCAAGTTCATATTGCGTTTCATGCTTCTGGCGAAGTATAAGCCTGATAATATTAAAGGCCCGCGGTGTGAAACATAATTTAATTTCTAATGCACACAAAGTTATGAAAAGACTTATTCAAAGAAACAAGCACGTGGCGCATGCCGTGTAACGGAATTGAGCCATAATTTTACTTCTAGAACGCAATAAAAAACTTTCATACATGAAGTGCAGTTTTCAAACTGTCGAAATTTGTGTTGACAATTACCACTAGAATCTTCAAAAAGCGAAAAAACGCGTTGCTTCCGAAGGATTGACGGGTGCGCATAACGAAAAGGTAGCGTACCCTACTACTTTTGAACAAACAAGCATCTTTAGAACTACAAACGACATATTTCTCGACCAGGCTGATTAAATCAACTTTTCTATATTTCCCAATCATATTGAGTGTTGTGTAAAGCTTTTGCGCCTGAATCGGCTCAAGCCCGTATTTCACCCATCTCAGCGAGGCGCTCAAACCCAGTTGCACTATTGAAACCTGTTTTTGCCACCACTCTTTCTAAGCTAGAACACATCAATGCGACTAAATCAAACTGTTGACTGTTAGTTGCTGGAAATTTGTTGCGTATTGGCGTAGAAAGAGTACTGACAAAACAAACGTCGTTAGTGCTTCGGGTCAGACTATCCCTTCAGATAGGGTGAAACTAAGAGTTGAGTCCTGTTTGACGCAAAAGCCTTACACATCACTCAGCATCATTAGGAAAAACAGAATCATCACCACGGCTCAAAGAGATCAAATAGCAAGAATTCTGTTCTAAATTTCATCGGCTGCCCATTACTGCAACTAATACCATGCCGCAACTTTCAGTCGATTATCTTTTCGTTCTAGCATACATTGCGTTTCGCGTGATACGAGTTTTCTCAATATTCATGAAGTTGAGAAGTCAACAATGATAATTTTCTTGAAAGAAATAGAGTCAACTGAACATTTTCTTCCCTGAAAAGTTTCAACGCCGTTCTTCAAAAAGAAACATGTCGCCGATTATTTATTTATATGTACTTTCTATGTGCAACCTAGTAAGCTCTGATTTCTTTTTTATCAGAATTTCTAAACCCTTACGTCAAAACCAAACTTTTCGAAAAGATGTTCCAAATTTCGCGAATCATAGGTAACTCCTACAATCGATGATGGGAGGTGTCCATCACCAAAATAGCAGCTTATTATTTGGAGAACGAAGTCTAATCCTCGATAGCCCCTCTGGAGATCTCGTGTGTTTCTTTGAACGCATGATTTATGGAGACCTTTTTATCTAGACACACATTTCCTAACAAACTTTTACTAGCTCTTAGGTTGCTTAATTCGAACAGTCTTCAAGCTTTTGAATGGTCTATATAAAGCGCTCTAAAAAACGGAAATCGTATTTTTTCCACACAAGGTAGTTAGTCCATTGCGTGAACTTCAAAGCGGGTTTATTTGGAATAATAGGGTGATAAGAAAAGTTAAGAAATACAACGATGAAATAAAGTTTTTTCTACAACTCTAATTTGTGAAACAGAGATTTTTTACGCTTCCAGAAGATTTTAGAATTCTTTTGGTACTCTAAAATACCACGATTTTCTCTACAAATACTTATACTTTAAATGAATCCATCTCCGGAGGCAAACCACAATATTCTTTTTCTTAATAGAGCACGCTATAAAGGCTTATCTAAAAACCAAGCTTAGTTTCAGAATCATCTTCTTTCAAGCTGTCGAATAAGCACTAAAAGTCTAGTGAAAAGTCAAGCACAGACGCCACCCTTACAAATAAGGCAGGCCTAAGGTGATCGTTTCATTCTCGGTTGCTACAGTCCACAAATTGGATCGGTTTGAAAACTGAATTTAGGCAATTAGTGAAATATAAGCTATCGAATGACTACCGAAAGCCTAAGGAAAAAAGAAGACGATGCGGTCAAAAAGGGTTAAATGTCTCACAAGGCTTGCATAGTCGTTTTCAGCATTGGCCACTTAGTACACCCATATTTGCAATCTGCACAGTTGCATTATTCATGAATTTAACTGCAAAGTTTTCGAAAGAATTAGGTGATGATGAATAAGGTTTGGCCTAGATACTCATAGTATCATTATGCACTGGGATATGTTTGTGGGGACAGTGTTTTGATATGTGACTAACAAATCGTCCTCACACTAAGGCAGTTCAATATTTGTGCTGAATCATTAACTAAAAAATAAAATTTACTCTCCAAGAAAGATAAGTTTATTATTCCATACACTGCATATCCAGATTTATTCAACAATATTGCAGAAAATATTCGGTAATAAAATCTGAATAAAATGCCACTCTTACGACATCTATTGATTGGTTTATTCAGGAAAATTTTACGGCTTCATGCAAGCCGCACTAGTCTAGTAAAAAAATGTACAAAAGTTATAAAGGACAACAGTGATAATTCATGGACCACATCTGCGATCCCACAGGGAGAATAAATAAATCCTAGCTGTGTTTCCGCATAGAACTTTGAAAAGTTAATGCTTTAGATTTATTTTGGTGATCTCAAATATTTTCCAAAACAGGAATATTTGCTATCGTCCAAGATTTAAATCGAACTTAATTTAAATCTTCAAACGGCGTAGGCCTCGTGTAAGCAGCTATGTATAGTCTTATTGGCTATGGAAGCATGAACTTTATTTTCCATCAGACTAAAGTGCTTAAGCGTACATTTGATAAGATTTTAAAACTTATAGCAAAAATGGCCTGTTGAGGATACGGAAAAGTTGTCCAAGCGCTATTCACTTGAAATAGAAGCGCATGTTTCAAGCTCCTGTGAGCTCACCAAGAAAAGTTCACGACCACGGAAAAACTGCGCATCCATACAGATGCTACTTCAATGTAAAATTTTTTAAACCATTGGTGACGCCTCAAGGGCAAACGAAATTGTTCATCACTATTTCTTGTTCTTATCAATCAGTGAGGGCATGTGGCGCAGTGGTTAGAGGTGCCCTGGGCCGCACACGAGGTCAATGGTTCGATCTCGCGCTCATGGCTCACCAAGCCATCCATCCCTCCGGGGTCGGCAAATTGGTGCCAGACAGGTCTCAGACTTGTCTGGAGGATAAGCAGCACTGACTCGGTTCAGCGGGAGGCCACCGCGAGTCATTGTAAAGGCCAGATATGCATTCAGTCACCTTAAACAAAGTTAAAAATTGGAGACGAATGCATGGAGCATCCCTCAGGGGTTGCTAAACGCCGAGAGCTATATCCTTTATTTATCCTTATCAATCAGTGTTTCTGAATCACAATGAAATGAATCACAATGAAATAGTTACGAGCGCTTTGCAGTGCATATTTT
This sequence comes from Parelaphostrongylus tenuis, assembly GCA_019055375.1. Lineage (NCBI taxonomy): Eukaryota > Metazoa > Nematoda > Chromadorea > Rhabditida > Metastrongylidae > Parelaphostrongylus > Parelaphostrongylus tenuis. The sequence goes on from JAHQIW010007185.1 coordinate 185,148, forward strand.
CGTTCCATAATGTTTCTGTCGAGATCTCCTCAATACAGCTTGATTTTGATATTATCAGAATGCCATTGTAATATCATTCGAAAAATATCACCAGAGGTTGTTCATCTTCCTCATTCACATTCGCACTGCAGATCACCTCCACTGAGCGAAAAACTTGTTTACTCGCTCACTTATAAGGGAATGCTGGCAATGACCTGTAAACAATGCACTCTGGATTTATGGCTGAGACAGCGTAAGAGCTTGTGTATCTGCACCTAACTCTTGAGAGTACGAAACAGCTACTTACCATTGGAGGTGTCTTGACATCGATTCGAGAGAGTCGAAAGTGGAGCACAACAATGATGAAGCTGTAAATTAGCAAGCCCATTATAGAGCTTAGCACAAAATCTACATTGAATCATCTAGTCATTTCATCAAAATAACTTAACGAGCTGATGCAAAAATACACAAACTCTAATATCTGGCAATTATACTGTTGAATTTGGAACAGAAAAAAAGTTAAACGTACGTAAAAATTATACGCGATGATGTACTGCATATGGTTGAATTTTCTAGCGAAGTACTATTTGCGGAACAAATGGTTTTGCAGCACCACTTTTCGTGACTGCCAACGAAAGAATTTTTGGTACTTTTCCGTTACCTGATCGCCATTTCGATCCCTTGTATAAAAACGTTATTCGTAATCTTTGTTAACTCACAAGTAATCGTTCGATAACGCAAATCAAAGGAATTGGAATGGTATATCTCATCTTCGAAAAAGTCTTCTTATTGCGCTGTAAAAGCAAGAAATATATTTTGTTTCTCATTGAAGGCTTTCTCGCTGACCAAAGCTTTTCCTTCGGAGTTTTAGCAGCCAATCGATAGATCAACTCCTAGGTTTCGAGCAATTTACTTGGTTTTATAAAAACCTAGCATTGCGCTATAACTGCCAAAAAAAAGATTTGGGTTTCGCAGAAAATGGACCACTTCAACTAGCCTCTCTCCTTTTCGGTGCATTGAGTTAAACGTATTTTCTATAGTTTTCGATGTTTATATAATCAATCAATAGCTTAAATCAAATGAAATAGAACCGTGCATTTCATTTTCAAAAGAGAATTGTTAATGCGCTGGAAGAGTAGAGATAATAACTTTTTCCTTAATCGAAATCTTCCTTAGCAGGGTCTCCCTCTTATGCTTTCAGGAACCAAACGATAGATCAAATTTCAAAAATTCCAACAATGTTTATGGTTTCTTGAACGGACTTTTTATTGCTTCATAAGAACCAAAAGAATATTGACTTTCGCGCTTCACACTTTATTTTCAGTTTCGCAAATTTCAATATTCTTTTGGCTGTCACAGCGTGATATGAGGTCCTTATTCAAAGCCAAATAAGTCATCGGACTTCCTGAGATCTGTTCTATCAAATAACTGCTGAAATTCCAAAGGGAAATCTTTGGACAGCAAAAGATCTTTGAATGAGAAATAAAAATTTATTCTTGCTCTTCCAGAGCAATGAAAATGTCTTTTTGAAGAAGAAATCACCACTAAAATTTTTATGACCTGACTATCGAATGGTTTCGTGAACATCAAGAACGACCAAAAAATACGTCTTTCCCAAGTTATCGAATTGAGGAGCGGGTGATAGAAGCGATTCAGTTTTGCTAAACCCATTCTTCTTTCGGCTGCTTCTCTTGGCTTTCCAGCTCTCTCTTATTGCAGCAATGAAGTGGGCTGATATAACCACGTCAAGAAATCTGCGTACCATAAACAAAGTTTTTGGGCAAAGTCTTTTTAAATTGAGTCGGCACTCACATCATCTAACCGGTTTCCACAGCTGAGATCTCTGAATGCAATCTCATCATAAGGAAACTATGCTGGAGCTCACACTACCACTGGAATCTGGTCGTCTAAGTATTCAAGAAAGTAACTTTATCGTGTACGCATACGATTCTTCACTGTTTCATGTTAAGGCTGAACTAACGGAACTATCAGGCTTTCGCAAAAGTACTTGCAGTGTGATATTTCTGTGAAACAAAAACTTCTTGTAATTTGCTTTAGAAACTGAAAATGGTAGAATTGTTGACGCTGAGCTCTTTCTCAATATCTGGCGTAATCTCAGGAGGATTATCTCAAATGAATGCTTTTTTCATGAATTCTGATCATGTAGGTAAAAAGTAACTGCAATTCATAAATTGTTAAAATACGTCTCCGTTTGAAACTTCTAAAATCGCCGCGTAGTGTACGTTCGCTAGTAGTTTCTGGGTCAAATGCGTTATTGATGAGTAAAAGTATAAGGTTTGGCAAAGTAATCAAGCTGATTTTTTTGCACTCGCACATTATAGCAATGATTTAGACTACCAGTTGTAAAAATACCTTATATAAAAATGCTTAGAAACAATTCGAATAATGAAAACTAGCCGTATTACTCAATGTAAAGGATAATAATTCAGAACAATCAATTTTCCATGTTAAAGTAATTGATTTGAACGGCGATTTATTCTAAATCAGTTAGAATTTTGCCAGTCATCGCGTAATTTAATGGAATACTCATGGAGTCCTTCATTATTGAAGTTTAGGGCAGCATTAGTAAAATTAGTTTGCAAAAGACACAAGATGCGCATTACAGTTATCATTTGAGACCACCTACTTCATTTTGAAGAAGGAGCGGTTGTTTGGAACTTTTCACCAGAATTAAGAATTAAGAAACTTTTCACCAGATAGAATTTTACAAAAGCGGTTATAGAGGCTTTGGATAACCAGGGCGTCCCTACTCGGTACATAATGATCCTTCGTGAGCTTTATAAAGATTTCACTACCAAAATATCTCCATTCTACACCGATATCACCATTGACGTAAGAAGAGAGGTCTGACAAGGCGATACAATTTCGCTAAAACTATTCGAGGCCACCCTACAAAACGTCATGCGAACATTAGAATGGGACGATATTAGAGTGAAAATTGACAGTCGACAATTAAACCATCTTCTTTTTGCTGGCAATATCGTTCGCATAGCACCAAACATCACCCAAGCGGAACGAATGTTGACCGATTTCGATAACGCCTGTAGAAAGATTGGTCTTCTACTAAATCCAACGAAAACGATATTTATGAGGAACGGATGGGTTTCGAATGCCCCATTCACGCTCAACGGAACGACCATCTCCGGATGCTCCAGTTACGTCTATCTAGGTCGCGAAGTCAACATGATGAACGACCTAGCTCCAGAGTTGAGCAGGAGGAAACGAGCGGATTGGGAAGTCGGACAGTAAAGCAAAAATAAAGTGTGAGTGAGTATAATGTTTAGAAACCACGTTGGTCTATCCGTTGGTCCGCCTATGAAACTATTGATAGGTCTAACCTTGTATGTTGATGGATCGGTTGAAACAAGATCATCAATAGATGTTAATTTATGTGATTTTATGAGTAAATATAAGAACGGACAAATTAATTATCGTTCTCAAGTTGAGAGATAATTGAATTTTAGAACTCGCTGCCTATATCGTGTTGGCCTATTCTTTGCTGAAATTTCGGTATAGGCGTTTGTATCCTTTCTCAGCTGGTTTCCATTCTTAACTATTCAAATAAAGCTTTTAGATAGTGGATGTGGTACAAAATGGTACCGAAACAAACTAGCAGAAGAATTTTAGCCCATCGTCTTTCCTCTCACATGAAAAAAGTTCTTATCGAAAACATGTACCGAACCGTTAGAAATGTGGGCACAGGAGAAAAGGGGGAAATCGTGAAAGTGGTTCAAGAAAAGCGCTGTGGCATAGCGTTATATTACGAAGCCCTATCCACATACCGGCAAAGCACGGTGGTTTGGTGTGAATGTTGCGTTACGCGGAGCATAACATTCTTTCGCTGCACAGGCGCAGTAAATCGCCCTTTTCAAAGACAAATTCAAAACAAATGCATTTTTGGAATCGACAAGATTTAAGTCATTGATTGATTATTAAATGTTCAAGAACAGTCTTTGTTCAGAGGGAAATATTCTGATGAGAAACACAGTTTAATTTTTCGCTCACAGCGCACCAAAAAGGCCGTCTCAAAAATAATGCACATTTCCAAAAATTCGGAGTTCCCACTTTCTTCATCAGTGGCCCACGCCCTACATTAGGCCCTGCGTTGTAGCAAGGAGGGGAGACGTATGTGGTGACAGCACAACGTACAACGACAATGTGCTATATCGCTTTTTCACTCGATGGATCGCGGCTGGTAGATAAAACTTGATCCATATTATCGACTGTTTGAAACCTCGCAATAAACATTCAGTATAGTCTGCGAGAATGTTCAAAGCTTGAATGTTCATTGCGAGGTTTTAAAAACAGTCGATGATATGTATCAAATTATATTTACCAGCCGCGATTCATCGAGTGGAAAGGCGATGATAGCACAATGTCATTGTACGTTGTGCTGTGACCACATACGTCTCCCTTCGTTGCTGCAATGCGGGGCTTGATGCGAGGCGTAGATCACTAATGAAGAGGGCGAGATCTCCGAAACACGTGTATGGCTGTAATGTAACAACCCCGGTAAGATTCAAACACTCTCAGAGAGTATACTGAATGTTTATTGCGAGTTTTGAAAAACAGTCGATGATACTCATCGAAAGACCACTCATACTTCGAGGACCACCAAGAAATGCGCCTCCCACGAGCGCTGGAATTGAGGACAGATAACGGAAATAATCGAATTTCCTTTTCATCTACAACACGCAAACGTATGCGCTGCTTTCTCAAATGTGCAGTTAAGTATCTGAAGACTAAATCCCTTCCAAAAAATAATTCCACTCTAATAGAGTCAATTATTGGGCACTGCTTTCCGTACTGCTCTAAAGAACTTTGTCACAGTTTCACAAAAACGTCCGATATCCGTTTTGGAACGATGATGAATAACTTAAGAAGAAAATGAAATATTAATCTATGATGCGAATTTTACATATTGCTTTGAGGATCGGCTTCACATCTAAGATCTGCACCCATAATTTCGAGACTTCCTTTATCGAAAGTACGAAATAAAATCATATTCAGGCTTTATTCGGAAGCATTTCTATTCGAAAATGAATTTAACACTTTTCTGAGTACTGTAAGGAGGTTCAAGGACTTCTCAAGTGACGAAACGTCTTTTCCGTGGAAAGACACTAAATACATTGGACCTTCGACTTGTAAGTCTACGACTTATTGGACCACTATTATGAAGGGTTGCAGTATTGTTTAACTGGCTCGACCGGTAAAGTGCCTATTAGCCTACCATGTTTCCTCCTATGACACCGCGATGTAATTGGCGCAAGCCTGGTTGAAAATCTAGTTGCGTCTTACCTGACAAATATTGCGATCAAAGATCTCAGAACTTTAAAAATAGAATCTATGAGCATTTATAACAGTGTAATCGGTGCAGTCCAAAACACGATGATGAGTAGTGAACCCACATTGGCGATGGTGTGTGAGAGGCACCGTAGACCAAATGAGTTCCGCAAAGTCGGATTATATGGTACGACTAGCATGGCAGTGCAGTTTAAGACCAAACCACAAGCATTCCTGCCTGGGATTCACATATTTTTGATGTTTCTTGCAAGGCTTTTACTCTGCAGCTTATTTTCTAATAAAAAAATGTGATTAGTCAATGTGTTGAAACATTCTAGGTTTTTCAGTAATCAGTCTAGAAGTTCGTCCTGTATCCTTAGCCAATTCCGCTCCACTGGAAGGAAGTAGTAAGTGCACGCGAATCGGCTGCACAAAATTTGCTGTTTCGATGAAATTGTCAATAGCAGTTTTTGTCTCGCTTCAATTTCTGAAGCATTCCACTCACAGGAACGCTGTCTATGAGCTTGAAAATATAATTGGTAAAGGAGGGATCTTGCGTGCCTAGTTGATGAGACGTAGTTTCATTACTCAGCTCCTTTAACAAGCATACATGCATATAGCAGTGAGCAGTTTCATGTTATCGTACAGAAGCATCATTAATTGCGCAAAGCAATGATCCATGAGTTCTTCCAACCACCTTGAAGTCAAATTTAGAAGCAATTATAATCCTACATCGTGTGTTTCTGAGCGTTATTGAGCAGTTCTTTGCTATTAGGCTAGAAACTAAGTGTTGTCGTTTTTTTTTGTTATTTTTCTTTATTAACAATAAATTTATTTCTTGGCCTTCTTTGTCGTGTTTTATGGCATGCAAAACGCTCGTATTTCCAAGATTCTAAACATGTAAATTACTTTATTTTTTAGCTGTATAAAGCTCATAGCTTACTATTTTGTTTGGGTCCCCTTCTGTTAATCAGGAAAAACAAAGAAGCTGCTCCTTTTGCTTCACCAGGTTTTTTCATGAGAATGATAGTGACATTCGAAAAAACGAATCTTGAGAGATTACTGTATGTGCTTGTTTTCGAGAAAGCTTTTTTCAGCACCGTAGCATTCAAACTTAAATTATGTCTTACTCGTACGGCACGCTTTTATTTTTATCACGTTTATATTTCGCTGAACAAAACTCTTTACTTGAATTGTTCATGGTCTTTCGACAGCTCAGACCTCAAAAAAATTATATTTTTGTCTGCTTTTGAGTAAGCTTCTTTGAGTGTTTTAGCGATTCAGAAATTTTGTCTTTTACACACGCTTATTTCTCGCCATACATTTTTGCGTATTTCCAATACACCAAAAAGAATTGAGTGATGAGCAAAAATTGGACCTCATGCAGGGGTTGAACCAGTGTTTCACCCATACGGGGGACGCGCTACCATTACACCACCAAGGCACCGTTTCGCTACTACTCACTCATTCTTCAGTATCTCTGTTCATGACTATCAGCTACCAACCTTTAACAGATGTGGTAGAGTAAGCAATATTGCTTTATAAACCCAGTTAAACAGACAGCCATTGTGATATGTAAAACTCATGATTTCTAGTGTCTTTAATGCATGTCTTACCGTTATAGGTTGATGGCTGATAGCTATATGAGACACTGAAGAATGATTGGTGGTGAAACGGTGCCTCGGTGGTGTAGTCGTAGCACGCGTCCCCGATACGGGAAAAACACGGGTTCAACTCCTGCCTAATTCGAATTTTTGTTCACCGCTGCATTCTCTTAGGTCTATTGAAATTATGCACGGCGTTGAATTGTTCGAAACTTGCGCTACCGAACCACCGACTTTGCGTGCAACGCAGAGCATCTCTAAACATTGCTCCACATGCGCCTCTCAGAGGATCAAAACAGTAAAACGGTGTACGCGTGTGTGGAACACGAAACATCCTGTGTCGCTACAACGCTCTCATAAAACCTTATTAAAAAAGCAGGCATAATTATATATATTCTGTGACTTAGGCTCAAGCAGCGACCTCTAGCAGTTCAAGGAAAGAGCTTTGTAAAACGCAATATAAGCGTGATGAAAATAGAAGCGTACGGTGCGTGCAAAGCATAATTTGATTTTGAATGCTACAGCGCTGTAAAAAAGTTTCTTCAAAAAATGAGCATATACCGCAATCTCCAAAGATTGGGGTTCCGAACAATCTCGACATTCTTATAAAAAAATCCTGTTTCAACGAAATAGGCTGGTTTTTCATTTGATTCCGTTTATTATAAAGAACCTAAACAGGATAAGCAAGCTACCATTCTTACGCAGTTGCAAAAAATAGAATGGTTTGCGTATTCAGAGTTGCGAAACCACGTGCTTTGAGTGACTTAAAACATGACAAAAAAAGACAAAGAACCAACTTTGTAGTAAATATATAAGAAAAACAAAAAATGCGACAAAACTTTGTTTTCTCGCTAGTATTTCTACTAATACTGCGACAACTACCAGCCCTGCATCAAATAAAGAGGACAAGTGATTGAGATTTACACACTCTGATTCTTTGTGTCGAGATTTGCAGGGAGTCGATCTTTTGAAATGTAGTGCCTATTGTAAGTTACAAAAAGAGCTAAAGCCCACCGTGACTATAATAACAGACACTGCAATGTTCTCCGAGTGAACATACGATGAAGTGGTTGGGGAAATTGCCATGTGAAAATGCATAGGTTCATTGATAGGGATGTAAAAATGCTACATTAACGTCAAACGAAACTTAAAATTTAGGAAGAAAAAGCTACTCTTCCGCTTTCAATCACCAAGGAGCGGTTGCCAAAATGTTTCAAAATTCTTACGTAATCAATTTGAATTTGTTTCCTTTATCAAAACCTATTTTTTCATAAAGTCAAGTTTCGGATGCGATGACTTCAAAAATGCACTTGTTTTTCAAAAAAGGCTCCAAGTTGCAATTTAGCAATGAAGATATAATCTTGTTTCACTCGCGCATTTCTATTATATGTGTTGAATTTTTTGGCGTTTCGTAGAGATTTTTATGTTATTTGTGAATGAACTATATGAAACACTTTGCTCTACTGTACGACAAATTTTGGCTTTTTATTTTCATTCAAAATTGCTAAATAAACTCGTCAATAAATTTAAACGCAAACAGCAGATGCTTATGAAAGAAGGCATATGGAAACGTAAAGAAAATGCTGGAGCATCCGAGTCATATGTTTCAGCCTGAGGTTTTTCTTTAGGCGAAAAGGGTTCTAAGTTTAAGAGCAAAAATCGGCCGTCGCATGTAAATTGCGCTGCACAATCGATCAAATGCTCAATCTATACCTAGCCACTTACACGCCCTACTGTACAAAAAAACGAGCTCCAAGTACGAAACATGATGTGATTTTCGTTACCGCAAAATCCAAGAATACTTTTTGCGAGAAAAACTCACGTTATTGAAGTTTCCCAGATTTGTGCTGCTGAATGACTACTAAAGACAAAGGAAAAAACCGAAAAGGTGATTGTCAAGTGTGGAACGTAACTTTGTTCTTGCTGCAACAGTCCTCTAAGAAAGCTTTTAAAGAAGAAAATTACATTGCTGAAATGTTTGAGATCTGTGCTACTGAGCGATTACGAAGAGGCTATTTACCAATCAAAAAGTAGCTCCTAGCATTGAGCAACAAGCTGGTTCTCATAAAGAAAAAAAGAACTCACTTCGGCATCGGTCATTTGAAAGCGCATTCATCAGTTATATCACATAGCGCCCAACTTTCTCTGTTACTGTGAAGTCTACAACAGTTCGTTTAACCTTTCACCTTATTCTGGCATTGGAGTCTCCAATAACGAACTTGTAGTCCGACTGTGGGTAACCTCCTCCAACTGATAATAAAACGCAACCACTTCGTGTTCATCAGCTGCATCGGTCGGTGAGACAGTTGATGATAGCAATATTCCTATTACGCGTTAGTTGGAGACAGGATGGCTAGGCGAGAAAAGACGATTTCGAGATCGACTAGGTGGATAATGGACGGGTGAGCGGTAGAATCTACGACACCGGCATTTCGTGACGGGACCCTCGGTTCGCGGGTCACGAGCGCACTGTTGTTCATTTCACATGTGTCGATCTCCTTGATTTCCCGTTTCGTGTTCGTCACTTACGTAAAATTTCATACGACTTGCTGCTTCAGAGTACGTGAAGATCGCCGTGAGAGGAGAGTGCTCTTATATTATACGTGCACAGTAGTTAGCGATCTTCATGATCAGTCGTATGCTTCTTCATCAGACCGGTTCAGTGGCGTCCTGCGCATCTCTAGAACTCGTGACCTATCCAGATCGTCTCAAACTAACGCCATAGGCGAGAGTTCATACTGTGCGAGTCACTGAAGCTCACCTAATACTGGCCGCGCAGTTGGACCGTCCTAAACCCGACTCATCCTTGCATGGGCGTTTTCTTGTCTTCACAATACTGATCCAGAGTAATTTAATTTCGCTAATAATTTCATTTTTTGCATTCCGTGTACATTTATTGACAAAAAAGCTATTATCCATTGGCACCATCACCTGATATGATTCCCTGCGTGAAATTGCATATATTACGAATGGTTCTCTGATAACATAGTAAATTCATGAAGAGATATATTTATCACAGGAGTTTTGAGGTAAGAGAAACACTTGGAACATGAAATCTCTTCAAACCCTCGGTGACGATCCCTGGGACTCACTAAGTATATCATTGTACCTTTGGGATTCTCGGCCTGTCCTTGTCGCAACCGTGTTTTAACACATTCGGGGACTGTCAGCAGACTATTGTCATCAGATCTGATCTACAGCACGGAAGTTAGCATAGGAACGGCAAAGAATAATCTGCAGGTGGAAGCACAATCTTTAACAATTGTTCGCTGCCTAGTTCTATTTTTATAAAATAGCGTTTTTCAACTTTATTTGACGCTCAATTTTAATACACCCAATAATGAAGAGTGCTGTGTAGAAATGTTTGCGTCAGCCGAGATTCGAACCCAAATCTCACTCTTTCCGAAAGCGTATGCTGACCGTTGCACCACCGACGCTCGCTTTGCTCAGCACTCTTTCTACGTCACAACGCGTTATCTGTCAACAGCCAACCGTCTGCAGTCTGGCGAGGCCTTCACTATCGACATTGAACCTACTTATGCTGTTTTTGCACACCACTCTACATTATTGGGTATATTGAAAATTCATAACACTGCAAGTGGCATCAAATAAAAATGATTTCTGAATGATTATTGATACCCAATATCTGTCAACACGAGTGGGTTCAATGTCGATGACGACTACTCCGTCAGACCGTAGACGGTTGGCTGTTGACAGATAACGCGTTGTAGCGTATAAAGAGTGCTGTGCAAAACTAGCGGCGGTGGTGCAACGTTAGCATACGCTCTCAGAAGGAGTGAGATCTCGTTTTGAATGCTGGTTGACGCAAACGTTTCTGCACACCACTCTACATTATCCGGTGTATTGAAACATTATAACACCGCAAGTAACGGTCAAATAAAAATGATTTCTGCTCATTTCTAAGTTTAATTACAGAAGAAAGGTCACTGATACAGATAATAGCGCGGATACGCACAGCGAATATCTCTGGAAAGGCAAAATACACATCTTTTACTACATACATTGCATGCGTCTGCATAGACAATATACTGCTTTGACATTAAGCTACAGATCGATTCTAGCGACCTTGCTCCTTTCTGAGGTGCAGATGGATTCACGAAACGTGGTCCTTGTTACGGCTACGCTAATTTGGCATATAAGCTCTGAATCTATACAGACATATTCACGTATGCACGCATGGGCATGTTCCCGTTGATGCAGAGTGAATTTCACGCCAGTCTGATTAAAGACTACAATTAAATAAGTGAGAAAAGTAGAAGTGTTTGCCAGAGGTTTTTAACTTTAAGAAAAAATCGAAAGCTGCCAGTGAAAATATTTAATTCCGCGCTTAGAGATGATCGTCCTATACGTAGACATTAAATGTAACACTGTGAAAAAAGTGGGCTTCATTTCTTGCACTTCGAAACAGCCCTCAGTGCAACAACGTTGGGTGAGACGAGAACGGAGGGGTTGCTAAAATACCACGGGCAACGTCAGCGTTGAGAGAAGGGGAGTTTCACTACATTTTTTTAATAACATTACAGCTAAAATTTCAAAGTCAGCTTTTTTGGTGTAAACTGACTCAAATCGATAAACAATATTTGAAAGTGCGCGGAATGGAAGGTTAGTTGAAAATCAAAGCGATTTTGCGCTTTTTTGAGGTGCAAATGGATTCACGAGACAGACTCCTTGTTCCACTCTTGCTGACTTGGCAACTAAGTTATGGATCTGCGCAGACATAATCACGTATGCATGCATGTGCATGTCCTCGCTAATGCGGAATGGATTTTCAGTCAGCTGGTTTTGAAGTCTGCGATCAAATGATTGAAAAGCGTACGGGTGTAGGTCAGGGACCTCTAACTTCTTAGAAAAACATAAAGCTATCAGTGAAAATATCCAGTTTCAAGATTGCAACTGAACATGCTTTACGTAGTCACCAAATGTAAAGCTGTAAGAAATTGGGCTTCAATTCTCTAACCTCGAAAGAGCCCTCAGCACGACAGTGTTGAGTGGGACGAGAACGGAGGGTATGCTAAAGGATTAGAGCTATCGTCGGCGTTGGCATCAGATAACGTCAATGACTTCTAGAATCGTCCTTTCCACGATCATACACATCACTACATTTCCTATAGCAGGACACCCAGGATTTGTACGCCTTCTTTTCCGATATTCGATGTACCGAGTGATTCGATAAGAACTGATGAATAATCTTTGAAATCACCACTACTGAAAAGTTCGTAATATTACGGCTCACAAAACTCATCCCGTACTAATCGCTTGTAAAACAAATTTTTTCTTCCTACTCTGATGCATTTCGTTTATTATTGAATTAGAAGCCGTCTTAGACCATTGAACAGGTGCAAAAGTTAGAAAAATAACATGATAGTTGTCAAGGTGCAATAAACAGTAACTTCGGAAACGTGACACTGACAAATAATTAGTGGATAGACAACCTTAATTCATTATTCATAGAAAAAAATCAGCTGTTGAGGATTGTTTTGTACACCGCTCATAAAGATTGAGATTTATGATGAATCTTACTGTTTACCATCACATATTGTAATCCATTTTGTGCAGACTGTTTAGGGCCAGTAAATTACGAAAAGTTTCAGTGAATAACATCAAATATGTCGAAGCAAAAAAACAATGACTAGTCAACAAATTTGCGCCGAATTAGTAGATTTATTAGATTATACATCCTAGAGTATTGAGTTGTACACAAAATCAGACCTCGGGTGGAAGTTGAATCCACGACGCGCTCTCTCGGCAAGAATAAAGATTAGAGCACGCGCATCTTGTAAAGATACGGGATGGAAGATGGGTTCAACCCCCGCGTGGTCCGAATTTTTGCGCTCCATTCAATCTTCTAAGGCGCATATTAATATCAAACACCACTAAAAAGCAGTAGAATCATAACAAATATAGCTTATTGAATTTCATCGTTGTGCCCTCACCATTTGGTTTTGATGTACATTGATCGTAAAAATATTATGCGACAATATATAAAACAGCTTGGAAAACACATTCGAGCAAACATTAAAAAGTCGTGCCATTATTGAATATGAATATAGGGTTTATAGTAATCATCCCATCATTGTGTCTAACATAATTAAACTGAAGGACGAGTTTACTACATCATTTCTAAGTTTGCTAATCATAGCGTTAGTATTGAGTACTTCAACTCTTCACTGATTAATACCAGATCTGCATCAATGGAACTAGTTTAGATAAGGTACGCGGAGAGCATTACAATTATTTGAGATTTTTGAGTTTGATTTTTTAGCGAGATAGCAATAGTTCACCTCTCTTCAGCAAAATGAGCCGAAAGCTTCATTGTCAGACGTGTTTGCAGTCCATCACTTATCACTCGTTTTACCACAGCATACGACTGACGAGGATAGAAGGCCGAAATACTTGTATAGGGCTGTACAAGAGCAAATAACAGATCACATAACATGTTGGCTCAAATAATAAATACGAAATTTATTTAATTTTGAGCGTAGTCTTAAGAAAACACTCAAAACAGACGGTATAATATTTCGGAAATAACAAAGAGCTATTGAGCATGCCTAGTAATCATTTTTGAGCCACGCATGTCATTGGTCTGTCAAAGAAGGCTGACTTATTAAGCCCGATACACGTGTTTCAATCTTGCTATCTCGTCAGTCGGGCCAATTACCCTTTATTGCCTTTTGCCAGTTCTGTGTGGGTTCTCCAATCCCCACACTAAGAGTTTGCGATGACGAACGTTTTACACTCTATGTCCAGTGAAATTATCACCGAACACAGAGTGTTGCACACTCGATCGCTCGTGGCTAGTATATTCAATATATTGTAACTTTCATTCCAAGTGTTTTCTTAAGTCTCCAAAATGATTACCACTCATACTAAAATTTGAGCTGTGGTCGTAAGAAAACACTCGAAATGAAAGTTATGATATATTGAATATACTAGCCACGAGCAATCGAGTAAAAACACTCTGTGTTCGGTGATAATTTCACTGGACATAGAGTGTAAAACGTTCGTCGTCGCTAACTCTTAGTATGGGGACTTGAGCACCCACACACGATTGGCAAAAAACGAGAAAGAGTAACTGCTTGGCTGACGAGATCGCAAGATCGAAACACTGTATCGGGCTCTGTAAGTCAGCCCTCTTTGAAAGACCACTGACATGCGTGGCTCAAAAATGAAAACCAGGCATATTGAAATTTGAGCTGTGGTCTTGAGAAGACACTCGAAATGAGAGTAATTGAGTGTCAAACACTGCCGATCTAGTGATTTTTCGCTCGACAGCGAAAGTGGGAATCGATCGCGGCCGGCTAATTTATATGAGGGGATCTAGGGGCCCCCCAGAGGATTGGCTAAAGGCGAAGAGCCTATCCGACTGATGAGACTGGAAAGCCCAAACACGTGTATCGGGCTATACAAGAGCCCAATAGCAGACCACATGACATGTTGGCTCAAAGAATGAGATATGTTTATAATCAATGACGATCTTATCAACAAATACTCCTTAATTCGAACGAGTTTGTGCAGACCCCTATGCGATATTTCCGTTTTGTAACTTTGTCAACCAGATTTCCTCTCAACAAGGTGTAATCACAATGCCGTCAATTTAATTTCAAAATGATAGTTTATTTGTTCCTGCACTTGTAAGGGATGATGGCAGCCACATGTGAACAATTCACTACATCAATCTAAATGAGACTGCGTTCAAATGTGAGAATCATTGCTCGTAGTTTTTGAAGTAAACGATACGCTTACATACCACAGGTGGTCTAATAGGCTCCGTCGCAGATTTATTAACATGTTTGCAGTACCATACAACAGCTCTGCTACGTAACAGAGCGCTGGGAGGTCTGTTATTTCAAAAAGGTGAACACGAGATTTGGGTTTCCCTATCTTGTCGATAACATCTTTAAGAAGTCGCCCACGCTGCTCTCCTTCTTTTGTCTAATTCGTCCTTCACGCTGTTTTCCATATTCATTAAAAGTCCAATTTAAACGTACCAGGTGATCTCCGTAGTGCGAGAACCATCTTCTCCAATCAGAGAGAGTTGGATTTCCAGAATGAAATAAGAATTTTAAGCGCACTGCATATTACCAGGAGATGCTATTTGAAGCGTTCAAAGTAAAGGATATCACAGGCTATTTTTTATTGAAGCATTAGGTTCGAAATAATTTTGCCATTGAGACTGTCACTTTCATATTGCAAAAAGAAAATGACAAAGCTTAGAGAGGCTATAATCACCGACACAGCAATGTTCTCTGAGTTAATGTATGACGACGAAGTTGAGGGGCTTGCCATCTGAAAAATATATAGGTTTTCATTAGTCGAAAAAATCAGAAAAGAGTTCATGAACGCTCAAGAGAACATCTAACTACAGAAGGGGACAGTATTTCGCTATCACTTGTTTGAGGAACGGATATTGAAACGTTACAAAGCATCTCATCATTCCGGCAACAATCTTTTGCTAGCAGATTCACCAACGCGAATCATATGACACTCAGCTGTACGTCAACTATGCCCCGAGGTTTTTATATTTCCGAAACTTTAAGACGTGCGAGCTTTCCATTAGTTCGCTAGCTTACGGTGAATGTGGAGAATTGCTTTTCGATGATAAACAGTGACGTAGACAGAAATTATTTTGGAGAATAATGTCAAAATCGTTTACTACATTTCTACCTCTTTGTCCAAATAATAATGAAAAAGCACGGAGTCAGTATCTGTGATCAATGACTCACAGTACGACTCACAAAACTACCATCCTATAACAACCTTCGATGTCGCAGAAATTTCGTTGTGCTCTGGCTAATGCCATTTTTTTCAAATTATCGAGGAATGATCATAGAGTTTGGATAATTGCAGCATACAAAGGAAAATTGGGAAAGAAATGTGATGAAAGTATAGTGGAAACTATCACTGAAACGCATGTAACATCACTTGCAGAGATTTGACATTATTTACTAACAGATGAAAACGCGCCTTAATGCAATAATGATGAAGAAAAGTAACCTGTCAGAGCAAGCTCTACATATGGTCCGATGTAATCATTGTTTTTAATAAAGTGAGTTGTTTATATCATCTACCGTTATCCAATTTGCCTAAAACACTTATAGCTTACAAATTATGAGATTTTTTAGTGGAAAACATTCAACATGTCTACGGAAAAGAGCTGAACAAAGGATGAAGGATAGAGCTCCCAACGTTGATCAATTCCTGAGAGATGCACCATGCGTTCGCCTTCAATTTTTTTTGGTTTTTTCTGAGGTCCTTGAACGTTTATCTGGCAACTGCAATAACCCGCGCTGGCCTCCCACTGTACAGTGCTGCTTATCCTCTCAGGCAAGTCTGCGACCAGTCCATTATTAATTTATCAAACACGGAGGAGAGATGGATGGCTTAGTGAGCCATGAGTGCGAGATCGAAACTTCGCCGGTGCGAAGCAGTGCACCTTTATCCACCGCTCCACATTTGCTCTGAAGAGTTAAATAATTGTTAAAAATGTTGCCAACTGCTCTCAAACACATTTGTGGTTGTCTAAAGCTTATCTTAATGAAACAAATGCTGGAAATAGGTTTATTGAAGGCTTACGAAACTGCAACTTAACTCCATGGGCTATCACAATAAAACCTCGGCGTAACAACCGAAAAATATTTCACTGCGTTGCTAACAACGTTTTAGGAGCACACTTCAGCAGCGCTATAAAGTCGTTTTATTGCCGAATACAAAGACAAAGCATAGTAAATGAAGTAAACTTCTTTGACAGCATATGATCTGACAACGTATTTTAGGTTTCTTATAAACCCTCTATTGGATACATAGTTCTAAACGTACGTTTCGGCTCTTCAGCCTCATCAGCAGCACGGTGCCTTCCGTTTGAAATAGCCAATAAACCATGTAAGGAACTATACCCCATACAATTAAGGAAATTGACGGAGAAGGTTTACACGTGGATGAGAAGATCACATCACTGCAGTGGTAATCACTACATGTCTAGTGACAAGAGCATCCGAGATTGTAAAGACTAACAGTCGATTGCCCACGGTCGTCAAACTGAATAACTCTTTTATACTCAACTGTTTCTGAGAAGTCGTTCAAAACAATATACTATCTAGTACAATATTTTAAGCCCTTATGTAAAGAGTATATCCCCTGTCAAGGGATCAACTTAAACGAAAAGCACCGTGTTAATGATGAAGCTAAAAGGCCGAAATGTACATCTAGCACAATATAAGTGGCACTAAATATGAGCAGACCTTAGGAAAAATTTGAAATATGCTGTTAAATTTTATACTGGCCTAGGCTAGGATTTGAAAACAGTTGAATATAAAGGTATCTTCCTTTCACAGTGGCTACTAAACCTGACCTAAACGATGATTTATCATACGTCTTTCAAGAAATCCGCTAGTTATCGTGTGATTTATCGTGTGCCGGTAGAATACTCCATCGGTCAACATCAGCACCAATAAAATTATATCGTCTAATTTCGCATGAGTAAGGCGCTATGTAAGTAACGGAACCGGAGTACTGTATACCAACATCTCAAAAGAGGCCTACAAACAAATCTTTCAGACGAGGCAAGTGAAAGCTGTGTTGTCATCAGCTTGATTATGGTTCAGCACACTTCACACATTCTCTTTTACATTCCATTTCTTTACTGTTTTCCAGTTTTTTTTCAATATATATTAAAGCATTTCACTCAAAAATCTCCTTCATGAGTCTAAAGAGTCCGAGGTCCCACTGACATGGTACCGACTGATATTGAACACATATTGATCACTCTATCAAAATAGCAGCGCTATTTTAATCTCTTGTCGCAAGGTGTTGGGCATCCAAATGCTGGGTATTCCTGCTAACTTAATAAGTTATAATATTTTGAGGTGCTTGTGGCGTAGTAATTAGAGGTAAGCTGCGTACAAAAGTGTTCTATTGTTTGATCCCGTTTCAAGGGTCATCAGGCCTTTCACCCTTCCGGGGTCGGTAAATCGATAGCACGCTTTCCTGATCACTGAGATGATACATTGGTGAACCCACCTTTAGTCATTGCAAGGGGAAGACATGGATTCAATCATCATGACGATGCCTGATGAAGTCGATTGCTTGGCCCATCCTTCAGGGATCAATCAGCGCCGAATGTCTAACTGCTCTCTTATTTATTACATTACTCGTGACCTAGCAGATAGGAATTGAATGTCGGCTTTGCTGAAGTCAGGTGAGTTAGAGATGTAATCAGCATTTGAAATCGTCAGTCCCCCAAAAGGTTGTAATACAACGACACACAAAACTTCTATGTTGCACCGGTCGCTAGTGTCAGATTTCTCTAAGCTGTTTTTTATGTCTTTTTTCATTTACTGAACAATCAAAAGCGATTTGATACAACTAAAATGGAAGAAAAAACAACGGGCGACTCTACTGAAGCACCGATTGAATTGATATTGATAAAAAATTGTTATTTGCTAAAGGTTGTTTTGTATATGGTTTGCAGTAGTTCTTACTTTTGAGCACGTTAACTGTTAATATCACTTATCATAATCAAATCTGTACAGAACGCGCCACACTAGTAAGTAATTAGAATGCTGATGAGAATATTTAATAAGTTTACATGAGAGTAAATAACCGTCAAATTTGCTGCAAATTTACCTACAGTGCCTGCTTAAAAGCTGACAGTTTTTACTTTTATGAGTAGCTATGGTTGGTGTCAAATATGTCAAGTTACGATGATAGAATAGTGAATCTTGTGTGAACTCGTATGTAGTAAACACGAACTTCATGATCGAATCCTTCGCAGAGCTAGACATGAGTCACTGTTCCTCCTGCGGTTCGTGTTTGGGCTAATGCAGCTTATTCAGATTAATTTCAACATCTCATGCGCTGAGGTTATGTGCTTCTCTGGAAGAATGGTGGTTTCCATTTCAAAATACACCCTGATGATCGTGTGTCATACAAGAATTCAGTGAGGCGTTTGGTTGAGCTTCAATCTGACGAACAGGTGTTCTTTCATACGAAGACAGAGTAAACAACGAGTTTTGTTGGTAAGTTCAGCTTCTCTTGTTTGACAGAAGATAGGATAAACTCTATCAGTATTCATGCAATTACCGTCCTTGCCGTTAGGACCTATTGTGCACTGTTTTGTTGCACATAAGTGGTCACGCAAGCGGTTGGGTGCTACCTAGAGCCTCAGAGTGTTCAGTAGTATTGAAATATTGTTAGCGACTTATGTACGCTTGTCCATTCCAAATAGCTTTTTTTAACTACACTTATTTTGTTCCATAAAGACACGAGATTTTCGAGCTTCATTATATAAGAACAGCGTTGGAATTAGCAAACCTTAGGCTATCGAATGGTTACTAACAGTTCAAAAGGTATCTGTCCGGTGAGGAATATGCTTCTGAGAGGTAGTTTGTTATGATTTTGCATGCGACGTGTGGCTGTAGCAAGAAATCTAAGCTCCCAAATGATCACTAGCACTCTCATGGAAATATCTATCCAGAGTATGAGGTCAGATAATCATTTGTCCCCTTATAACCGTTCTTCAACAGAGAAGCGACTCAATCGTAAAAACTTCTAATAACCCTCGCTGATGGTGGAGAAAAGAGAAAGGAATCAAACGCAAGAAGTGCTGGAGTTTGCGCAGCAGACTAAAGACAGGTCGCTCGGAATAAACAAAGATACAAGGAGAAAGATTTGTAAGATATACATCAAGACGAAGAAGATATACATAAAGATACAAGATACATCATATCTTGCATTCGACAAAGAATGCGATCGGCTCTGTTGGATTATCTTCACGTCAGTGCTATGAAAGCCGAGAGTCCTAAGGGCACGAAGAGAAGCTTGTCTCCGCAGACGCTCGAGCTTATACGTCAACGTGGTATCGCACGAGCTACAGGCAACCGAAACCTTACGTCCAAACTTGCGAAACGCTGCAGAGAAGCGATAAAAGGAGACCTCAAAGAGAGAAGAGCAGCAGTTATGGCAGAAGCTGCAGAAGCTGAGAAGAGCATTTGCAAAGCCCGGCGAGGCTTCGCCAACTATAAGACCAAGATGATTGCACTCCGACACCCTGACGGGACACTTACAGCTTCGAGAAGTTTCATGGAGAAATCATCCACCATTACTACTCGGATCTCTTCGCTAGCCATGTCCTCTTACCGTCATATAAATTGAAAGAGAACGAATATGTCATTCCACCGGTCCTCCCTTCCAAAATCCGACATGCTATATCGTCGGTGAGGAGCAGAACAACACCCGATCCAGATAGGATTAGACCAGAACACCTGAAGAACCTGCCGCCAGTTCTCATTGACACCCTGGCTCGGCTGTTCACTCTCTGCCTGTCAGAATGCGAGGTCCCTATTCAGTGGAAAACCAGCAAGACCGTACTGTTGTTCAAATAGGGAGACCTTCACGGCATAGGCAATTATCGCCCAATCTGCTTGCTGTCCTTTGTCTATAAACTCTTAACTCAAGCCATCCTAAACAGGATTGACAGAACACTGGACGAAGGACAGCCATGCGAACAAGCAGGGTCTCGAAAAGGATATAGCACCATAGGCCACATCCACACGATTACAAGACTCATTGAAGTTTCACGAGAGTACAAGCAAGCACTCTGTCTCACTTTCATCGATCTGAAGAAAGCCTTTATTCAGTGGAAACAGAAGCGGTTATAGAGGCTCTGGATAACAAGGCCTTCCCTACTCAGTACTTAATGATCCTTCGTGAGCTTTATAAAAATAATAAGACAAAATATCTCCATTCAGCAACAATATCACTTGTGACGTAAGAAGACGGGTTCGACAAGGCGATACAATTTTGCCAAAACAATTCACTGCCACCATACAAAACATCATGTGAACATTAGAATGGGACGAAATGGGAGTGAAAAATAACGGTCGACAATTAAACCATTTTCGCTTTGCTGACGACATCGTTCTCATAACACCAAACATCAGCCAAGCGGAACGAATGTTGATTGATTTCGATAACGCATGTGGAAAGATTGGTCTTCAACTGAATCTAACGAAGACGATGTTCATGAGGAACGGACGGGTTTCGAATGCACCAATCACGCTCAACGGAACGGCAATCTCCAGCTATGTCTATCTAGGTAGTGAAATCAACATGATGAACGACCTAGCTCCAGAGTTGAGCAGGAGAAACGAGCGGTTTGGGGGACGTTTAAGAGCATCGAAGTTAAAGGGACAAAGAACAGCCGACTTCCTTCCCTCCTTTTCGGAAAAATGAAAGAGTTGGTGGTACCCCCTCGAGTCACTCGACGATCAACGGGACGACAGGTGATACAGGTGATACATCGATAATGAGCGCATGTGTCACAGTGGTTAGAGGTGTCCTGTGGTATAGACGCAGTCCTTGGGTCAGCCTCTAGTCGCAAGCTATGCAAAATCTTCATCTTCTGAACTCGACAGACTGATGTGAAACATGCTTGTTAGAATAGCAATACTTCCTTGACATATCAGTAGGCCACCGCGAGTCAGTGTAAAGGCCAGACATGTATACAGTCAGCTCAAGAGATGCTTAATGGAACCGATTGCGCTGCGCATCTCTATGAGACTGAACAACATCGGAAGCCTTACCGTTTCGTCCCTTTATACATACATAAACATTCCAAGCATCTGCAAGTTATGAATCACGTCACAGCCAAGGGCTCTCTCTAAAATTTGATCCTCAGTATTTATGCAGAGGCATCTCTGTTTCTTTCTATCGATTATAGGCCCTACGTTCCACTCTCAACACCATAGGTTTTCGATAGTTAAGTAATCTTTTAAAAAAAAAGTTTGTGGTTTTCTAGGTCGGAACAGCCCCTTGAGAGTGATCTCTCAGCTGATATCTATGCTGAATAAGCTATCGATGAATACAAAAATTGCAATACGTAAACGACTTCTATTGAACATTATACACCTCTAAGTTATGTTATTAATTCGTGGTGTGCCCCAAGCCTTCGTCTTCATCATGAGTCAATAGTGATTGTTGTTTGCCTACAAAATTACTTCCAACACTTTTCTCAGCTCAATTTTGCAATCATTTCATGCAGCCCGGCGCCAATCTGTCGAAATAGATGGGATGGAAATTTGGTGAGTCCTTATTTGTCGGATCGAACTATAAACCTATCCATTGTATTCATGGGGATTTTGATCCATGACGCTAAAGCCCTCGTTTTCTATAAGGTATCATGGTATCCGGGTTAGGGGTGTATGACCACGTTTGGTCATGATTGAGTACATGAGAACTTCGGCTGCATGTAGTTGTTGAGGGCGGTTACTAACTGAGATTGCGGTTGTTTCATAGACGAACGGTGCCATAATTTCAACATGGCTTCATTGCATTGGCAAAATAATGATAATTTTTCGAATTTGATGTGAGTATCGCAAATATGTACATGTTGCTCTGAACAGCTGCATTGTTTTCGCTGCATTTTCAGATAGAATTCGATTGTCCAACTTGTTCAGTTGACGTTTAACCGATTATTCATTGATTCTACTTAAGAACAAGCATTAATTAGTTTCCATTGAAACACATTACTCTTGATGTGCTTTGTGATAACCACCTTCAAGAATCCTTGGATTTTCCTGCAATATAAACACTTGAATTTCTGTCTCACACGTTTAATTTGTCAGCCTTATTAATAATTGTAGAAAACTTAACCTTGCTAATTTTACTCTTTCCTTTCTGTTTATAGTCGACGGAGCAGTAATGTGCAGAGGGTTGACGATGCTTTCGACAGAAAATCTGCTTACACAAACACTGAATGTGTTGTTCAGCTAATGATACTTTACGATAGCAGAACTGAAATAGCAACACTGATTATTAAACTTTCGCTTCTCGTGAAAGCTCACTTATAACTATCCTACAGAAGATGTTCAAGAATTCGATCAAGAAGTATATTTTAGATATTTTAGACATTTCTTCACGCTGTTTACGGAAGAAGGTGTGCCTTTTTCATAAGACAAAAAATGTCATTCATCCGTTTCATTGTATTTCATGGAAGAGGTTATTTTCGGCCAGCTATTGTGGTTAGATATTCGCTTTTGGTCGCAAGTTTCCCGTTGAGTAGATTTTAGACATTATCGTTAACGATCTCATATGTCTCTAAGAAACGGCTCGGCGTATAAGCAAGTGATTAGATGTCATTCCGCTAATCATGTGAACTGGAGATATTGCGTATCGTTGCATATGCAGTTTTGATTCCTACTGTTTCGTTTTAGCTTCGGATTCATTTAGACCGGCCCGAGAAGCTGTTTTAATTTTTTCGTCTCTCAGTCAGCGAGACCACATGCCCATTTAATGTTATCGTGGTCAGTGAGTAACTCATGCAAGCACCACTACACTCCTGGTCCTGGTCGTTCAAGCACTGAAGAATCGCATTGAGCTCCAGTATTGCAAAAAAAACTACAGTTCGTCATATATTTTCAACCTGAGAAGACTGCGGCAAGAAAAAGAGACCTTATCAGTGTTAAGTGCAGAGGCTAAGAGTCTTTGAAAATCTTCGTTACCATGCAAATTTTTCTCGAGGATTCTTTGCGTTTCGCTTTGATTTTCATCAACTCCTCCATATTCGCTGGCGGCATCACCATTGCTGAATTGGCTATCATCATTTCTTCCACTGACTCCGGTGGATCAAAGAAGACCTGCAAAGTTAGAACACCAAGTACCTAAATGCATGCTTTAATGTATTTATCGTTATTATAAACAGTTTTAGACGATTTCTCTCTACTTAGATAAGAAAACATGCGGTATTATTGTGAGTCAAATCAGTGGCGATTGTGCACGCATGTCTTTTGCTGATGAACCCCTCGCTACATGTCGCATGTTAAAAGTATCATCTCTACAGTTCTTCTTCATGAACGGGACGAATAAAGAAACGAGCTCTCTTGCTAAGCAACAATGTTTAGTGGAAATGCTAGCAACCATTCGAAAGCTCAAAGTTCTGACTTTTATAACGCTCTGCAGCTCCAAACAAAATTAGGTTCTACACTGGCTGAGAGCTTACAGTTTGTTGGAAGTAGAAAAGCATATAAGCGTATGAGGAAATATTGTGACATCAGAGCCATATGCTTTATCTGTAATTTCGTCTAAGCTGGGAAAACATCCGAAATTAAGTAACGAAACTCGCACTCAATTCCAATGTCGATCGGCGTATGTAATCCACGGCCAACCCCCTTCGCCCCCTCTTTGTCTAGGCCTAGCACATACACTAATCGGCAAACAAATGAGCAGCACATGTGAAACTCAATTTCATTTTTCTGGCTACACTGCAGTGAAATTGTCTTTTTAGAAAATAACCACAACCTTGGAATCGCCGAAATTTACGCTATCGAAAGGTAACTTATAATTTGGGGAAAGAGCTTAGTCCGCGAGAAATATGCGGATGTGAAACACAAATGTTCCCTTTCTTTTACGGCGTCATAAAGAAACTTTTTCAAAAACAACTATGCTACGGAGTAGCCATAAATCTAAATTCTCGAATTTTCACCAGACGTGCCATGGAAAATCTATATCCAGCAAAAGAAATCACTTCTTCCTTCGTCCCCGTCTCACAGAAAAGAACCCTCTACAATACACTATAGCTTTTGCACCGAACAGTTGTATCTCTAGCTCTAAAAATTTCTATTTGAATCAAGATAATAATGTCAAATGCGGTAGGATGGCAGCGAAGTAAAGAGCATGGAAATTGCTCGACGCCTGTCATTGATAAGAGTACTACTTGAAGTTGTTTTTCTGTGATTTCTTCGTCATTCGATTGTGGTATCGATGTGTGCGAATCACTTGTGATGTGAAGTGGATTCTTTTCAGGTGATCTGAATGCATTATTGTGATAATGAACACCAGAAAATGAACACAAATCTCCTAGAAATAAACACTTACATGGACGAAGAAGTAGATTTTGCACTGGAAGACGTATCAGATAGAGCCTTCCTGCTCTTTCGATTGCGCATTAATCGCTGAAATATTTTTAGGATCATTTGAACTTTGAGGTATGCTTCAGCATAATTCCTGATTTTCTTCTCTAAGCCAAACACAAGGTGTTACATTAATCTTTACTTGACAGACGAGTTTTCGGCAGTCAGCCTTCACCAGAGCCTGGAAAGGTCAAAGTGTCCGCGATCCAATCAGTCAAAAACCTTCATTACTTCTTCAGAATAACTCACCAGACCAAGATTTCAATCGCATCAAGCACAAATCAACTCTCAGCATACTCACCGCTTTCTTATGTGTGTTCCACTAAATGATTTGAGTGGAGATCACCGGAAGGAGATCACATAGGCTCGTAATGCACCCTACCCATCAAAATAGCAGTCTTATATACTGAGTCATTTCCGAGTAATAACGAGGCATTCCTCCCTGCTGTTTATACTTGGACTGACGGTGTTAATCCAAAGTGCTTCCAGAATTTTTCGCGTTGATGCTTTTTGTTCCTGCGCAAGGATGGTGACGTCAACCTCAAAATTAACTCCGTCTGTTTCCGTTCTCTTTGCGTTCCTAGAGGGGTGTTCATTCTATTAAGACGTTTGTCACCTAGGTGTTCTTCTATGCGAGCGCAGAGCGGGTCTAAACGTTTCGCCAAATATTTATCGTTAGACGCTTTGCAAGAGATTAGTAGACTGTGCCTACGTTCATGCAATTACCGTCTCTGCCGTGAGAACATATTTACAATCTTTCATTATACAGATACGGTCATATAAGCGGTTGTGAACTGTTGGCGTCTTAGAGTATTCGGTGGTATTTCAATGATAGCCACCGATTGCTCTAAACCTGCTCTTTTCAAACAGAGTTTTATAGCTGTATCAATCTATTAGCTGTAATCTCTACTAGCTAGATAATTGCTTTAGATTGCTGAATGAGCAGTCGGAGCATATAAAATTCACCGGTGATATACCAAAAGATGATTGACTCCCTTTCTTGAACGTGCAAATAAACTTAACCTGGAGCGGCTACATAACCAACAAACAAAAATGGTACAGAAAGCCAACTAATGGGAATATCCTGGTTCACTATCTCTTTTCTCATCCCTCACATACGAAAAAGTTGTTAGTAAAAACATGTCTCTAACAGCAGCCATCGTGTGCACTGGGGTGAAGCAGAGAGTAGAATCCGTGAAATTGGCTCTGGAAATAGCCACTTCCAATGGATACGCATTTGTAACCCTCGGCTTAGGTTCAGAAGAAAGAGTACGCCTCCGAACGAAAACTTGAATGAAAGGGTAGTCCCGTTCATCCCCCCGTTTGACGCCAACCACTTCGCAACCGTTTATATGACCGCGCCCTTATAATGAAAGATTGTGAAATATGTCCTAACGTCAGAGATGGTGATTGCATGAGCGTAGGCACAGTCTACCTAATCTCTTGCAAAGCGTGGCTATAAATATATTGGCGAAACGAGTAGGCCGCTCTATGCTCGCATAGAGGAACACCTAGCTGACAAACGTCTCAATAGACGGAACACCCCTCTAGGGACGCATAGAGACCAGAAACACGACGGAGTTGATTATGATATCGAAGTCACCATTCTTGCGCAAAAACAAAAAGCATCAGCGCAAAAAATTTTGAAAGCACCCCGGATTAACACTATCAAACCAACCATAAACCGCAAAAAGGAATGCCTCGTTATCACTCGCAAAATGAGTCAGTATATAAGACTGTTGTTTTGATGGGTAGGGTGCATCACGAGCCTATGTGATCGCCTTCCTGTGGTCTCCACTTGAATCACTCATTGAAACTCATATGAAAAGCGGTGAGTACGTAGAGAGCTGATTTTGTGACTGATGCGATTGAAATCTAGGTCTGATGATTTTTTCTAAAGGAGTAATGGAGGTGTTTTGACTGATTGGATTGCGGACAATTTGACCTGTCCAGGCTCTGAAGAAGATGAACAGCCAAAACGTCAACAGTCAAATAAAGATTAATATAACACCTCATGTTTTTGTTGTAGACGAAAATCAGAATTTATATTGAGGCATGCCGAGGTTAATAAACAGTCAGTCTCGGGAATTGCTTGAGGTATGCGTTTGTCTGAATCAGAACCGTTAAAAAATTGTCACTCTTATTAATGACAAGAAAGCTTAGAAAATGTTATATAGTAAATTTCACATTTCACAGATACTGTTTTTTACACAACCTTCATACGACTTCTGATGAGTTCGTTTTCCATTTGCTTTGCAGGCGAACATGTAGTCGTGAATTCTTTAGATCTTCCGTTTTTTCTACGATGTCCTGGTCGTCTTAAGAATTATTCATGCCTTTTCAGCGACTCTATTCAGATAGACGATTCAGTTGATCTATCATTCAACCAGTTACAGATAATTTTTTATTTGATTAAGAGCACTTGGAAAGTGAATAGTAATCACCCAGCCACGCTTGTCATCGATTTGATGGTGTTTCGCAGATTTGAAATGCTTCCCTGTTGCACCACCAGTGGCAAGAAGAGCATGCTCACGCTGGGCGATCGTTGTCTAAAACGCTTTCGACACTGACTTGGTAATTGGAAACTGGTAACCTGCCTTTTTTGATCAGTTTTCGACCATGTATAACATCTACGTTTATGTGTAATATATTGAGAATGCCAATGCTAAATTCTTCTTTTACTTAATAAACTGTAGAAATAGCACGCTCTCAAAGTGTGGAGATCAAAGTACGTAGTAGTAGTGATGAACATTTCGATTTTTTCGGTTGTACTAATGCGATCCTGAGTAACAGACCTTATGCCAATCAAATCATGTTCCCTGAAATGTCGTCATACCTGGTTATTTTCGAGCCAGTGTTCATCTTAACATTCATAGTGATAGTGCAATCAGAAGTTATTCCATAATTTTTTATAGGTTCGTCGTCAAGTCTAAACCACATTAATTCACGTCCACAAGTATTATAAGGAGCAGTATGAAAATGAGCACTGAAAATAGGGAAATGGCTTCAATCTCTTCATGTGTACTATTCTGGATCAGCTCGATACATAGGAGTTAGGCATCCATGCTCTGTTTTTGACTTTATTGTTGTGCTAGTTTTATAACAATGTTTGTTATTACTACTACTAACTTGAGCTCCTTGTTATTGTAGAGCAGAAGTTGTTTTTTCCGGCGGCACATCCACTGCACCAGCTACGATAGTTTTTAGTTCAAAGACATCACACGATGTGGGAACTAAGACATTCGCCTAAAAAAATACCGTTTTAAAGTACCGATAGCGGTGATTTTTCTATTCTGGAAGCGTCGTAAAGGTAATGAACACTGAGTGCTGAGGCCTTACCCCGTGAACTCCTTCCATCACGCTTTTGATGGTGATTTCAATTAGACCGCTAGTCTGAGTAGACGAAGGTGGACTGATCTTTGGTGAGCGCAGTGAGGCGTCGTCGAGGACTCGTACCTAGTGGAGTTGTTCAAACAAAAAATGAAATAAAAGCGATTTAAAAGTTATTTGTTATACAATCGAGATAGTAGCTTTATTCCCAAATTCTGTTTTGATTATCAAATCTCAATTAACCTCAATTATTTGTAGAGGTTCTTCGTCTTTTTCTTCTCATTGGAGCTATGTAACATGTCTATTATCTGTTCAGTTACGAATGATAAAGTTTAATTGATTGATCTACAAGATCGTATCTTGGAATCAGAATAATGTTAACACAAAACCTCTGGATTTTCGCCTACTCGATGATGACCACGATCTTGAACTGCTCATTATGCCGCTCACCAACGAAACTGAGGCTTACCAATGAGTTAATCCGGTGTTTCTATTCACTGTGATAGGGATAATCGTTTCTACCCTTGCAGCACGTTCATTTTCACGACATAATAAATATGGTGCGGTTGCGTCTTCTACAAGTTGGATAAAGTGGTGATTTGCAATTTCGGTCTCGGCTTGGTTTCAGACGTATTGATATTTGGAGAGGCAATAGCTTGCGGGCGAAAGATCCCTGCACATTCAATTTCTGCAGCATACAGTGTGACTTTAGATCGTGTGTCGTACTGGATGATTAACCTATTTCTGTTAAGCAAATCGAGATACAGCTTTCGGGTTGCACTGCATGACAATGTAGAGCTACAGACTGCAACTCGTGATGTTGATCAGCTAAATTATTCCACCATTATCATAGAATTGGACCATCTTTTCTTCAAAAAGCCGGGAGTATATGGAAGATTAACTACGACAATTTTGATTACAATGTAGCACTTCAGCAGAGCCTTAAGAGCCCTGTTGTGATTAGAACTGCACAAGTTAAACAATGTTTCTGAGATGTGCAAGTATTTCTTCTCTTAGAATAAGTCTTGTGAATGAAAACAACATTTTCATTCTACTAAAATTATTTTCTACCGAACCCTCATGGAATTGTGGGATGAGTTCTACAAATTACTCAAATTCTAGTCGCCACAGCAACCGCTTGTAGTTAATACATCAAGCCTTTCACTTCACTGTAAGTAAAAAATACAAACCATTATCTCACTATCCTTGACAAAGAGATTACTAAAGCTGTGTAAGTACCACTCAAGCAACACTTCCAGAGAGCTTGAAGGTTTTAATGTCCCAGCGCTACTCCCTAAAAAGCATTAATATGGACCGGCCAAAAGCGGAGGTCCAAATTGTATGGCGCAGTGGTTGGAGGTGCTCTGTGTCGCACCGAGGTCAATGCTTCGATCTCGCGCTCAGGGCTCACCAAGTCATCCATCCCTCCGGGGTCGGCATATTGGTACCAGACAGTTCTCAGACTTTTCAGAGAGGATAAACAGCACTGACTCGCCTCACTGGGAGGCCACCGCGAGTTTTGTAAAGGTCAGATATGCATTCATTCACCTGAAACGATGTTAGAAATTGAAGACGAATGCATGGCGCACCCCTCAAGGATTGATCAAGACCAAGAGCTTCATCCTTAATCCTTTTATTTGTATATATATGTTATATATATGTATGAATGTGAATGTGTCTATATATACATTATGCATATATTATGCATATTATGTATCTACATGAAGAATAGATAATTTAGAGAAAATATACGCTACTGTTTATGAAAAATTGAAGAATTCATACAGCTCATCAAGACCCCAAGGACTAGTAGGTGACGCAATTATTCTATTACCATAATGGCTCGATTCACAGAACACTGAATGTTTTCGCTTCCTGATGATTATAAAAAACGACAAGAAATACTTCTGGAGGAAATGTGATCAGCAGCGGCATTCATATAGGACGGTACAGTGAATGCTATGTTGAAAACACCACTAGGATGTATAATTTGCTTTCCACAGCACTTTGAATTTGTACGTAATATGTTGTAGTTTTTTAAGTGAAGTTCTGATAGCCTACCGACACGACAAAGTAGTGCCTATAATGTGGGCCACATGCTTTGTTAAATTTATTGGGCACCATATTACGGTAGCATTTGAAGTCGTTTGGTTTCTTCATTGTTCTGTGATTTTTATATGGAATCGAATTTTCTTTCTATTGAATATATTGTTATAATTTATTGCTATTATCATGCTTTCAGTATTATCATCATAGTGATACTGTTGCAGCAGCAATTAGAAGCAAGGTAATATCGTTGGTGAGAGGCCGGTGGTGTACTCTCGGGCAATCGATAACAAACGCCCTACGGGACTCCCTAGCTTGATTATCTTCGAAAAGAGGTGCTCAGCCAGTATTCTGCGGCGTTCTTGAAAAAGATGAAATCTTGCTTGAGCATGCGATGAATGCGAAGAAGAGATTGAGTGCTAGAAGTAGTGGGACCCACACAGCAAAATAAGCTGTGGGATAGGTCAAATAAAGTCGGTAAGGGAAAAGTGAATATTGTTGTAATATATGACTATTGATGTTGTTATTATACTCTTGTAAGTGACCATTCACAAAAACCTCAATTCTGGCAACTTCGTCAACGGATTAGCAATAACGGAATAATCACGATTTTCTGATGTCCCTGCCCGAGACGAATGAGTGACCACGAGACGCCGTGGCCGAATGGTTATAATACTCCTTACATCGCGCGTGGAGCAGAGCTCCAACCCCCCCCCCCCCTATGGAACGTCACAGCCAGGCTATCCTCGAGATTGCAGAGACTCGCTCAACCAGTATTCTATGACATCCAAGAAGAAGACGGCAAACGAAATGAATGCTAGAAGCACTGAGATCCACATAATGAAGAACGAATACTTTGAAGATTTATAGATAGTGTGTGAAAGAAGTGTTATTAACTACCAGTATTCATATTCCTAAACCCTTTGATACAAATTTAGTCATACACTGCAGTACATAATCACTAACTGTCCAAGAAAATTTGTACCGATCATTTGAGCACGCAAAGGAAAAGGACGTTCTCTCATACTTTGAATAAGATTAGCCTATGCAATGATCAACACTGATTTGTTAGAAAAAAAGTTTTCTTTGTGCAATACAATAATTATATTTTTATTGGACAGCAATCAAAATAACTTGAGGAATCCACACTATAAGCTAGCTTTGAAGCAAAACTTCGCCATTACCTACACAGCCGTTTGCGTTCGAGGGAATTTTTCCACTTTACGAAGTGTGCTTTTTAAACAAAATTTGCGTATGTTAGTACATCTGGTTAAAATCGACAGCTGACATTTTGATGAAATAGCCTTTCTCAAAGCCCAAACATGCTATGCCTTACCATATCCAATAAGTTGTAGAAAAAAGTTCTATCGTGTTTTCAAATCGCATGAAAAAGTTCAACGACTGCCTGGCGACCAAATTCTCGTTGAAGTCCCCCTCCTTGGCTTGTCGGTCAATCGGTTTCCTTCTTTACGGAATATCTTGATCCAACGCTGAGCCGGTAGAACATTGCAAATTTCATCACTGCGTCTTGCAGATTTGGAGATGAGGGAAGTGAAGAATCAAACGAGTTTCTTCCTTGATCGGTTCCATTCTGAAGGCAATAGATTAGAAGCTTTCTGATAAATTCAAATTCGCACAAAACGCATGTTTACAAATCAATTTCTCACTCAAAACGACAGAACTTTTCTGGAGCCTACCAATTCGATTCAATGTCCCATTCACGCTTGACAAAACGAACATCTGCGGATGCTCCAGTTACGTCTATCGTGGTCGTGAAATCGCCATATAAACGACTCAGCTCCAGAGTTGAGCAGGAGGAAAGGAGCGGCTTGGGAAACGTTTAAGAGCGTTGAAGATTTAGTGAAGCGAACAAAGAACGTCCGACTCCGTGCCCACCTTTTCTACTCGACAATTATTCCTGCCCTACAGTATGCGGCAGAAACCTGGCCCCTACGTAAGCAAGATAAAAAATCACTTGGCGCTATTAAACACGCAGTCAAAAGATCGATGCTAAGAGTATCCCGTATCTCGCAAATGAGAGAAAAGATCCGAAGTCCCGACTTACGTCAAAGATCGAAGATCAAAGGCGCCGATCTACACGTCACTATATCGAAATAAGGTGGGCCGGACACGTGACGCGCTCTAACGATAACTAATGGGCAAGAGCCGTTACCGATTGGATTCCTCGGGATATCAAGCGCTCTACAGGGAGAGCACTGCCCCGATGGTCCGATTTCTTCACGAACTGACTAAAAGAAAGATGTGGTGCTCGAAATACCTAGAGCGAGGAGGACCCACTGGCTACTCTTGCACGAGATAGGTAAAAATGGAAGTGTTGCTGTTGCCCGCTCAAGTGACTCGACGATCAACGGGACGACAAGTGATGAAGGTGAAACAGGTGATTAATTTGATTAACATTCTCCATGCTTAGTATGAATCTAACGCAAAACTCAATGCGAATGTCCACCAGTCAAATGAAACTTCTTATTTAACACATATAAGAAGGAAATTACCGGTGTGCCATCGCAGACCATGAATAATGAGTCTCAATCAAACTAAAAAATTAATCTGAGTCAAAGCGCTATGTCATTTATGATGTTCAAACACTGCCGTCCTTTCCTGATTCCTCGGCTGTTAAATTTTATTCAAGAAATCTCAAGAGTTTTCTGCCTCGACGTTTCTGACTCTTCCTCCAGGTTTATTACTAAAATCTCAAAGTCGGCACCAATATGTTTCCGCTCTACAGGCACCTAAAGAAGTGGCTGTGCAACGTCTAACTTTTCGACTTTCAATGTAGATGTACTTTTGAGAGTGCACATAGTTGTCTACTCTTATTGCCTCTATATTCATCACCACATAGCCTACAAGAGTTCAAGTATATTGTGCCTAATTCATACAATCTCTTTCTGTAGTTAGTACATATCACGCAACCTTCCGTTTTACATAATGGATCATAAGGACGGTTCCTAAGTAATAGGCGGCTTAATGGATTGGACGAAATTTCATAATAAATGCATGAATTCAAAATGAAAATGAAATGGAGCTGGCCAGTGACCTCTGCAGCATCCCTTTATTTGAGTTGGCTCGACTAAGAGACTACTGTTCTTGTATTCTGGGTGATTCTAATTATCGCAAATATATGAGATAATTAACGCATGTGGCGCAGTGGTTAGAAGTGCTCTGCGTCACACACGAGGTCAGTGTTTCGATCTTGGGCTCATAGCTCACCAAGTCATTCATCACTCCGAGGTTGGTAAATTGGTACTACACTGGTCTCAGACTTGTCTGGAGGATAAGCAGCACTGACTCGGTTCAGCGGTAGGCCACCGCGAGTCATTGTAAAGGCCAAATATGCTTTCAATCACCTCAAACGAAGTTACAAATTGAAGATGAATGCATGGCGCATCCCTTAGGTCCTGGTCAACGCCGAGAGCTAATAAATAGGAGTTTGCCTTTGCATTGTTTTCCCATTGATTTTGTGGAATATTTCCCGAACACACTTGAATATACCACGTCGTCTTTATCACTAGGGAAAACAAAGTCATTGACTCGCTAGAATTATTGACAGCCAAAACACATGCTAGCAACCTCTCATCAAATTATTTGATAGGACCGTAGAACCAGAACCATTTTCCTGATGAACTTAAAAGTAATTTAATGTTAATTTTCGATTTATTGACGATATTATACTAGTCATAAACAGAATATTGCTCACACTGACGTTCTCAAAAATCAGTACTACGTAGTTATGATAAAATCAGAGTGGATCAGATATAACAATAACAGCCACAGCTGAATATTTTATGTCTACAGCTCTTCCATTCGGTGGTAGTTTCAAAATGGATCAGAAGCGAAGGAATTTTTCAGCACATTGTGATCAAAATGACAAGCTCATTATTTTCTTCCTTCAATCTGGCGCTACTTGTACACGCTCACACAGGATTTTTGCTTGTCTCTTCGTTTTTCTATGGGAGAACACAGCGACTACCTGCAACAAATGCAAGCGCCGATACATGGAAAAAGTAAAAGTCGATAGAACCGCTTACCGCTGGCGGTTTCTTCTTCATAAATTTGCTACCAAAATGAGAGAAACGAAAGTGGAACAGTACAACGATGAGCCTGCAATTACTCATTTCCGTTTAATTTTTAAACTTTGACGATTTTTTGCTACCTTTAACTTCAATAAATCAAGGGAAATCATGAGAATAAAGAGAAAGCAAGGGCGCTGTTTTATTTTCTATCAGTCCAGCAACAAAATGATCAGGGCAGTAATACTAGTTCAGAATAGTCACCAAGTTTTCTAGCCAATTCCATCTATTCAACGTAAATGCTTCTGTGATCTTAGATTTATTGATTGCTAATTAGTTTTAAACACAATGCAGAAAGTCTTGTCTTATCAAGAAAAGTCATTCAATCTACATAATTAGAGTGATTTTGAACGGAGAATTGGATCGAAATCTGATATCCCGATTAGCTGGGATACTGTCTGGATATACCAGATTTTTTTTCACTAACTTAACTCATAAATTAGGTCAGTGAAAACAAGTTTACACTTACCCATCCAATGCGTGAGTCAACTCCCACACAAATGTGCTGGTGAAGAAAACAGCCCATTGGCTTTCGAAAAAAGGGCAAAAAACAGAAGTAACTGATTGCTTGGAAGAAAAATAAAGCGTTCTGGCATATAACCTGGAACATGTGTAACGAAATCTGTTGCTGAGGTTCTGACAAATAACCTGAAAAAGATCCTAACATTATTATTTGAGCCAACTTGTCATGTGGTCTGGTAAGGGCTCTTGTACAGCCCGATACACGTCTTTCGTCCTTAAAGACTCGTCAGTCGGACAGAACCCGCGTCTTTTGATATTTTTATATAGTCAGTTCTCTCGGGAGCTCTGTTCCCTTATAGAGAGTCATCGAAGACGAACGTTTTACACTCTATGTCATGTAAAGACGTAACACGTGTATCGGGCTGTATAAGAGCCCTTACTAGACTGCATGACAAGTTGGCTCAAATAATAATGAAAGGATCTATTGAGATTTGACGTGGTCTTGATTAAGCACTCGAAATAATGGTATATCCAGAAACAGTTGATATTGCACATACTGCTCACCTGTTTGAAAAAGCGGACATCATTGTGTCTCTTTTGTTGGGACACATCTGTCTGGTTACCAGCAAGATTATGAAATTTATCACATTTATTTGTTATGCATAGTTTACAAAATAGTGGAAGCTTTTCCCATCCCAAGAGCATTCATTTTACCTAGGTTTCAAGGAAAAGCTTATGCTACCAATAAAACTGGCAGCGATCTCCCACGGATTCATTTGACTTCTGTGTTTCCTCTAGGCAAAATTTTCTTGCGCAACTACTAGACTGACATCAGCTATTGTCAATACCTTTCGATGGCTTACAATTAGTTAGGCGTTTTGTAATGGACATGTCAAGCTCATTTTCAGTCTCCGAAGTCTTCTGTTCCGAGAACCTCTCTACGCATACTGTAACTTGGCATGAGAAAGGATCTCTTGCCACTTAAAAATGGTATGTATCAAAGACAGCGTATCGATACGTATCAAGCAGTGTGTATCAACTGGCCACTCGATTTTCTAAGAAAAGTTCACTTCTAAAGTGCTGTGGCATTACACGTCACTCTTACTCTATGACAGTGATATCGGCTACTACAAGATGCATTACCACCAAAAAGCAGATCATACTGGGTGACGGCATTAGATCAGTATCTATCATGTACAAAGCGACTTAATGAGATAACCGACGCCCAAGTGGGCGAGAATGACCATCTGTTTCGAGCGACTACTCATCGATTAAAAGCATCGTTGTAGAACATTTGGCTCAAAATTGCCCGACCAGTTCAGTGGAGAATGCCTATTCCGAATGATTATTTCCTTCCTATTGCCGTCAACAAAAGGAACACTTTGTTTATTTGTAGTTTTGTTAAGTAAAACATATGAAAAAGCTGACTAGCGTAACTTCAGAACTTCTGATATGTCCGAGTGTCATACATTTTTATTATATTTTTCATAACCTGTTATCGGAAGGCCGTGGCCGAGTGGCTGTAATGCTCGTCACAACGCAAGTGCAGCCAATCTCCACCCCACATCGCCCCTCAACTTTTTTCGGCAGCCAACAACAATGTCCTGTGGAACGTCACAGCCATGCTATCCTCGAGAATGCAAGAAAACTCGCGCAACCAGAATTCTACGACGTTCATGAAAAAGACGAAAAAACGAGTACTAGAAGCACTGGGGGTTGCACAGTAAAAAAAACACTTTGGAGACCAATCAATAAGGTGTCTATAAAAGTTTCTAGCTGTTTTCACATAACAGTGCAGATTCTAGAGCTTGTTGTATTCGATTCGCTTCCTCTCGCTTCCTCGTTATCCAAGAGTTTGTTGTCACTGATGATTTTTTAGTCAGTTAAACAGCCAGCACACGTGCTCTTCTATACCCACTGTCTAAATCCACTAGGGCATTCTCCAACAAACCGCAATTTTTTGGCGCCAATCCTATTGAAATAGAAAAGAAACTGAGTAAAATAAGTGGTGCGGAGAATTATGAGATCGCTTGATATTAATCGCTCAACCGAGATTCGATAACAGGTGGATATCAAGATTCAGACTAACTACGGAAACCATAGAAGAGAGATATGATGCTTTATGACTTCCTGGAGCGAGCAGACCTAACT
The DNA here is from genome assembly GCA_019055375.1 of Parelaphostrongylus tenuis. NCBI lineage: Eukaryota > Metazoa > Nematoda > Chromadorea > Rhabditida > Metastrongylidae > Parelaphostrongylus > Parelaphostrongylus tenuis. The sequence goes on from JAHQIW010007185.1 coordinate 222,036, forward strand.
GGGCTACTCTTGCACGCAAATGGGGCAGGTGGAGTTTTTCTTTGCACTCGCTGTCTTCACTCAACGATTAGCAGGCAGCGGGCCATGGAGAAGGTATCAATTCATTTAACACCAACTTTGTGCTTAAATTTTAGGAAAATCAAGGTCGTGCAGTCTAGTAGAAGAATAGAGGTCAAAACTGCGAGAGTAAAATAGAAGTCGATGAAGACTGAAATGATATAACCGCATGTTGTGTCGGAGGCCCTCAGCGTCCACTTCCTCGTATCAAACAGCAGATAACAGCTCTCGCTTGAAAAAAATCAGGACCTAGTATTAATAAATTGAAAAATTGCGCGGGCCAGGTCCTTATGACTCGTGAAATCTATTTTGATCTAACTCCTTGACGACCAAGTTAAACTGTGGGCGCGGCATGCGACGTAGTCGAGCAGCGACCGTGGCGAGCTATAATCACGTTGCGGCAGTCTCCTAATAAAATTTCTAATTTTATCGCCACTAGAAGGATTTTAATCGCCAACATATCATGAGAGGTGATAGAAGTGAGGTTATTAAAGCTTCGTAGTAAGATCATTGCTGATCCTCTCCCCTAAAACCTTGCGTTTCAGGGAAGAAGGAAGGTACTCACGAAAATAAGGTTTTCCATATTGTTACTGAACATTTTTAAGCTGTCTTATCCACGTTCATTCATTAATCAGCCACATTTATCTACTATTTTACGTGTTGACATTATTTTAATCTTATTTCATTGCCGCATATGAAGAATAACCAAATAATCAAGCACTTGTCAGTTTATTATTCTAAAGTCAAAAATTATGACAAAAATCTCACAGTTTTTGAACTATTTCATTTCATGAAATACCCCAAAGTCACGATGGTGACTGAAAATGAAGAACCGATCAAATGTTTGTCAAAAATGATACTATACACTGCATGCAATGAAACCTCATCAATAATTATAAATAATTTCATTATTCTTAGTAAACTCTAGCAGCTGAAACTCAAAAAAGACTTCGTCCTATCGATGCATGACTATTAATTTTTGTTATCCGCGTTTATTCTGTACTGCGAGTGCATTTTATCCTGGTGGTTTTGGCACTGTATATTTGTATCGTATACGTCCTCTACGTATTCCTTCCCGTTAAATGCTCTCAAGACTATTTCATGCGCCCAATCGAATACCCGCCATTCCTGATAATTCCACTGTAACCACATCCAGGTGATTAGACGTCTAACGGCAAAGTAGAGACCTCTTCATTGCCCAGCTGCTTCCGATGGTATTGTTTTTTACCAGCGGGAGTATTTCCTCCATCGCAAAATTTGTTTTGGTTCTTCCGTTTACGCGTTCAAACAAAAGCCTGCAGCTCTTACTTCATCTTCAACTACATGGTAGAATTATAATTATTAATTATGGTAGAATTATTTTAACTACATGGTAGAATTATTCACACATAGCCCTTGTTAATTTTTACAAACAAGTTTACGGATGCATGGAGGAATCGGGTACTTTTGCGTCACGGAACAACTCTGCCCGAATGAGCAGCAGACAGATGTCTGTGAATATCGGAAGGATAATGAAATGGAAAAGATGAGTCCCACTCTTATAAGATATCGAAGAAAACTGGGAAGAGTTAAAAGTAAATTCATTTTTGTAGTTTTCCTATCGAATGCGGATCTATGAAACGCTTTGGCTAACTTCCTACTAAATATGCCTGCAAAAATTTCCTTGGTGATATGTCGCTCCTTGTGATATTGAAGTGTCCACACCAACTAAATTTCGCTACATAACTGTCAACAATAACTATCTCAAAGGCAAGACATATTTTTCCTTGCGTCGGTATTACTTTATAAAAAAGCCTTTTTACAAGCCTAGTACTGAAATCTCTATTTTTTCAGCTAGCGAATGATTACTATTTGTCTACTGAAAAATCAAGAAGTGTAGTGCAAATGTACATTTTTATGGAAGTGCTCCAAAATTTGACCGATGCGAACTCTGTCGATAAATACTCCGGACGCAAGCTAAAACTCCCTCCCTATCCGTTACTTTCAGAAGTTCCATATTGCTGAACATATGTTTTCGAGTTAAATTTGTATAAATGCGATGAAAATGCGCAATGAGGACTAAAAGTATGGTTTTCCCAAGGATATACCTTTCGAGATGGAAAGTGAGGATTATTGGAGCACGTGGGTATTTTCCATAAAAAAAATTCGTTTCTCCAATAAATGATCTACCCTTTGACAACAATAAATTTGATTAAATATCAAAAATCATTTGTATAGATGCCAAAAACGCCAGTGTAAAGTTCAGGCAACGTTATCTATCTCAAAGACAAAACGCACTCCTCTTTTTACTTTTCCAGGGCAGCAAAAAGTTTTATATGAACCAAGCCTAGCACAAAAATCTCTATTTACAAGGCTACAAAATGTTCACTAATAGTCTAGTGAAAATATCCTCTATGTAAAAGTGCAAGGAAACACGAGCACATTTCACAGAATGTGACTGCACTTTGCACATTTCGTACTAAAAAATTGGAGATTTTTTAGACAACTAGGTTCCCTTACTATTAAAAACAAGTTTAAAGAAATCTCCCCAATAATATCCAATACTTTATGGCGACAAAATTTCTCTGAATTCAAAATTTCACCATAAAAAGCGAAAAAATGCTCTGTGAAATTGCGGCAAGCTTAACAAGGAAATCTATATTTTTCAAGCTATCGAATAACTTTGAAGACGTAAATGAAATAGGAAGAGACAAATGTTATAAAACAGCTAAAAACATGTTCCCTTTCACGACAATGTAGTTTCTCGTTGAAACATAGTTACGTTCCCTATAAAGTTCTTCATATAAGTCTCTTCTGTGAAATTTTATCAAAATCAAAGTTTCTCAGAATCAGGGTTGACGATATAGTCCCAAAATTTACTTCAAAGTTGAATCGACTTATAGCAAAATGTAAATTTCTCTTTTGTGATCGGTCCTACTTTCAGAAACCAAGCTTATTGCTAAAATCTCCACTTCCCAGACTACCGCATGATCACTATTAATCTGGTGAAAAAGCTCTTTTTGGAAAAAGGAAGACAAATACTTTCATATAATGCAACTGCACTCCACGCAATTCTTGATTTAAAGTAAAGACTTTCAAAATCAACTTAATTTTTTTTATACTCAAAATCTGATTTTTCGTAACGAGAAAGTTTACTTGGCATTAAAATTATAGTATATAATACCAAAAAGTCCTCTGTGGAAATGGAACAGCGCACTTTGAGAGCAAAACATATGAAAGATTTGCAGCAATTCAAACTTGGTCTGAGAATCGGCATCTTTCAAGCTATCGTTTGAATTCAAAAGCATTGTTCAAAAAGAAAGAAGGAAAAATCGTGTGACAAGTGAAAGTGAGCTTGCTTTGCAAAAGATGTAGTTTTTTCCTTCAATCACAGAATGCCTTCCGGCATATAGACGTTTTTTTCACCAAAAAAGCCCTCTATTTAAGTATCTTTTGCCATCTTCCATCACTTAATGCTGATAATGCATCCTAAAAACCTCAATCAACAAGTAAATTTCTATTTCCATGAAAGCACGTGATGACAGTAACCCGCCGCAGCCCGCCGCGGCCGCCGCGAGCGCGGCGCAAGCCATGTACCGAAAGAGGTCATCAAGGAGTAGAAATAATTGATCATAAAAGTTGGCTACATTCAGCAACTTATTTTTGTGAAAACCCTTTACCACTTAGTTGGCAGTGAAATTTGTTGCGTATATTGTGATGTGGCAAGCATACTTTGTACACTTATAGGGAGGAACTAAGGTCCTAAATTATTATTGATAGAACCAAGCCTAACTAAGTTCTCTTTCCTCTTTGGGCAACATTTGATACTAGACCGTTTGTAAGGGCAAATAACATTGATACTGGTTAGTTTCACTATGGCCGAATGCAAAATCTGAATTAGCTAGCTGATCAGCGTAGATTGCTTCATTTTTTTTTATTCTCTTATCATGAAGTCTGTAAATGATGTCTATATGGCGTTTTCAATTTTAATACCATCAGAGCGCTATGCTGAACACCAGTGTTTTCATTGATCAAACAGTAATAAAACTCACCCAAAGAAAATGGTATTGCATGAAACAAACCCAGTATACAACAGATCAGAAACACAAAAGAAGTGTTCTTTACTGTTAGTAAGCTGGAAGCTTGCAGAGGAAATATGGTGGCGATGACTCTGTTCAAGGCGATAACAAGATGAAAGTAGATGCACACATAACTGAGAATAATATTCACCATGCTCAATCGTTGGCCTATCATTTCGGTTGATAGTTCGCTTTCACTGAAGGTTGTAAATTTTGCTATTTCAATGTGCAAAATCTCTATGGCTTTTATTTCATTGTTGAGAAAGACCTTTTTTCTTAACTGCCACGTTCAACAATCTGTGCTTGTAGTAAAGTTAAATTTTCAATGGCAAACGTTTTTGTAAAATTGTTCCATATAGAAACTTAAGATGGGTTAGGCTAATTTTTCAAATAAGTCTCGCAAGAAATTTTAACATAATTTCTAGAGAATCTATCCAAATAGTGATGGGCTAACATATAAAGACGTTTTCTGAACATCACTAAATAATTTTTCGACTTATTCATATACACTCAAGATTTTCAGTATCAAAAAACTTGGCAAAGTTCCATTCACTCATTATTCTTAAGTAGTTTTGCTTCAGATAGAATTCAGTACTTTCCTGAACAGTTTCTCAATAACTGATGCGATCAAAATGAAGCTCCAATTTGTGATGTTATCACTTGATACCATGTCACACTGTGAGAGGTTTATTCTGTATTAAGTACTTCGTACATTATAGCGTACAATCCTCCACCATGTATACTGGCGTGGAAGAGTAATGCGATTCATCAATACCTGAATAAGGCGCCATGCATTCGCCTTCGATTTTTAGATTCGCTTAAGGTGATTGAATGCATATCAGTCCTTTAAAACACCTTGAGATGTTAATCGATGCACCGAATTAGCGCTGATATCCTCCCAGGCAAGTCTGGTACAAAGTCACCACCCAGGAGCGATGGAAAGCTTGGTGAGCTTTGAGTGCGGAATGGAACCGTCGTTCATGCCATGTCGCAGAACACCTCCAATCACTACGCCTCATGAGCTCTTCAAGCATTTAAAGTTTATCATCTTGGAATTTCCGAGGCCAGAAACTATAAGCATTCACAGCAATGTGATCGGCATGATCCAGAAGACGAAGACAAGTAGAATACTCATATTGGCAATGCCGTGTGAGAGGCATAGTAGACCAAATGAGTTCCGCAAAGCTGGATTGTATCTCACTGCCAGTACAGCTGCGCCGTTCAAAACCAAACCAGACACTCTTACCTAAAATCACGCTTTAGACATTTTTGTTGTGTACCATTTGAACTCTAAAGCAAAATTTTTGATCAAAAATGTCAGTAGGCATGGTAGTCTTCTATTTCAAATGCATAGGAAGTACACCACAAATTTTATGTATTTCCTGGTGGGCAAAAGTCCAGTTTAGATGCACAAAATACGTTGAAGCCATTTGTGATGTACGATTTGTTTTTCAAGAGTTTCTCACCTAGGTAGCTTCCAGGATGCTTGAAATTGTAAAGCAGGTAAGTGCGAGATCCTGCGCGAATGGTTGACGAGGTAGACTTTGTCACACAGCCGTTTCAACAGAGACATAGCCACGCATAGAGAAGAGTACAATATGGTTTCATGATATCGTGTGGAAGATCATACTGGCTGAGTATTTCGCGCCACCACATTTTCCCAAAACTTAGTCTTGAATTCTTTGATATGCCTACTCTGAGAGCATTTACAAGCCTCAACAGTTACCTCAATGAAGAGGCCAGCACCATTTGTCACTTGCAGTGCATTCGCCAAGCCTCTCCTAACTCCTCAACTCACTAACGAACTACATGTGCTACACTACAACCAAATTTGACCTTGATGGAGTGTGTTTTTTGGGACTCCTGCCTTGATATCCAATCGCTGGTCGACAGAGATCGTTGAATATACAACCTATATAATTCAATAGGGAAATGTATGCCATGGTATAGAGTAGAATTATCGATAGCAGTGACTGAAATACCTCCGAATGCTCCACCCCAAACTATGGGTTTTGGAGCTGTTTTGGAATACCCAAAAGCTAACCGTTAAAGACGAGTGCCTTGTCAATACATGTGATTTTACGCCATATTTTGAATTAATCAACTGAGTCAGGCACACTCCTCGCCTATTGGAAGACCAGAATAGCCAAGATGGTGGATAGCACTATGCGATTTAAGATTTGTAGATTAAGTTTCATCAGCTCCGGTTATGCTGGTGTTTGGTGGAGAGGGCTACATAATAATTCAATTCTTCCTTGCTCTGGAGAAGGCGACCTGCGGGAACGTCAGCCATAATCATTGTACTGTATTGCGCTGAATAACCTGCATTATTAAATTACCAGCGATTGATGAACTAAATCACAAATTCTACAGTAACTTCTGATCAACCTAGCATATTCACGGTGGTATGTGTGAGCCCACGCAGTGTACCTAATCATCTTGTTAGAGTATCTGCAATTTTCATTCTCTATAGTGGACAGTGGCTCATATGTTAGCAGGTTACCGAAAGAAATATGTTGAATACTGTAACCATTCAAACGATCTTTGTGGTTTGGAGTAAAACTGCAAAAATTCAACATGAAGAATCAAGCACAGGGCTGAGTTTCTGGGAAAGTTTTAACACTTATAAGCCACAAAAAAAGGACTTATTACTCACCGTAGCTATGATCACCGACACCGTAATGTTTTCAGAATGGATATACAACACTGTGGTTGAGAGGATTGCCATCTGAGAAACACGTGACTTTTCTTTCGGTAAGAGTTTTAAAAAACACTGTAGCAACGCAAAACGGAGCACGGAAATCAAACAGAAAAAGTTATTTCTAAGTTTGCGATCACCAAGTTGGTGGAAAAATAACTTATGCTCGAGACCGTATTGAAAACGTGATTACTTTTACAAATTGCTTTAACGTCGTGAGAGGTAGAGTGGTCAACATTTAGTTCTGCTGAAGCATTTTGCGCATTCTTAGGAGTCAGTTTCGATGGTTGCTTTTCCCATGATCTCCTAGTACTTCTCATGGCCAGCCACACGCTCTCTCAAATTTCTCGTTCCATTACGAAACTTCTGAATCACCACTGTACTATACGTTCGTTAGCAGATCCTGGGCCAGATGCGATGCTGATGTTGGGAGTTGTCTCTGCTGCTTTACGATTATTTCGAACACGTATAAGAAAATCGTCACATTTGTTTTTTGTCTAGTACAATTCCACAGTCTAAGATGTATGAATCAAAGAGCAGGTAATACGTCATTAGCAAGAAAACGAAAAGCGAGACATGCGCCATTGAATAATGTGTAAAATAACTGTTTTTCTAAAGATATTGTCAAAGGGCGCATTATGAAAATGCATAGACTGCAATTCCTTTTTACGAGCCCTATATGTGAATCTATGAGTATACAAAGGAAAAAACAACCAGTCATGGAGGCAAGATGTGACGGCCGGAGATTTGATATATATCACCATATTGCGTTATCTGACCAGTATTATAATTTTTTTTTCGTTGAACAGGTCTCAGTATTTCTAGTAATCGATTTGTTCTCGCACGCACCGTTTGATTTCAAATTTTTCCTCTTCATTAGCGCCATAGAAGCCTGGTTGAGCACATATATTTGCAATGTCGAGTATAGAGACTGGCTAGGGGTTCCATAGAGGTTCCCTAATGATTACCGAAAAAGCTTGGAGGAGAGATCAGCACTGCGCTAAGCATCTGATATATATATATATATATATATAACTAAATAGATAAATAAATACATATTTATGTATATATATATATATATACGTCATTAACCACAGGGGTGCTGAGATACGAGCAAAATTTGGATCCTCAGGTCGCACTGAGCCCGTGATGACCCCTTCCCGGGACTCATAAGTTTCCACTACATCATCCAGCTCTAGCTCTGTTCCTCTCGCAGCCGTAGTTAACACATTCGGTGGGTGCCAGCTATCACTCGTCAACGATATTATCTTCAACGACGCAGTGCGGTCCAAAATACAACCTTTTAGAGAAATGATGGGCGAGCACGTCTATACTATGTTGGACATCACATGAGCTCATGGAAGTCGAAGTGAAATCGCGGGTTCCAAGACATTAAATCTTCAGGTTCTGCTTGAATTTTAGTACTGCTGCGACAACATTTCACAGCGTACTGTGCGTTTGAAGCAGAAATTCTTGAGTGAAGTTATTAACACACCTCACTACTTCCCCAATGCTAACTAAATCTAGGCTTGCCCTTCATTTTGTAAATTTTCAAATTTTGTGTGATAGATGAAGATAATCAGTTGCTAAAAATAGAGCGGCATAATGCATTGTGATAACCACTGAACTATTAGCAGAGTTATAATGTCTGTGGATTGTAGAGGATCCAGCAGGGTTCCTGCCACTTGTAAGAATTTGTTACAGTAGGATTTCATTTTCAATCAGCCATCAAGGTAAGTGATAGCCCTACAGTGCCGTTTGCAGACTTTCATTCTCTGCACTTCTGCATATCAGATGGCAATAATTACTCTTATAATCACCGGTTACACCTGCATACACATCGCCACACTTTTTTGAAATAAAACACAGAGTAATCTAAAGTTAGTTTTATAAGGTTCAACAGACCCAGATCGATGAATATGACCACTTCCGAAAAAACTGCTACACCTCGTTATACAGAATCGCGGTCCTATCCAGTCTCCTATATTACTAGTGTTTTCCTACTATCTTTATTGATTCCTTTTCTTTGATCTATCAAGGAATCATGGAAACTTCGACATAATTAAATAGGAAAGAATGGCGAGAAAAAGTTGCAATGATTGCTAATATGAAAAATACAACAGCTTCAAAGATTTCACATAGCCTGATGACAACCGTGAGAGACCGCCTGATTTTAGTGCTAATAAAACAAACCACCTGCAGAAGTTGTTTTTTACAAGATTTGCAATATTATCACCTTTTATGAAAATAGATGTTTACCATTGCATATCATGATCCAAATTTCTCGGAGCACTTAGCCCCAGGAAAGCTGAAAAACTTTCGGTAAAAAGCTTACACTAAAGTTAGGCAAAATCGAATAAATAATCGCTAGCTTTGCTGCGAATTAATCTAGACACATTTATTATTAAACTGGACTTTGTTATTTGCTTTGCTTATGCTTATTATATTGCTTATGCGTTGATTGCGTTATTCGATTAAGTGCTGGAATGAACAGGTGTAATAAGACTACGAAGTTAGTGAATTATTTGATTATGCTTCACATTATACCTTGACGTAGGCCACTGCTTGTAGAAATATATCATGACTATTGTAAAGAACTGCTTAGAAACACATCTGAGCAAGCATGAAAATATCGTCTCAGCAATGAGCACAAATCATAATGGTTTAATGTAACTGTCGTGTCACGGCCTCTGATAAAGCTGATAGAGGCGATGAATTGCCCTACATCACAGAAGTTCGCTGATCATCGTGTGATTCTATAGACTATCCACAGACCTCTTTATTGATCAACAACCGGACTGCCTTAGTAAAATTAATCTAATCCAGATGCATAAAGAGCATCTTAGTTACGATTTGAAATCAATCATTTTTTTCAAAAGATACTAATAGCACATTTTTTAGCAGAATGAACTTGAGGTTTTTTGATTCTTTATCGTTATCCGGGAGCAAATGAAAAAACGACGTCTCACTATGGACAGAAAGTTTTCATAGCGTGTTAGTAATCATTCGAGAGCCCATACATGGTCGGTTTTCCAGAACACCCTTCTATAACGCTGTAAAATCCAGAATGAAATTATGTTCCGCACGATCACGCGTTTTTATTTCTTACGTCGCACAAATTTCGCTGGACGAAACTTCGTTTTAAAACTGCTATTGCTGTTTCGATAGTAGGATTCCTTTTTCATCAAGTTTATGAGTAGAGATAATTACACATTTCCATACTGCCTCTACATCTGCCTATCAAATGGCGACATCTACGTTTATAATCATCAGCCCTATATTTTTACACATTGCTACATTTCTTTTGACGTAACACATCGGATTTCAAGCTCAATTTCAGTGTGATCAACTGATTTATCCTAATAAATGCCACCACTTGCAAAAGGCTTACAATGCCACGACTTATAAAACAGCAACCCTTTCAATATGCTTACAAAGATTTTTTTTTTGCTTTCGTCGATGGCTTTCCTTTGATTTACGAGAAGCAATGAGCAGTTTTGGATAACTAAACAAAGTGAATAATCAAAAAAAAACTTACAATGATTAGCGAAATGCAATATACAGTAGCTACAGAGATTTGACACTATCAAATAATGAGAGGAAAGACCGGCAATATTGCTGAAGAGAAACCACCTATCAAGAGTTATTTTGCAGAGAGTTCACAATGATTTCTATTTTATAATATAGTTAGCTCTTTACGATCGCCAACTGCAAGCCAATTTGCTCACAACTTTGAGTGCTCACGACAAATTATGTAATAACCAGTGAAAAACATTTAATGCGTAAATACAAAAGTGAGTACTTAAAACTAATGAACTTATTGCAGTTCAGTCTTCAACAAATTTGCTGCTAAGTTATACTTATGCTATGAAGTTAAATGTATAAATAAATAGGAACATTAAAGCTCGACGAAAATAATGAACCAGTTCTTTCATACGCTCACATTCGCGCGCCCAAGCAGAGTGATTGTGATGCCCGTTGCAACGCGTGTTCAGTCAAACCCCACCGTTCAACAATCTCCGACAGTCAACAACGAACGGCCGATGGAACGCCACAGCAAGGCTATCCTCGAGAATGCAAGGAGACTCGGTCAACCAGTATTCGACAACGTTTTGGAAGAAGACCAAAAAAATCGATTGAATATTAGAAGTACTGGGAACCACACAGTGAAAAACACTGTGAAGACGGATAGTAAAGTGCCTAGAAAGTGTTCCACTATAACAGAGATTTATAACACTGACTGCGAAAATATCTCACCGCCTTATTAAAGAGTGCTTAGTATCACACTCAGGCATTGAAAAATTGTCCCATTATTGAATATGAAGCCTGATGATTCAAAGTAACCATCCGTTTAAGGTAGCCAAAAGAACTGATTTAAACGATGAAAATTCCAAGTCATTCAGGTATTTATTAATTATCGACAAGTTTTGTCAGATTACCTAATCGACATTAAGCTGATAACCGGAAAGTTTCACACCAAACTTTGCTGCTGCACAGCCCCGCCCCGGATCCTAAAATATCCAATGGTGAAAAATCACCTAAGACTCTAAACTCTGCATTTCGAGTTTTCGATTAAAACCACGAAGAGAGGCACACAGCCAGAACGTGGCAACATCATTGTCGATTTCCTCAAAGTCGATGGCCACAATTTTTGAGTACTTACAAACATATGACATTAAGCATTTAGAAAGAGAAAATTCCAAGTCAGTGAAGGATCGTACACAGTCTCTCACCCGAGAAAGGATAACCGAAAAGATCTACATTAAAAATGACAGTAGCAACTTTGTAACTCCCTCGTAATATGCCTGTTGATTGCATTATGCAAGCTTCTATAGAAGATCATGGAGCACAGCTAGCTGAGCAAAGATTTTGAGAGAATTTATTTGTATAGAAGAAGTATCGCTAACCTCCTCTTCTGACCTTTCACGATAACGAGAAAGTGTTTGCCAGCATCGAAACGAATTCAGTTCTGTCAGCGCTCGTCGCTTAAGAGTAAACGCCTCCTATATACGAGTATTAGCTAACTCCCATTGAAATTGCAACACAAACATGAGGGTTCTTCCATCGACCTCTCATCGTACCCATAGAAAGAAAGCTCGAAGAGGCGACATCATATCGCCAAAGGTATACACTGCTGCACTGCAATGTAAAATGAAGAAGCACGATTAGGACGAGGAATACATATGTATTGATCAAAAATCCCTATCGAACTCTCGTTTGCAGACGATATCTTTATCTTCTCGAAAAGTTCAAGAGAAACAGAGACGATACTCAGTGAACTCAACGAAGCCGAAAAAAGATACGGTCTACGCATGATCTGAACGAAGACCCAGTTCCTGGAGAATTATGCCTTTAAGACGAGCAAACGAATTTGAATGGTTCTGTGTTTCCAAAGGCTACCTTCTTCGTGTACCTTGATCGTTTAATGAATATTGAAAACAACGTAGAGGAAGAACTAGACAGAAGCAAGAGCAGCATGGGACAGATTCGGGCCTTTTGAGAAAGCCACTCAGCAAATAGTGGGTTAACCTCAAACTCCGTGCCTACCTTTTCAATTCAACACTCCTCCCAGCGTTTTCCTGCGTAGCAAAGAAATAAGCTGATATAACAACCACGTCAAGAATCTGCGCACCACCCACAGGGCGCCTGAACAAACTCTTTTGAAATTAATCGATGCTCACAACATCTAGCCAATTTGCGCAGCAAAGATCTCGGAATACTATCTTCTTCGAAATCCACAAGATAAATTCATCGTTAATTAGAAATAGATGGACTGGTAACATGGTAAGAAGAGCGAATGACAGATGACCCAAAAGGAACAGTGAAGTGGACTTTTGAGGAGTACAAGCGTTTTTTGGAAAGCCACCTGAGGCGGACGTGCTTGTGGTTAACGTCAATCATCTGCATGTGCAGATGGTAGCGAGTTTGGAATCAAGGAATGGGGCTGGCTTACGTCACAATGCTCGGAACACACCATCACTACCGACGACAAACGCGAGAGGAAAACGAATGGAAACTATGATGGAGCTCGCATTACCAGTGAAAGCGGATCATTTAAGTATCCAAATAAGTAAGTAGCTTGGTCGTGTGCTCATAAGACCCTTCACTGCTTAATGCCGAGACTGAATCAATGAAATTATTAGATTAGTGCAAAAGTATTTGCAGTGTCAAACCTCTCTGAAACAGATCTACTCTTTGTAATTTGCTTCGAATACCGAGAATGGTAGAATTGACGTTGAGTTCTTCCGCGGCATCTCGCGTAATCACAAGAGGATCATCTTCAATGATTGTTTAACGATGAATTCTGATCGGTTTATAAATAGTAGGAATATGCCCCCTCTTGAAACTTCCTGAATCTCAGCGCACTCTCCGTTCGCTAGTAGTTTCTGGGCCAACTGCGTCACTGATGAGTAGAAGTAATATGGCTTGACAAATTTATGAAACCATTCCCTTCAAGTGTTTTCTTAAGGCCACGCTCAAACTTTAAAATACCTTGTATTATTATGTGAGCCGACATGTCATGTGGTCTAATAAATGGGCCGACTTATAGAGCCCGATACACGTGTTTCGACCTTGACGGTCTCATCAGTCGGGCAGTATCCTTTGTCTTTAGCCAATCCTCTCGGAGAGCACAGCCCCTGTACTAAGAGTATGTGACGACGAACATTTTACAGTACACGGCAAGTGAAATCACTGAACTGGAGGCATAATATACTATAGATATTAGCCAAGAGCAATCGAGTGGACAGCACTGTGTTTTCGGTGATAATTTCAACGGACATGTTCGTCGCCTGCTCTTAGTATATGGGACTGAAAAGCCATATGACATGCTGGCCCAATAATAGTTACAGAAGAAGTTATTAAACATATTCCTTTGCACTTTCACATTATGGTAGCGATTTGGACCACCAGTTGTAAAAATATTTCCCTTCCTTATGCAAATGTTTAGAAGCAATTGGAGAAGCAAAAAGTCGCCTTATTACTCATTGTGAAGCATAATGATTCAAAGCAATCATCCTTTCATGGAAACGTAATTGATTCAAAAAGTTATTCTGAATCAGTCAAAATTCTGCCAGTTATCGCGTGATTTTACTGAATACCCGAAGAGTCCTTCAATTTGAACTCTGACGCAGCACCAATGGAATTAGTTCGTCTAAAACACACGACGAGCATTACAACCATGAATTGAGATTACCAACTACAATTTTTTGAAGTACTAGACATCATTTGCAATTTTTCAGCAGAAATAATCTTGAGCGTTCTCAACGAGCCTGCTTAGAGCCCGACTGCCGCAAACTTTACGGTCATCAAACAAAAGGCTTATGGATGACTTGACGCACAAAGCGCAGTCCACATTAACAATGCGCAGGATCAGAAGATCTTTTAGTATCAGAGTCAGACGATTAATCTGGAGTCTCCTTTTGAGCGTGGAACAGTTCGCTTTCAGATAACAAGAATCGTACTTAAGGACCCCCCCCCATCGATCGATGATAGCGGCAAACCTCACTGCCCTCACACCCCCCATCGCCGTGCATCCCGTGAATCGAACAAAGAACACGTGTTCGCTTAAGTTGGTCAATATCATTTTGCTTGCTACACTGCAGAGAAATGGTCTTTTCAAAGAAGAAGCACAGCACTGCAAACGCAAATCTTACGTTATTGGATGACTACTAATAGTCTAAAGAAAGAGCTCTGTTTTGCGAGAAAATCCTGTGTGTGGAACACAAACGTTTTCTTTTAATCAGAGGATGACATATAATAAGGCTAATTCAAAGAAACGGCGACGTAGCGCAGTAACCCAGCATTTGAGCTTTAGAATAAATATTAACACTCTCCATATAAAGTTCTTGTCCAGCTTAAAGATATGCTTGGAGGTCTGTGACATCATACGGAAAAGTGCGCTTGCATATTTTTTATTTACTACTTATTCACTTCTCAGCAAATCCAAGTCGATGGAATGGTTAGAGAATCTACAAAGAAATATAATCAATCCAATAGGCTCTTCGCCTACACCATCCACCATGTTTCACATAATCGAACAGAACTCTCGCTTGCTTGTTCCCTTTATTCATGACTCTCGTTGCCATCTGTAAAGAATGCATTCAGTAAGAGCATTAGTAGAAACGATATTAATGCTTTTATTACCGTCTTTGTGCAGGACCATTTGATACCGAAGTAAGAGAAGCGAAAGTGGAATAACACAACGATGAACCTGAAAACTACTAACTTTATGCAGTACTAAAGCTTCAAGCCATGTCGGAGCTTCCAATACCTCTCACAATAACAAATACGACGGAACAACATAGTTAAGCGTTCTAAGATGATAAGGCGGCACGCAGCACTGTCTGTTTTAATTTTCATTAAGACACCTAGAAAAAATGTGAGCTACATTATTACCTCATCTTAGCTAATTTCATCTTTTCAGAGAGTGTGTTTTTGTAACTCCAATTTCAACACTTATAGACGATTACCATGCACAGCATGAAGGAAACAGCGCTGGCGGAAAACCTCCAGTCTGTGTGTTAAATAAATTGTATGTGACGAATTGGCGCGAAAACTAGTAGGAGTACACTGCTGGGAAGTAGCTGTTGAGCATCTATAATCCCTTCACACATTCATGCAACAGCTTCCGATTGTGGATGTTTCGGATCCTCTTACTTTGCGATAGAACTTGTTTACACTACGATCCATTAGCAGAGTTTCACTGCGTAACTCCTTGTTATTCTATCATTTAATTCACGCTTTCAAATAACTCGTATGTCCCTTCGATCATTGTTGATTGTATTTGCTTATTTGCTTTCTTCTCTAACGACGCACAAACCTGATCGTAGCTATTCATCTTAAAATCTCGCAGGTGGCCTAGCTGGGCAGTTCCTTAAGACGATTATCGATTCCAGGAGAGTGTTAGGGAAGTAGGCAAACCAGCACCATGCTTCTTGGTGGTCTGCATAATCACTTCTTCTACCCTTAACTCTCCTCCTCCTCCTCCTCCTCCTCCATTCCAACTCGTATCACTCCCTTTACAGCACATACTTTATACTAAATCTCTCACAGAAAAATGCTGAACACAAAAATATTACCCAATATGTGGAGTGCTGTGCAAAAACGTTTGCGTCAGCCGGGATTTGAATCCAAATCTCACTCTTTCCGGGATCGTATGCTAACCGTTGCATCCCGGCTGACGCACCAGCGTCGGTAGTGCAACGGTTAGCATGCGCTCTCGGAAAGAGTGAGATCGGCGTTTGAATCCCGGCTGACGCAAACGCTTTTGCAGAGCACTTCACATATTGGGTATACCATAACATCATACCACTGCAAGTGGCAGTCAAATTAGAAAGAATTTAGACAAAAATAATATTCCACTTACCCATCCAACGTGTGAAACAATGCATGTAAGAATGTGCTAGAAAAGAAAAGGGCCCATTTATTTTGAAGAAGAGGACGGATACAGAAATAGACGATTTCTTGAAAGATAAGCAGCGTATTTTGGCACACTGTCTGCAATAGATGTGAAAATTTTGTTTAGAATTCCCTTATAAGGAATCGTGAAATCGTAAATCATTAGAGGAATATTTTAGCAATTTACTTGTCTGACGAAGCGAGCCTCCATTTCTTTTCTTTGCCGTTGAGTGGCAATTGAGTGTATTCCATGAAGACTATGAGACTTATTCACCTTAAATCACAGAATTATAGTTCTGTGCTACAGTATTAAACGGAATTTCGTTTCTCCAAAAGTCTTTGCTTCATTTACACTTATTGCTCAACTTGCGATGGCACCTACAAAAGTTTCCATTACTTCACAATGATGAGACATAAATACTAGAAGATTTGAATGTTTAAGAAAATTCTGCCGTCATGGGGAAACTATAGAAAAAAGTGTGTTATCATACCACTTTTATCACGCTCTTTCGCATCTATAAGTTCACTCACTGGGGGAACAGATAAGGAAAATGAGCTAAACGATTGTTCATCAAGACATACTTGTTTTATCCATATAAAGGATTAGGCGGGTCTCCTCAAGAAAAATTTCGCTATCGGGCTCTACTAAGGATGCCGCATTAGTTTGAAATGAAAATCGCTGACTAATAACACGAATTCACTCTTGACTAAATTTTTGGGTGCTAAAGCCAAGTTTTCTCTCAATTACTAATAAATTACAGTGGAATAAATTTTTTATTGTATGTTCAACACAGTCCTAGAGCAACGGCCATTTGTAGAACTACGGCAACGAACACTAGCGGTAAGACGGCGTGTGAAGAAGTCTCAGTTACTTCAATTAAGAAATAATTATTCTGAGTAGATGTCTCATTTTTGTTATCGTCTGCCAGAAAAGATTTTCCCGGTTCAATGCCTTAGAAAGATTGTAACATGAGAAGATTGTTTATGAGCGACGGTGAGAGCGGTTGTGCCTATGAAGTGGATCGTAATAATAGGTTGTAGAAGAGGTTATTTCGTATTGTCTGAGATAATTTTTATGCAAGCATTTTGCGCGCATTTGAGCTCATTAGAAAACTCGTTTTATTACGCATCAATCTACATATTATAGCAATACTTAAGCTTCGGAATGCAACTACCTGAGGAAGAAATTTGACTGCTGCTCCACTTGCACTAGAAATTAGATGTCAACGCTCTTAAAGCTTATCGACAAATCTGCAAGGCGTATAGTGACGGAATTTGCGATGCTCGTACAGCTCATCGTTGTGAAATACTTTTCGTAAAAAAACACTCCGTCGAATTAAACTACTTCGGCCAATAATTTGCCCTCTGTTTGAGCTCAAATGGGGTACAAGTAAATTTTTTCTGCGCAATTTGAAAATAAGAACAGAAGAACTTTTTCTACGACCTTTTATTTAAGCGGCTCACATAATGTCGAAATAGTGCAGTATTGTGAAAAGGTAATCACTGTAAAGACATTGCTGACATTCTTTATTACATTTGAAGTAATAGATGGTTCCATTCGTTAGGTATGACGGCTTTGGTGCAAGACTCTCCATAGCTAGCTGCATGTATTAAAAGTGGTACGTTATCTGTCCATTGAATAAGACCTATGAATCACAGACCTATCTCTATAATCAACAGTCATAACTTGCCACTAACTTGTGCATATTCTTCAGACAAATCATTGTTGCAAAGTCGAATACAATGGTCAGAATAGCCACAGCCAGAGTGATATAGAAGTTTATCAGAGCGGAGGCAGAATAACGACACAATGTGTTGGAGAAATTCCACGTCCAATTTACAGCATCAAAAAAAAAAGGAAACAGCTGGCTGAAAAGCGTCCGTCTTTTATTATTCAAAAAACTCCATAAATCTTTGTATAAAATAACACTGCAACATGTTTGAGATCGGGTTGCACATTTCCTATTATTAGAAGTAGTACAGCGTGGTTTATCGAGATCTCAGTGAAATTCCTTTCCGTTGTGGAAGGAAGAGTACATGTAGCGCAGTTTTGGAGATGCAAATCTTACCCACGTGATATTTGGTCGGCACCATCTGCTAAACAAACACTGCTTTCTTAGAGTTAATAAAAAGTTCTAGGTTTGGCTGAAGGAGTAGGGACCATCGCGGTTGATTGGTCTTGTGAAAAAAATTGCCAATGAGCATTTGTGCATGATCAGTGGAGTAGAATTTGATGATTTATATTCAACTCATTAATCATTGATTGTCTGCCGCTTTTGGTTTTGCAGCAAAATATTTAAGAGGGGCCTAATACGTATGCTTTTCATTGTAATAGCCATGGATCTTCGTGCTTTCGAACTTCATTACTCTCATTGACTACAAAGCAACAAAACTCACTCCAATGAAGCGGAACTGCATGGAAAAAACTCAAAATCCAGCTCATCGAAACTACCAAGCGGGTGTTTTTCAAAGTCAACAAGCTGGAAGCTTGCAGAGGAAAGGTGATAGTGATGACTCTGCTCACGGCAACAGCAAGATGAGAGTTTAAACACACGTACCAGAGCATGGTGTTCCCCATACTCAACAGTTTGCTAAGATTTCGGCTGATAATCCGCTTTCTCTGAAACTTATAAAATTTATTACGTCAATATTTGAAATCATAGTGATATTTATCTATTATTAAGGATCATTCGCATTTCCGGAATTTTTCTGTTCTCCGTCCCTCTGTCCCAGGGCTCATGAGGAACGTATTTTTTGAAGGTTTCTGAAATTTCATCGGTCATTCGACAGCTTAAAGCTCGAAGCACTAGGCAATGTATGCTATTTTTGAAGCAGCCTTTTTGCTGTCTTATAACTCAAAAGCAAAATTCTCTTCCTCTTCCGCGGAACAAAGGTTTTACTATAGACTTTAAGTGACCAATCAATAGCTTAAATCTCGTCGATCTCTAAAGTGTGCTTAGCTCTCGAAAAGACTTCCTGGTGCTTTATGATGATCAAAACAAAACGGGGTTTTGGAAATCTGGCGCCGGAAAAAGTGCGGTGGCTTACTGACCATGTTGTGAAACCTCTATTCACATACCGGTAAAGCACGGTGATTTTGGTCAATGTTCCGCTACGCAAAATCTAACATTCGCTTGATTGTTATAGCGCATCAAAAAGTCGCTTTCAGAAAACAAATGCTTTGTTGTAATCAATAAGATTTCAACTATCGAATAATTGTTGAAAGTCTAGAGGAAAAGCTTTATTTAGCGAAAAAACAATCTGAATTTGCGTATCTCGAAACGCTTTTGGCTGTTACATCGTAATAAAAGGCCATTTTGAAAAACAAATACTATATTGGATTTGGTAAAATTTAAGCTACCGAATTATTGTTGAAAGTTCAAAGAAAAAGCTTTCTTTAGCGATAAATGTTAAAATGAGAACACAATCTCATTTTTGCTGTCACTGCGCAGCAAAATGGTCCTTTCAAAAAATGCTTTTGGAATTTTACGAGATTTTAAAGTTCTTTTTTAAAATTTTTTGATATTTGCGCTATCGAATGACTTTTGAATTTATACAGTTAAGTATACAAAGACTTGAACTTTCTTGAGAGCGCTATAGAACTTCGTCACACTCTCTCAAAAACGCACGCCAACCTCTTCTGAACGATGACCACAGAACACCAAGAAGGTAATAATGTACTACTGCGTGATGTAAATTTTACAAAAATGCTATAGAGTCCGGCTTCATATTTAAAATATGCACCCATAATTCTGAGATTTCTTCTATAAAAAGAATGAGTCAAAATCACATTTTGGCTCTATTCGAAAAAAGCTCTATTCGAAATAAAATTTAACACTAATATGAGTACTACAGAGTTTCAACGATTTCTTAAATGAAAACTCTTAATCTAAGAAAAACACTAAAAATTGGAGTTTCGACGTGTGAATCTACGAATTAGCTTATAAGGCTTCTTCTGAGAAGGAGGTGCATCCTTGTTTAACTAATCTGAAGTTGAAGCGCCTATTCGCCCATCATGTTTACTTCTATGAACAACGATGTAATTGGCGCCATCTTGGTAACTATCTAGTTCGCAAGCGTTATAATTGACAAATTGCAACCAAAAATCTCAAAAATATTTTGGACCAAAATCTATGACTTTTACAATAGTATAATCGGTGTGATCCAGAACACGGTGATGAGTAGAGCCCACATATTGGCGATGGTGTGTGAGAGACATAGTAGACCAAATGTGCCACGCATAGCCGGATTGTATCGTACGACCAGTATGGCGGTGCCGTTTGAGACCAAACCAAGCACTCCTGCCTGGAATTCATAGACTTTCGTTTTTTCTTGCAAGACTTCTACTCTGCAGCTTATTTTCCAACCAGAATCAGTAGGCAAGGCATTCAAGCATTTCAAATTATTCAGTAATTTCAATATATCCTTCCATCATTATTTGAGCCAACATGTCATGTGGTTTGGTAAGGGCTCTTGTACAGCCCGAGACACGTGTTTCGTCCTTACAGACTCATCAGCCGGGCAGAACCCGTCGTCTGTTGATCTTTTCATAGTCAGTTCTCTCGGGAGCCTTACTCTCCTTATATATAGTTATCGACGACGTACCCTTTACCCTCTATGTCAGGTGAAACATTCACCTAACACAGAGTGTTGTGCACTCGATTGGGCTGTTACTTTTATCATGATTATACCTTTATCTCGAGTGCTTTGTTTAGACCACGCTCAAGTTTCAATATATCCCATCATTATTTGAGCCAACATGTCATGTGGTCTGGTAAGGAGCGTACGTCGTCGATAACTATATATAAGGAGTGTGACGCTCCCGAGAGAACTGACTATGAAAAGATGGACAGACGACGGGTTCTGCCCGGCTGATGAGTCTGTGAGGACGAAACACGTGTCTCGGGCTGTACAAGAGCCCTTACCAGACCACATGACATGTTGGCTCAAATAATGATGAAAGGATATATTGAAATTTGAGCGTGGTCTAAACAAAGCACTCAAGATAAAGTTATAATTATTTAGTAATTATTCTAGAAGTTCATCCTGTATGTTCAGCCCATCCCTCTCCACTGAAAGAGAGCTTTTGTCTGGAGCTTTGCAACTACATAAATCCGTTTCAACATATTATAAGTATATATATATATATATATATATATATATATATATAAAGAAAGAGAGAGAAGATAAAGGATAAAGCTCTCGACGTTGACCTATCTTTGAGGGATGCGCCATGCATTCGTCTTCAATTTTTAACTTCGGTTGAGGTTACTGAATGCATGTCCGGCCTTTACAATGAATCGCGGTGGCCTCTCGCTGAACTACGTCAGTGCTACTTATCTTCGTAGACAAGTCTGAGACCCGTCTGGTACGAATTTACCGACCCCGGACGGATGGATGGCTTGGTGGGCCATTAATGCGAGATCGAACCGTTGATCTCGTATGCAATGCAGAGCACCCTCTAGCCTCTACGCCACATGCGCTCTAGAACAGAACACTTAATGCTAACAAATAATGAGAATTCCATCAAAAATCATCAAATATGTAGAAACAAAAGGATTAAAAACTGTTGAGTTCGCTGTGAGATAATCTCTAGCGCTTTGTTGTCACTGTTATACGCGTAAAACATATTTTATTTCATACACTACGGCTCTGTAAGATGACTTCCCTGAAAAAAGGGCATAAAACACTCTCCTGAGATTCAAGCTGTCAAATAATCAATAACATTCTTGTGAAAAGTTCTTGTCAATGGAAATAAGTTGTTTCTTCATTTGATAGTGTCTAATAGATGGTAAGTCAAACAAAATAAGCAAGTTTCCAATTTTATACACATACGAGCAATAGAGTAGTTGTCATGCTTGAAGTTTCAAGATTATTTATTACCAAAAAATGTGAATAATAGAAGAAATATGGCAAGATTTAATTTTTTTTAGTATTTCTGTTGATACTACGACACTTACCAACCTCGCGTCGAGTAAAGTGGATAGGTGTTTAAGATTAACACACTTTGATTCTTTATGTCGAGATTTTTATAGACTGGAGATCTTTCGAAACGCTGTGACCATCGCAAGTTATCAAAAAGGCAATCTAAAGCCTACCGTGGCTATAATAACAGACACTGCAATGTTCTCCGAGTGAATATACGACGAAGTGGTTGAGAGAATGGCCATCTAGAAAATACAGAAGTTTCATTCGACAGGAATATAAAAAAAAAACTGTATGCTAAACCAAGCATGGAAATTGTACAGAAACAACCACTCTTCCTTTTCCAATCACCAAGGAGCGATTGTCAAAATATCTGAAGACCTTACGTAATCACTTTGAGCACGTTTATTTTAGCGAGATCCATTTGACCCATTTTTTTGCAGAACTCAAGCTTGTGATACTAGAGTGGATAGAAAGTTGTGGAGCACTTCATAATAAGCATGAGGTAACTCCCATGCATATCATGGGAATATCACAACTGTATATGTTATATTTTCCCACTGAAGACCTATATTATAAATATTTCCCACTTAAGGCCTATATTATAGATATCATTCGTCTTTATTTTCACGTTGCAAGCCTGCGTCATGTCCAACGACACAATTAAGTCGTGTTTCGTTACGTTATTATTGGAGAAAGTCTTTCACAGCGAGCTGCAGTCCATGGTATCAACGAAGTTGAAGAAGAAAGCACAACAAGCAAATCAGCTGCGGAACGCAGGTCTCAATTTTCTAATGCCGGATCGTGACTTCAACAAGCTTCGTTCAAGACTTTAACAAAGTTGAACAACGGCGATTTTAGTGCTGCTTTGGAAAATGAACCGTCGTCATGTGCGGAGGATGGAAAGTTAACTGAAAATTAAAGCGAATTTGCGCTCTTTTGAGGTGCAAATGGAATCACGAGACAGAGTTCTTGTTCCAGTCGCGCTGACTTGGCAAATGAGTTATGGATCTACGCAAATATAATCACGTATGCATGTATGGGAATGTTCTCGCTAATGCAGAGTGGATTTTTAGTCAGTTTGATTTGAAGTCTGCGATCAAATGAGTGAAAAATGTACGGGTGTAGGTCAGAGACCTCCAACTTCTTGGAAAAATGGGAAGCTATTAGTGAAAATATCCAGTTTCACGATTAGAACTGAGCATGCTATATATAGTCATCAAATGTAAAGCTGTAAGAAATTGGGTCAATTCTCTGACCTCGAATGAGCCTTTAGCACGACAGTAATGAGTGAGACGAGAGCGGAGGAGATGCTCAAAGTATCAGAGCCATCGTTGGCGTTGGCGAAAGGGGAGTCTCAGATAACAACAGTGACTTTTAGAATTGTCCTTTCCACGTTCATTCACATCATTACATTTCCTATAGCATGACACCTAGGATTTGAACACCATCTTTTTTGGAGTGATTTGATTCGGAATGACTGATGAATAATATTTGAAATCACCACTACTGTAAACGTTGTAATATCAAGGCTCACAAAACCACATTCCGTACCAGTCGCTTGTGAAGTAAATTTTTTCTTCCTACTCTGATGCATTTCCCGTTTATTATTGAATATAAGCAATCTTATACCGTTAAATAGGTGGAAAAGTTACGAGAATAGCATGACAGTCGTTAAGGTGCAATAAACACTACCTTCGGAAACTTGACACTGACAAATGATTAGTGGGTAGACAGCCTTAATCCAATATTCATGGAGAAAAGGCAGCTGTCGGAAGCAGTTTTGTACACCGTTCATAAGGATAGATTTGTATTAAAGGTAGTTGTTTATCATCGTATATTGTAATCCAATTTGTGCAAAACATTTAGCGTCAGCAAATTACGCAAATTTCAGTGAACAACATTCATATGTAGTAGCAAAAAACAATAATTAGTCAGCAAATTTGTTTTGGATTAGTAAACTCACTGGATTACGCCTTTCAGAATATTGAGTTGTACGCAAGGAATCGATCTCAGGCGGGAGTTGAACCAGGACACGCTTTCCCGGTAAGCATGGAACGCGGGTTCAACTCTGTCTTAGGTCGCATTTTTGCGCATCACTCAATTCTCCAACATATATAGTTCAACATCAGGTTGTTGGATTACTTCGTTGTCTCCTCACTATTTGACTTTAATGTAAGCCATTGATGGTAAAATTATTCTGCTACATTATTCAAACATATTAGGAACACATTCGAATAAACAACAAAAAGTCGTGTCATTATTGAATGTAAAACATACTGACTTAAAGTAATCATCTTTTCAGTGTAGCAAACAATACTCAACTGAACGACGAGTCAATCCGCATTATTTGAAAGTTTGCTAATCGTTGCATAAATCCATTGAGCCTGTTTGGACTTGAGTGCCGTGGTCGGCAGTTGTTTGGAATTGACTCTGAACTTTCTTAAGGTGATTGCAATTGGCACTGACCTGATACTGTAGGTGTAGAACACGGTAAGATTAACAAGTTTACTGTGGATAAACTGTCAATTAACCAATCGGATAAGTGGATTGAGTACGGTAGGATTACAGTAACCCTAACAAACCAACCACTAGCTGCTAACCGATGAAGGGGGGATGACTAACAACTACGGATGACAACTGATGACGACCCATGACAACTGAACTTTCTGTTTTCACGAAGGCTTATATATGGTGCACAGACAAAGAGTTTACCAGATGAAGCGCTACAGTAAGCCTCCGATTATATAAAAAATCTACGCACACAAAGGGTTAGATTTGAAAACACAATGGTTAGCATGCGTACAAAGGCTGACAATCAAGATGATGGTTCAAGATAAATTCAACACAAAGAATTTCTTGCCTTCACCACATGGGAAAAAAAGTTCTTAGCATAAAAAGTGACAAGTTCATCTCGCGATGGGAACGTAAACACAAAGGACGTTGGCCAGCTGCACATTGTTCGCCGGCACCAACAACTACAGGAATTACAGTATGCCAAATCAGATAATTCCAAACAGAGCCCCTATAAAACTCTTCACTGACTAGCAGCAGGTCCGCATTACTAGTTAGTTTATAATATGTGAAGAGCATCACAGTCATTTGAGATCATTCAATTTGATTTTTTGGAGATATAGTAATAGTTTACTTTCCTCCAGCAGCATATACCCAAGGTTTTAATGTTAGACCTGCCCACAATCCACCTTTCTTACTTTTCCGACCTTCGACATCAAGCTACCTGACTTGATTGACTTGACTGATTTGATTTGGAGTATGTAGTCCACGTGAGAGGCGCATAAGATAGCAACTGGATTTAAGGTTCAGGTTATAATGGTTTAAAATGAAACGTAATTATATCATAGCACACTACACGCTTTCTTAAAGATGTTTTGCTTTGCAAAAAGATAACGTATAGGAAGCGGAAGCAGTGGTAGAACAGCAATGAGATACGCCTCGTCGCCACCACTCACTTTGAAAACATATACGCTTTATTTCTTTGTTTATTTCACACAACCCGCCCTTTCATCTTCAGCAAGGTTTCGACAATCTTCATAAAGGTTTACCGAATAACCTTATAGTTTAAACTTTCCTTGAAGATTGTCTTCCCGCTTTTGATGTCGAAAAATGATAGCCGAGTCTCTATTTGAGGCCTTTTGTTAAACGAGACGGAACGCTCTCACTTATACTGCAGGAAATGAATTTTTCTAAGATTAGCCTAGAGATATTTTTCTGATTTCAAAGAATGAGAGGCTTTTGAATCTAAGTCATGTCAGGTCCACTACCGTGCCAGCGTTAATCGGCATCGATACCACTGGACTACGTGTTTCATAGTCAATATGACATATTTGTGCCGATCTGCCTTCAATAAGGTGACCAAATCGGATCTGATACAATCTTCTTTCCCACTTGCAAACATGCAGTATTAAGAACATTGACAAAATTGGTCACCCATTTCGTTCTCGTACTTGAGAGCACCTGATATGAGCGCATGTGGCGCAGTGGTTAGAGGTGCTCTGCGTCGCACACGTGGTCAATGGTTCGATCTCGCGCTCGTGGCTCACCAAGCGATCCTTCCCTCCGGGGTCGGCAAATTGATACCAGGCAGGTCTCAAACTTGTCTGGGAGGATAACCAACACTGACTCGGTTCAGCGGGAGGCCACCGCGAGTCATTGTAAGGGCCAGATATGCATTCAATCACCTCAAACGGAGTTAAAAATTGAAGTCGAATGCATGGCGCATCCCTCAGGGATTGATCAACGCCGAGAGCTTTATCCTTTATCCTTTTACTTGAGAACACGTAGATGGAAGGCCTTTAAGCCGACAAGGTACCCATTAAGGTACATATGGGAACAAAAATAGCGGTGATGACGTTTGGATCCTTACTCAAGAATCAAATATTCTAAAGCATGAAATTTTGAAGGCGGTTTGGATGAATCTTAAAAACTCAAGGTTGATACTTACATTATTATTTGAGCCAACTTGTCATGTGGTCTGGTAAGGGCTCATGTGCAGCCCGATACACGTGTTTCGTCCTTACGGACTCGCCAGTCAGGCAGAACACGTCGTCTTTCGATCTTTTTATGGTCAGTTCTCTCGGAGCCGTGCTCTCCCTACAAAGTTTTCGAAGACGAACGTTTTACACTCTATGTCAAGTGAAATTTTCACCCAACATAGAGTGTTGTACACTCGATTGCTCTTTGGCTGGTATTTTTATACAGTATTGAGTTTTGGCTTTGGCTGGTATTATTATTCAAGATTGAGTCTAACGAATGAGTGTTAAGCGTAAAAAGTGTAAAGCGTGATTTGGACTAACACAAATGCCAAATTAGATCTTTATTCTGAGTGTGTTTAATGATTTCGTCTCTCAGCAAACGAAAACAATAAGTTGCCTTTAATTCTTTGACTCAACCGACTTCTAACAGTAGTATGAAAATTCCGATATCAAAGCACTAATAAAATAGGTTATATATATAAAAAACTTTCAACGTAAATAGGACTATGTCTAAAGTGTGCCCACCAAACTAATCCCGTTTAGGGCTGGTTACTGACAGCTTCGATAGTTCATATCGAAGGACGAGTGGTAGAAGATAGGTGGCCTTGGTGTTCTAGTGGTATCACGCGTCCCCGTTGGAGGTGAAACGCGGTATCAACTCTCACGAAAAGTCGAATTTTTGTGTATCACTTAATCTTCTTCGATGATTATAACAACATATTGCTTCTACCACACAGAGCTCTTTGGCTTAATTATTGAATCTGCCAAATATAGGACACTCCCTAAATAGAGCTGTGAAACATTGCGTTTTCTCCATGATCGGAAAATTGAAGAGCCGCCCTATCCTTAGCGTCCGAGAAGTATCAGTACGTATTGACAACCTCATGTAGGTCATCAGTGACATTTCGTTCAAATAAACAAGTTGATTATTAGAATAGAAGTTGATATGAGCTCAGTCTTTCGAGTAATCACCAATACTACAAAAACAATAATGAAGAGGCCGGCCATAAATAGCATTTTCACCATTCAGTGCTCTTTAATCACTCTCATGGGAAATATAAGCCTATAATTCTTGCATATGTTCTTTTCCGGTTGGTAGCACAGATTTTCAAGCATTCCCTATACGCTGGAAAAAAGTTTCCATAAAGACTGTCAGTAATCATTCGAAAGCTTGAATGTCTTCCTAAAGTACTACGTGACTAGTTTCTGAAATGATCTCATTATAATGTTGTGAAACTTAAAATAAAATTATGTTTCACATCGGTTGCTCAACAAATAACAAAAACCGCGCTCCAAGTAGGGGCCATCGATCGATGATCGCGGCAAGTGCCACTGCACCAACCCCCAACCCCAACCCGCAGCTAGTGAATTGGCCAAAAAACACGCTCTCTCATAGATTGATCAATTTTATTTTTCCTACTACTCTGCAGAGAACGGTCTTTCCAGAAAATAAGCCCAGCACTGAAATCAGAAAATCTTACGCTATCAAATGATTACTAATAGTCTAAAAAAAGCTCACTCTTGCAAGAGAAGCGTGTGTGTGAAACGCAAACGTTTGCCCTTTATTAAAGCTTGTTGATGATGACTATTTGAAAAAACGGCCACGGGTGAGCAGTATCCAGACGTTCAAGCATTGGACTAATTACTCACACTCTTCATGAAAAGTTCTTTCCCAGCTAAGGTGGCATGCTTGGGGTTCTTTGCTACCAAATGGAGAAAAACTCTTGCATATTTTCAATTTGCAACTCGTCCACTTCTCAGCAAATCCAAAGCGATGGAATGGTTGAAGAATCTACAAAGAAATATAATCGATACAATAGGTTCTTCGTTTTCACCAATCACATGTTTCACATCATCAAACAGAACTCTCATCTGCTTCTCCTTCTACGTTTGAACTCTCGTGGCTATCTGCAAAGAATGCATTTAGTAAGTTTAGTAAGTGCATAAGTAGAAACGGCATAGTGGCTACCACTACCGTCTTTTGCAGGACCAGTTGATACCAAAGTGAGAGAAGCGAAAGTGAAATAGAACAACGATGAACCTGAAAACTACTAGCTTTATGTAACAGTAAAGCTTCAAGCCATATCGAAGTATTGATTACCTCTCGCAATAACAAACTATGGCAGAAAAACATTTTTAATATAATATGAAAGCGGCACGCATCAGTGTTTGTACTTAGTTTCATTAAGGCTGCTAGAAAAAATATGGACAACTTTATTAGATTCGGATAGCCAACTCAGTACATTTCAGCTGATTTTCATCTCTTCGAAGTGAATGGTTTTATAACTTCAGTTTTATCGCTTATATTTGACTTGGATTCCTCGGGACATCAAGCGCCTTACAGGAAGACCACCCACCCTATGGTTCGATTTCTTCATGAAAGGCATAAAAGATAGAAATGATGCGCAGCGGTTCCCTAGAGCGAGGAGGACCCACTGCGCTACTCTTGCACGTAATAGGAAAAATGGAAGTGTTGCTGGTACCCGCTCGAGTCACTCGACGATCAACAGGGCTACAGATAATACAGGCGATATTTGACTTCCATACACAGCATGAAAGAAATAGCGTTAACGGATTATTTCCATTGCATGTGTTGAATGGATCGACTGTATGTGGCGAAGGCACGAAAGCTAATGCAAGTGCTGGGAAACATAGGGCGTCTATAATCGCTTCATATATTCGAGCAGCGTCTTCCAAGTGTGGATGTTCTGGATCCTCCCACTTTCCGATAGATCTTATTTACACTACGATCCACTAACACAATTTCACTGCTTGGCTACCAGTGCTTCTATAATCATATTTATTTTTTTCGAATATTTCGAGTGCTTCTGCTTCCTGATGGCCTGCATAATCATTGAGCCCTGCTTCTACTACCACATCTTTCCTCCATTTCTACTCCAATCCTTTCTATTACAACAGCTACCTTCCACTGAATATGTTACAAGAATGCTGAACATAGAATGAGTATTTCGCTTACTCATCTAACGTGTGGAACACTGTCCATTGAAATGTACTAGTAAAGGATACGGCCCACTTATTTTGAAGAAGAGGACGAATATAGAAATAAATGATTTTTTGAAAGATAAGCAACGCATTTTGGTACACTGTCTGCAATTATGTGAAAAATTTTGTTTGAAGTGCTTGATAAGAATCTTCAAATTCGTGAATCATTAGGGAACAAACTAGCAACTTACTTGTTTGACGAAGCGAACCTCCATTTCTTTTCTCTGCCATTGAGCGACATTTGAGCGTATTCCACGAAGACTACGAGATTTATTCTCCTTGAATCAAAGAATTATAATTCCCTCTTACATGAATATCTTAGACGGAAATTTTTTTCTCTAAAAATATTAGTTACCATTAAAGTTATTGTTCAATTTGAGCCAGCACCTACAATAATGTTTGCTACTTCACTACGATAAACATAAATACTATACGATTTGAATGTTAAGAAAAGCTCTGCCGTCATATGGGAGATTATAGAAAAAAGCGTATTCCTGAATTACTTTCACCACGCTCTACAACACATGTAAGTTCACACACTGTAGAAACAGCTAAAGAAAGTAGTCCATATAATTGTTTACCAATACTTATATGACGTATACATATAGAAAATTAAAAAGATCGCAAGAAAAGTTCAGCTCTCAGGCACTACAAAGCACGTATCGTACTAGTTTATTGGTAAATGATGCTGATTACCAAACACTCTTAGCTGGATTTTTGGGTGGAATTTCCGGGTTTGTTCTGAAACTGAGAAATTACAGTGGGACAAATTTTCTATTACATACTCAACTCAGCCCCAGAAAAACAGCCTCTTGTCGAATTACGACAAAGAACAGTAGCAATAAAACGGCGTGTGATGAAGTTACAGCTATTTGAATTGAAGAGTCTTTAATGCGAATAAATATATCGTTTTTGTTGTCGTTTACGACATAAGACTTCCTTCCTCTTGAATATACTGGAAATAGTGGAGCATGAGAAGACTGTGCCTTGAGCGACGGTGACACCAATAGTAGTGTTGACCTGAATCGTAATTATTCAAAAATTATCCGATAGCTATTTTTCAGCCAGCATATCATGAGGTCTTTTATGAGCACATGTACAGCCCAATACACGTGTTTCGGTCTTGACAGCCTCTTCAGCTGGGCAGGTCCTTCGTCTTTTCGCCAATCTTCTCGGCATCCACGTCCCCTACAGCGATGCACAATTTATAAGTGCCGTGAAGTGAAATCAATGAGTATATCGGCAGTGTTTTACACTAGGACGTTCTTGGCTCGTATTTTCAAAAATCGTACAGCTCGTTCCAAGTGTTTTTTTAGAACATGACCAAAATTCAATATATGTGACAATTAATCAGAATTCTTTTCATTTGACCGCTTGTGGTGGTATGATGTTACATTATACCCAATACTATGGAGTGCTGGACAAAATTATTTGCGTCAGCTGGGATCCGAACCCAGGTCTCACTCTTTCCGGGAGCGTATGCTAACCGATGCACCACAGACGCTCGTTTTGCACAGCACTCTTATACCTACAACACGTTATCTGTCAACAGCCCACCGTCGACGGTCTGGCGGACAGCTAACGGCATTGAACTTAAATATGTTGACAGATATTGGGTAATGATAATCAATCAGAATTCTTTTTATTTGACCGCCGACATTTTTAAAAAAGAGTGCTGTGCAGAAGAACGTCGGTGGTGCAAGGGTTGGCATACGCTCCTGGAAAGAGTGAGATCTTGGTTCGATTCCCGGCTGACGCAAATGTTTTTGCACAACACTCCAAATTGATGAGTATATGTGACAATTTTTTTTGCAGAAATTCAAAAATTCGATTTTTTAGAAGTTTCGGCATTAATTATTAATATGCGTAAAGTAAGAGAACTTATCTCGATTAGCTGACGTGAGGTTGGAGTAGTAGCACTGATAGTACTGTTGACGTTTCGGCGATCACCTACTTCAGAGCCTGGACGTATGTAGTACTAGACTATTTGGATGACTCGGAGGATCTTTTCTATACCGCCTTTGTCAAGTTAAAAGATCAAACGAAGAGAGGGCGCGAGGTCCTTTCAGTCTATTTTGGGGTTTGTGCGTTTATACGAAATGCCTCAAGAGTTTTGCGCGTTGGTATCTTTGATTCTTGCGTTAGGATTGTGAAAGTGACATTGAAGCCATTGCTGCTGTGCTTCTAAGCCCTATGTAGGCCTAGAGATTTGATTTTTTGGATAATAAATTTACTATCTAAATGTTCTTTTATGTGAATGAAAAGTGGTCTACCAGTTTCGTCCACAAATTGTTCCTCGCATGTCTTATATGTCATCAAATAAACTGTGGTATCTCATACAATCATCCTCCCCTCCATTAGGGCAGATTATACAGACCTTTGTGTTGAACAATCGACCGTGAAATCTATTGCGGATGGGTTGATAGCCCTGGGCAGGAGGTAGAAGATCAGTATACCTCAGAATTTCTAACCACATCTTCTCATACACCTCTTAACTTTGAAAGGAAAGTTATTTACGTGTGGAGTATTGCTACTTTGAGGCATAGTCCTGGGACCCTTTGAATTTTTCAACAATGATGTTTTATAGCCAATGAAAGTGCCTATTTCTTTTGCCAAGTTTATCCATCCGTTCCTTTCTTCTTCTCCTATGCACATTCTTCAATCTGTTCAGTAAGTGTTTTGATAAGCGCTATTTTCATTTGTAAAGGACGAGAGGGAAGGTAATGGACTAAATATTTTTGCTGTTTGGTTTTCAGTACCATTTTGTATTACAACCACTATCCGAAAAGCTTCATTTGAATGTTTAAAAGTGGAAGCCAGGTCCCCTTTGGACTCTTTTGTATGAATTTCATACGCTTTTACTCTCCGTTCAAGATTTCGAAACATTTGTCCATTTCCTTTTGTGTGGAAAAGGAAATGAAACAGTCATCTATATACCGACAGTAGAGCAATGGGCGGTGGACCATAACTGGGGCTTCCACCTCACACATAAAGACGATGGCCAGGCTTGGTGCCAACTCTTGACCCATGTTTAACCCCCTGAGCTGCGTAACGTATTTTCCCGAGCACCCAAAGATTGAACAACCAAGACTTTGTTTTAGGAGGACCATTAGTTGTTGAGTTTAGAAGCCATACATCTTTATTTTCTCTCCTTTTTTGTGAAAAGTTCAAAAATCAATAGCACTGCAATTACCCGATATAATTGTATAAAGTGAGGTGACATCAGATGACTCCATTACGTGAGTGTTGTTTGGTTGCGCGCCACGTTGTTCTATCCGTTGGTCCGCCTATACAAGTAATGGTGATGGATCGGTTGAAACAAAATCATCAATAGGTATTAATTTATGTGATTTTACGAGTAAAATCACCTGTATCACCTGTCGTCCCCGTTGATCGTCGAGTGACTCGAGCGGGTACCAGCAACTCTTCCATTTTCCCCTATCGCGTGCAAGAGTAGCCCAGTGGGTCCTCCTTGCTCTAGGAATTCGCTGAGCATCATATCTTTCTTCCATCGCTTTCGTGAAGAAATCGGACCAACGGGTCAGTGGTCTTCCTTTAGAGCGCTTGACGTCCCGAGGAATCCAGTCGGTAACGGCTCTCGTCCATCGGTTGTCGTTGAAGCGCATCACGTGTCCGGCCCACCTTATTTCGATATCCTGGCGTGTAGAACGGCGTCTCTGATTTTCGATCGTTGACGTAGGTCGGAACTTCGGATCCTTTGTCTCATTTGCGAATACGAGATACTCCTAGCATCGACCTTTCGACTGCGCGTTCGATAACGGCAAGTGATCTTTCATCCTGCTTACGTAGCGACCAGGTTTCTGCTGCACACGTTAGGGCAGGGATAATTGTCGAGTCGAAAAGGTGGGCACGGAGTCGGATGTTCTTTGTCCTCTTCACTACATCTTCGATGCTCTTAAACGTTCCCCAAGCCGCTCGTTTCCTCCTGCTCAACTCTGGGGCTAGGTCGTTCATCATGTTGATTTCACGACCTAAATAGATGTAACTGGAGCATTCGGAAATTGTCGTTCCGTTGAGCGTGAATGGGGCATTAGAAACCCATCCGTTCCTCATGAACATTGTTTTCGTTAGATTCAGTTGAAGACCGATCTTTCCACAGGCGTTATCGAAATCAGTCAACATTCGTTCCGCTTGGCTGATGTTTGGTGTTATGAGATTGATATCGTCAGCAAAGCGAAGATGGTTTAATTGTCGACCGTCAATTTTCACTCCCATTTCGTCCCATTCTAATGTTCGCATGACGTTTTGTAGGGTGGCAGTGAATAGTTTTGGCGATATTGTATCGCCTTGTCGAACCCCTCTTCTTACGTCAATGGTGATATTGTTGTAGAATGGAGATATTCTGGTCGTGAAATTTTTATAAAGCTCACGAAGGATCATTATGTACCGAGTAGGGACGCCCTGGTTAAGAAGAGACGCTTGTCTCCGCAGACACTCGAGCTGATACGTCAACGTGGAATCGCACGAGCTACAGGCAACCGAATCTTAACGTCCGAACTTGCGAAACGATGCAGAGAAGCGATAAAAGAAGACCTTAAAGAGAGAAGAGCAGCAGTTATGGCAGAAGCTGCAGAAGCTGGGAAGAGCATTCGCAAAGCCCAGCGAGGCTTCGCCAACTGTAAGACCAAGATGATTGCACTCCGATACCCTGACGGGACACTTACAGCTTCCAGAAGGGCTATGGAGAAAATCATCCACCAGTACTACTCGGATCTCTTCGCTAGCCATGTTCTCTTACCGTCATATAAATTGAAAAGGACGAATATGTCGTTCCACCGGTCCTTCCTTCCGAAATCCGACATGCTATATCGTCGGTGAAAAACAGAACAACACCCGGTCCAGACAGGATTAGACCAGAACATCTGAAGAATCTGCCGCCAGTTCTCATCAACACCCTGGCTCGCCTCTTCACTCGCTACCTGTCAGAATGCAAGGTCCCTATTCAATGGAAAACAGCAAGACCGTATTGTTGTTCAAAAAGGGAGACCTTCACGACATAGGCAATTATCGCCCAATCTGCTTGCTGTCCGTTGTCTATAAACTCTTTACTCGAGTCATCCTGAACAGGATTGACAGAACACTGGACGAAGGACAGCCATGCGAACAAGCAGGGTTCAGAAAAGGATTTAGTACCATGGACCACATCCACACGATCACAAGACTCATTGAAGTTTCGCGAGAGTACAAACAACCACTCTGTCTCACTTTTATCGATCTGAAAAAAGCCTTTGATTCAGTGGAAACAGAAGCGGTTATAGAGGCTCTGGATAACCAGGGCGAGTAAAAATAGGACTGGACAAATTAGATTATCGTTCTCAAGTTGAGAGATAATTGAGTTTCTGAACCCACTGCCTATATCGTGTTGGCCTATTTTGTTGAAATTTCGGTATTAGCGTTTGTATTCTTTCTCAGCTGGTTTCAAATCTTATACATTCAATTGAAGCTTTTAGATAGTGCTATGATACAAAATGGTACCAGAACAAACTAGCAGGAGAATTTTAGTCCATCGGCTTTCCTCTCACATGAAAAAAGCTCTTATCGAAGACATGTACCGAACGGCAAGAAATGTGGGCACAGGAGAAAAAAGGGGCGAATCGCTAAAATGGCACGACAAATAGCTGCTTCCAGTGGCTACAAAACATCAGTCACTTAGGAAAATTCAAAAAGTGGAAATAGGCTGCAAAACAACAGTACTTCACACCTAAATAAGATCCCGTTCCAACTGCCATTTATATCGCACGTTTCAGTAACGCAATTAAGAGCATGAAAAGATGTGGTCTACCACCCTGCCTATCAGCCGATCTGCATACATGTAAGACATGAAGGAAGAACATGTAGGCGAAACAGTCAGGACACTTTCCATCGGCATATAAGAACATCTAGATAGTAAATCTAGAATTGATTAAAGCAAACCTTTAGGCTTACATAGGGCGCAAAAGCATAGCAATAATGATTTTGATGTAACCATCGCGATCCTAGCGCAAGAAATAAAAACATCAACGCGCAAAACTCTTGAGACATTTTGTATAAACGCTAAAAACTCTAAAGTGAACCGAAACGACGAATGCGTCATTATCAGGCGAGACCTGGCGCCCTTTCTTCGCTTCATATTTTGACCTAACCAAAGCGGTACAAAAAAAATCCTCGGAATCTTTCAACTAGTTTAATACCACATACGTCCAGGCTCTGAAGAAGACAGTTGCCTTTTCGTCAGCCGAATCAATTCTGCTCCTACTTCACCAACCTCACGTCAGCTGATCAAGATAGGTTCCTTCGATTTACACATATGATTTGTATCAGTAGGTCGTAGAGCAAGTTCTGTCGTAAATGATTGTTACACAAGTATATTGTGCTAATTTGAGCTCATCAGAAGACTCGTTTTCTTGCGCATTGATTGACATTCTATTCCTCTACACAAGGTACATAATGCGACTGTACGAGCGAGATATTCATCTTCTGGGCAGCCTCGACTCTATATTGCGTGTAAATGTTTCTGCAGCTCATCGACAAATTCGAAGGCGTTTGGTGACGAAATTCGCGATGTTTGTACAGCTCACCCTTGGTTCAAGAAATTCTTTGAAGAGCACTACGTGGATTGAGACTCTTCGACTATTAATTTGTCTTTTGATGAGCTCAAATGGTGTAAAAAAGAGTTCTGATGAAGTGTTTGCACATTGGTGGCATTCTTTATTACATCTATAGTGATAGAGTATTTTGTCCGTTGGGTGAGACAGCTTCTGTGCAGACTCTCCATTTAGTGGTAGCCATTATAATCAACAGTCATAACTTGCCACTAACCTTGTGCTTAGTTTTCAAACAAATTAGTGTTGTGAAGTCGATTACGGTTGTCATAACGGCCACAGCTAGAGTGATGTAGAAGTTGATCGAGACGGCGATAGAAGAGTGGCACACTGTATTGGGGGACTTCCATGCCCAATTCACAACATCGAAGAAAATGAAACAGCTGGCTGAAAAAAGGCTCTTATAGAATGTTGAAAAACTCTAGAAATCTGCACATAAAAATAACATTGATGCATGCTTAGAATCGAGTCGCCCATGTTTCATTAGTCGACAAAATTTATAGTCGTATAACGTAGCTCGTCATGAAATTTGGTTGTTTTAAGTCAATATGATTTTTCCGGAAATTACCCGGTCACTCGAGTTCGCAGTGAAATTCATTTCTGCTGTGGAAGAAGGTGCACATTTAGCACAGTTTTTTGGCGATGTGATTCAATATCCACGTGATTGGTTGGCACTATAAGCTAACTAAGCACACCTTTTCTGGAGTTAGTAAATAGCTCAGGTTTTTTTTAGCAGGAGTAGGAAGCACCGATGTTTATTGGTCTCCAAAAGATGATTCCAGCTGAGTAATCGTGCATGCTCAGTGGAGTCAAATTCATAGATTCTTTTTATCTCCATAATCAGTAGGGGCCCGTCCGATTTTTTATTTTTAGTTTAGCAGTAAAATAATAGTTTGTATGCT
The DNA here is from genome assembly GCA_019055375.1 of Parelaphostrongylus tenuis. NCBI lineage: Eukaryota > Metazoa > Nematoda > Chromadorea > Rhabditida > Metastrongylidae > Parelaphostrongylus > Parelaphostrongylus tenuis. The sequence goes on from JAHQIW010007185.1 coordinate 259,173, forward strand.
TTATATTAAGATTACAAGGTTCCTCGTATTTTCGAACTTCATTATTCTCATTGAGTGCAGAACTAGAAAACTCACTCCAATATGGCGGAACTATATAAAGAAAACTCAGAAGCAGCAGATCAAAATTGGCAACTGAGTGTCCTTCAAAGTCAATAAACCGGAAGCTTACACTGGGAAGGTGATAGTGATGACTCTGTTCACGGCAATGGCGAAATGCGAGTATAAACATACATGCCAGAGCGTAGTGCTCGCCAGTTTGCCTAAGATTTCGATTGATACACTGCTTTCGCTGAAAGTTATGAAATCGTTATGCCAATATTTGAGATCACGGTGATATTTATTTATTTTTGCTATTGACCAGTTCGCTTTGCCTGTACTTTTCCATTATCCTCCCCAGTTTCAGCGCTCATGGAAAACATATTTTTTGATGCCTCTTGAACTTTAAGCAATCATTCGAAAGCTTAAATCTCGAAAAATTCAAAATGTATTCTATTTTCGAAAAGGTCTTTTTGTTGCGCTGCAACCACAAAAGGAAGATTTTGATTCTTATCCATACATTTCTCACTGAACGAAGCTTTTCCTTTAGATTTCAGTAGCTTTTCAAGAGCTTAGATCTTCAGTTCCAATAGTGTATTTGGTCTTTGAAAACGACTTCTTGATGTACTGTGGCATTCAATGAAGATTGGACTTAGTAAAACTGGTTCCAGTCAAAGCGCTGTGGCTTAGCGGTTATGTTACGAAATCCCTATCCACATACCGGCAAAGCACAGTAGTTTCTTGTGATTGTTGCGCTACGCGGAACAAAACATTCTTTCGACTGATCAGGCACCTCAAATCGTCGTTTCAAAAAACAAATTCAAAACAAATGCATATTTGGAATCGACAAGATTTGAGTCATCGAATGATTATTTAATTTTCAAACAACAGTGTTTGTTCAAAGCGAAATATTCGGATGGACACAATTTTATTTTTTCTTTCACAGTGCATCAAAAGGGCCTTTTCAAAAATAAAGCACATTTTCAAAGTTTCGAAAGTCTCACCTTCTTCAACAGGCCCACACCCCACATTAGACCCTGCGTCGTAGCAAGAAGGGGAGACGTATATACAACAACATTGTGCTATCACCACAATTTCAGTCGATGGATCGTGGCTGGTAGATATAACTTGATCCATATTATCGGCTGTTTGAAACCTCGCCATAAACATTCGATATAGTCTGTGGAAATGTTTAAAGCTTAAATGTTTATTCGTTTTTGTTTAACCGCTTATAGCGATGGTATGATCTTTCAAATATAAACCCATTGATGTAGAGCAATGTGCAAAACTTTCGCGTCAGGCGGGACTAGAACCTGCACCTCAGTCTTTCCGAGAATGCGTGCTCTATGCGTTACACTACTGACGCCCATTTGCACATCGTTCTTTCTACCTTCAGCGCACCTATCTGCCAGCCGCCAGCCGTCAATGGCTTGGCCTGGGTAGTGACTGGGTTCAATGTCGAGATCGACTACCCGGGCCAGGCCATTGACGGCTGGCGGCTGGCAGATAGGTGCGCTGAAGGTAGAAAGAACGATGTGCAAATGGGCGTCAGTAGTGTAACGGATAGAGCACGCATTCTCGGAAAGACTGAGGTGCAGGTTCTAGTCCCGCCTGACGCGAAAGTTTTGCACATTGCTCTACATCAATGGGCTTACATGTTTATTGCGAGGTTTTAAGAACAGTCGATGATATGGATCATTTTGTGTCTACCAGCCGCGATCCATCAACTGAAAAAGCGGTGATAGCACAATGTCATTGTACGTTGTGCTGTGAGCACATAGGTTTCCTTCGTTGCTCTAATGCATGGCTTAATATGGGGCTTGGGCCACTGATGAAGAGGGAGAGACCTCCGAAGCACGCGCATGGCTGTGATGTAGCAACCTCGGTAAGATTTAAACACTTTCACAGACTATATTGAGTTTATTGAGAGTTTCAAAAACAGTCGATGATATGTATCGAACGACTACTCAAACTTCAAGAACCACCAAAAAATGCGCCTCCCACGAGCGCTGGAACTGAGGACGCATAATGGAATTGATCAGCATTTCCTTCTCTTCCACCATGCACAAAGCTATGCGCTGCTTTTCCAAATGAGCACTTAAATGTCTGAAGACTGAAACCTTTCCAAAAAATAATTTTACCCAATAGAGTTGGTTATGGTGCACTGTTTTCCATACTGCTCTGAAGAACCTCGTCACATTTTCGTAAAAATGTCCGACATCCGCTTTGAAACGATGGTTGAATAACTTTAGGAAGGAAATGAAATACTAATCTATGATGTGAATTTTACATATTGTTATAAAGATCGGCTTCACGACTAAAGCACTCATAATTTTGAGATTTCTTCTATCGAAAGTACGAAACAAAATCATACTCAGGCTTTCTACGGAAGAACATCTATTCGAAAAAGAATTTAGCACTTTTCTGAGTACTATGAGAAGTTTCAAAGAATTCTCAATTGACAAAACGTCTCTTCTATAGAAAGATACTAATACATGCTTCGACTTGCAATTCTACGACATAGTACCTTATCAGGCCACTATTGTGAAGGATTGCAGTGTGCGTTTAACTAATTCGAGCGGTAAAGCGCCTATTAGCCTATCATGTTTATTCCTATGAAACCGCGATGTAAGCGCAAGCCTGGTTGGAAATCTAGTTGCTAAACGTCTTTCTTGACAAATATTGCAACCAAAGATTTCAAAACTTCAAAAACAGAATATATGAGCACTTACAGCAATGTAATCTGTGCGATCCAGAACACGATGGTGAGTAGTGAACCCATACTGGAGATGGTGTGTGAGAGGCACAAAAGACCAAATGAGCTCCGCAATGTCGGATTGTATCGTACGAGTAGTATGGCAGCGCCGTTCAAGACCAAACCAAACACATCTGCCTGGAATTCACGTATTTTTGTTGTTTCTTGCAAAGCTTCCACTCTGCAGCTTATTTTATAATAAAAAATGTGATTAGTCAATGCGTTCAAACATTCCAGATTTTTCAGTAATCAGTCTGGAAGTTCATCTTGTAACCTTAGCCAATTCCGCTCCATTGGAAGGAAGCTGGTAAGTTTACGCGAATCGACTGCACAAAGTTTGCTGTTTCGAGATGAAGAAGTTGTTGATAGTATTCTTTGTCTCGCTTTAATGTCAGAGCATCCCATCCACAGGAAGGCTGTCTTAGACCTTGAAAATGTAATTGGTAAACGAGAGATCCTGCGTGCCTAGTTGATGAGACTTAGTTTTATCACTCAGCTGCTACAGAAAACATCTATTCATGCATATAGCAGTGAGCGGTTTCATGTTGTAGTACAGATGCATCATAATTGCGTAAAGCAATGATCCATGTAATTCCTCCAATCTCCTTGAAGGTCAAATTCGGAAGCAGTTATAATCCTATGTCGTGTGTTTCTACGTGTTATTGAGCAGTTTCTTGCTGTTAGGCTAGGAACTAAGTGTTGTCGTTTTTTGTTATTTTTCCTCGTTTACAATAGATTTATTTCATGGCATTCTTTGTCGTGTTTTATGCCATGCAAAAGCTCGTAATCCCAAAATTCTAGATATGTAAATTATTTCATTTTTTTAATCGTATAAAGCTCATAGCTTACTCTTTGTTAGGGTTCCCTACTGTTTAACAGGAAAAAAACGAAGAAGCGGCCCCTTTTACTTGACAAGATTTTTTTCATAAGAATGACAGTGACATTCGAAGAATAAATCTTGGGAAATTACGATATGTGCTTGTTTTTCAAGAAAGTTTTTTTTTTCCACCGTAGCATTCAAAATTAAATTTTGTTTTATACGCACCGCACGCTTTTATTTTCATCACCTTTATATTTCGCTGGACAAAACTCTTTCTCCGAAATGCCAAAGGTCGTTCGATGGCTCAAACTTTAAAAAATTTTTATTTTTGTCTGCTTTTTTGATTGAGTTTTCTTAGGAGTTGTAGCTATTCGGAAAGTTTTGTGTTTAACGTACTCGTATTTCTCGCCATACACAACTCTTCCATCAAATTTTGAGAAACCATTCGATAGCGTAACCTTCGAATAATCAATCGCTATGTGTTTCTTGCATATTTCCAATACACCTAAGAGAATTAAGTGGTGAGCAAAAATTCGACCTCAGGCAGAAGTTGGACCCGTGCTTCACCCATACCGCGGGAGTGTGCTACCATTACACCACCAAGGCACCTCTTCGCTACCACTCATTCTTCAGTATCTCTATTAATGACTATCAGCCACCAATACGTAGCAGGTGTGGTAGTGTAAGCAATGTTGCTTTATAAACCCAGTCAAACTGACAGCCATTGTGATATGTATAACTCATGATTTCTAATGTATTTACTGCATGTTTTACTTTTATAGATTGGTGGCTGATAGCCATATGAGACACTGAAGAATGACTGGCGGTGAAACGGTGCCTCGGTGGTGTAATGGTAGCACGCGCCCGATACGGGAAAAACACGGGTTCAACTCCTGCCTGAAATCGAATTTCTGTTCACAACTCAATTCTCTTAGGTCTATTGAAATAATGCACGAGTTGAATTATTCGAAACTTACGCTACCGAGTGGTTACTCATAATCCGAAGAAATAATTCCCTGCGGCAAGAAAAACGCGTGTGTGAAACACAATATTCCCGTGTCGCTACAACGTCTCAAAAAACCTATTCAAAAGCAGGCATAAATAGAAATATTCTGTGACTTAAGCTCAAGCAGCGACCTCTAGCAGTTCAAGGAAAGAGTTTTGTGCAGCGAAATATAAGCGTGATGAAAATAGGAGTGTGCGGTGCGTGTCAAGCATAATTTCATCTGAATGCTTCACCGCTGTAAAAAGCTTCTTTAAAAAATAAGCACACACCGCAATCTCCCAAGATTTAGTTCCCGAACAATCTCTAACATTATGAAAAAATTTTATTCAACAAAAGGGCTGCTTTTTCATTTGATTCCGTCTATTATAAAGAACCCAAACAATATAAGCAAGCTATCATTCTCACGCAGTTTCCAAAAATGGAATGGCTTACGTGTTCAGAGTTTCTAGATCACAAGCTTTCGAGTGATTTGAAACCTGATGAAAAAGACAAAGAAATAATTTCATCGTAAATATATAAGAATAATAAAAAATGCAACAAAACTTTGTTTTCTCACTAATATTTCTATTGATACTACGACAACTACCAGCCCTGCATCGAATACAGAAGACAAGTGTTTGAGATTTACACACCCTCATTCTTTATGAAGAGATTTGCAGAGAGGCGGTCTTTCAAAGTATTGTGACTATTGTAAGCTACAAAAAGAGCCATCTAAAGCCCACCGTGACTACAATAAAAGACACTGCAATGTTCTCCGAGTGAATATACGATGAATGGTTGAGAAATTTGCCATCTGAAAGCGCACAAGTTTTCATTGACTAGATGCAACAATGCTACATTAACGTTAAGCGAAACATGAAGATTGATCAGAAAAAGCTACTCTTCTGCTGCCAATCACCAAGGAGCGTTTGCAATGCTTCAAAATTCTTACGTAATCACTTTGAGTTTGTTTCCTTTAAGAGCCATTTTTTAATAGAAGTCAAGCAAGGATGCGATGACTTAAAAAAGCTTTTGTTTTTAAAAAAAGGCTCCTAGTTGCAAAATAGCAGTGGAAATGAAATCTCGTTTCACAGGTTGCTTACCTTAACTCGCGTATTTCTATTATTTATCTTGATTTCCCACCGTTTCGTGGAGATTTTTATGTTATTTGTGAATGAACTATATGAAACACTTTGTTCTGATGTACGATAAATTTTGGCTTTTTATTTTCATTCAAAATTGCTAAATAAACTCGTCAATAAATTTAAACGCAAACAGCAGATGCTTATGAAAGAAGGCATATGGAAACGTAAAGAAAATGCTGGAGCATCCGAGTCATATGTTTCAGCCTGAGGTTTTTTTTTAGGCGAAAAGGGTTCTAAGTTTAAGAGCAAAAATCGGCCGTCGCATGTAAATTGCGCTGCACAATCGATGTAATGCGTGATCTATACCTAGCCAATGACACGCTCTACTCCACAAAAAACAAGCTCCAAATACGAAATATGATCTTGTTTTCGTTACTGCAGAATCGCAAGAAAGCCTTTTGCGAGAAAAACTCACATTGTTGAAGTTTCCGAGATTTGCGCTGCTGAGTGATTAATAAAAGTCAAAGGAAAAAGCCGAAAAGGTGAGTGTCAAGTGTGGAGCGTAGCCTTGTTCTTGCTGCTTTAAGAAGGCTCTTCGAGAAAAACAATAACATTGCTGAAATGTTTGGAATCTGTGCTACCGAACGATTACTAAGAGGCTATTAGCCAATCAGAAAGTGCCTTCTCGCATTGGGCAAGAAATTGGTTCCCATAACGAAAAAAACTTACTTTGGCATCGGTCATTTGAAAGCCCATTCATCAGCGTATCACAGAGCGTTCAACCATGCATTGTCTCGAAACGGAGATTTTCATTTTTTTGTACTCTAACAAAAAACTGCACCCACTAATTTATCACTCAGTCGCAACTAAGTGAATATGCTCTTAGATATCAATCAGTGATGCCCACAGAAACAGTGAGATCTACAACAGTTCGTTTAACTTTTCCTCTTATTCTGGCATTGGAGTCTCGAACAACGAACTTGTAGTCCGACTTACCAATGTGGGTAACTTCCTCTAACTGATGATAAAGCTCAACCACTTCGTGTTCATCAGTTGCATCGGTCGGCGAGATACTTGATGATAGCGATCTTCCTATTACGCGTTAGTTGGAGTCAGGATGGTTAAGCAAAAAGAAAGGATCTTGAGGAGCCTACAACACGGCTAATAGACGGGTGAGCGGCAAAATCTATGCCACGGACATTTTGTGACGGGACCTTTGGTTCGCGGATCACGAAAGTACTGTTGTTTACCTCACATGTGTAGGTCTCCCTGATTTCCCTTTTACTGTACGACACTTACATGAAATTTCATACGACTTGCTGCTGTAGAGTGCGTGAAGATGGGCATCAAAGGAGAGTGCTCTTACATTATAAGTGCACAGTAGAAAGCAATCTTCATGATCAGTCGTATGCTTCTTCATCAGATCCGGTTCCAGTGGCGTCCCGCGCATCCTTAGAACTTGTAACGTCTCAAAGATCGTCTCAAAGCCTGACGCCATAGGCGAGAGTTCTTAGTGCGAGTTACTGAATCTCGCCTATTATTGGTCACGCAGTTTGATCTTTCTTGAATTCTTGACTCAACGTTGCAGAGACGTTTTCTTGTCTTTACAATGTCGATTCAGAGTAGTTTAATTTCGCTAACGAATTTCATTTTTCGCAAACCCTGTAGATTTACTGACAAAAAAGCTATTAACCTATTGGCAGCAGCAGGTGATATGGTTCGAGCGTGGTTTTCTGATAATATAGTAAGTTCATGAAGAGATATATTTACCACAGGAATTCTGAGATAAGAGCGACACTTGTAACCTGAAATCTCTTTGAACCCTCGGTGACGATTCCCTGGGACTCATTAAGCCTATTATTGCACCTGAGGTTCTCTGTCTGTCTTTGTCGCAGCCGTGTTTTAACACATTCGGGGACTGTAAGCAGTCTATGGTCATGACGTTTCATCTACGGCACGCAAATCGGCATAGAAACGGTAGAGATAAATCTGCAGGTGAAAGCACTTTTGCTGAGAATCGTTTGTTGCCTAATTCTATGTCTATAAAACTGCAACCTTCAACTTTATTTGACGCTCAATTCTAATATACCCAATGATGCAGAGTGGTGTGCAGAAACGTTTGTGTAAGTCGAGATCTGAACCCAGATCTTACTCATTGCGAGAGCGTATGCTAACCGTTGCACCACCGACGATATCTTTACTCAGCTCTCTTTCTATGCTACAACGCGTTATCTGTCAACAGTCAACCATGTGCGGTCTGGCGAAGCCGTCACTATCGACATTGAACCCACTCATGCTGTTTTTGCACACCACTCTACATTATTGGGTATATTCAAACATCATAACATCGCAAGTGGCGGTCAAATAAACATTATTTCCGATTGATTATTGATACCCAATATGCGTAACATAAGTGGGTTCAATGTCGATAGTGATGGCCCCGCCAAAACCGTAGACGGTTGGCTGTTGACATATAACGCGTTGTAGTGTAGAAAGAGTGCTGTACGAAACTACCGTTGGTGGTGCAACGGTTGGTATACGTTCCCGAAAAGAGTGAGACCTGGGTTCGAATCCCGGTTGACTCGAACGTCTTTGCACTGCACTCTTTCTACACTACAACGCACTCTACATTATTGGGTATGTTGGGTATATTATTGGGTATATTGAAACATCATGACACTGCAAGTGGTGGTCAAATAAAAATGATTTCTGCTCAATTCTAAGTTTGATGACAAAAGAAAAGTTATTTACACAGACATTAGCGTAGATACGCACAACGAATTTTTTAAGGAGTCAAAATATTCTCTTACTACATACATTGCACGCATCTGCATAGACAATATACTGCTTTGACAGTAAGCTACAGATCAAACTTCAAAAAGTTTCATAATGTGATAATTGAAAAACCCTGCGCCGTCAATTAGTTTGAAACCTCTTGTATGACCGTTTATGTAGTACAAAGGACTGTGTTATTTGTCTCAACGGTAGAGACGGTGACTGCATTAGCGTAGGCACAATATATCTTATCTCTTGGAATACATATGGTGGCGAATACATTGGCGAAGCAGGCAGACGCACAACGATGACGACTTCGAGGTAGTAGTCAGAATCCTAGGGCACGAATCAAAAACATTGCCGTTTAAAACCTCTGAAGCTTTCTGGATAAATTCCAGAAATTCGCAAATAAACAAAGAGGGAGAGTGCCTTAACATAACCAACCACATGACACCTTATCTCAGATTGATTTTCTAGCCTGGGTCTCAGCTGGCACCTATCGTTAATTTGACCTAGTGACATGGGGAGCGGGTTCATATGTCACCCAGCGCTAACAACATAGGTAGTCCCTAGACTAAATTGCACGGTCAGTGATTTTCCCTGCATCAGTTGTCGCTTATCAACACCCTAGATTTTCAATTTATTTTATTTTTTTCTCACAGTATAAAAGTATAAAGCTCTCGGCGTTGGTCAGTCCCTGAGGGATGCGCCATGCATTCGACTTCAATTTTTACTTCATTTGAGGTTGATTGAATGCATATCTGGCCTTTACAATAACTCGCGGTGGCCTCCCGCTGAGCCCAGTCAGTGCTGCCTATCCTTTCAAACAAGTCTGAGACCTGTCTGGTATCAATTTGCCGACCCCGGAGGGAAGGATCGCTTGGTTAGCCATGATCGCGAGATTGAACAATTGACCTCGTGGGCGACGCAGAGCATTTCTAACCACTGCTCCACATGCAATCGTTTCTCACAGTATGTAGTCATATAAATAAAGCTGAAACAAATAAAACGTTCAGGCTCAGAAGAAGGCGTATTTGCTGAAACGGCAGCTACTAGCAACCGAGAAAACCCATCGACCAGAAAGAAGAACAATCAATCGGTAAAAATATACCAACCCCGTGAAGCTTTGAATGAGGATTGATTTTCTAAGCTTTTCTTCTTATTTTCAAAATGTAATAAATATCGTAATCACCACGAATCACAGAAAGATTCACGATCTACTGTATAGGCTATTTGTCTCTTCCCTAGGAAGCGGAGGATGGAAGGTTAACTGAGAACCAAAGCGACTTTGCTCTTTTGTGAGGTGCAGATGAATTCACGAAACGTAGTCCTTGTTACGGTTGCGCTAATTTGGCATATAAGCTCTGAATCTATACAGACATATTCACGCGTGCACGCATGGGTATGTTCTTAATACAGAGTGAATTTCAAGCCAGTTTGATGGAAAGACTACAATCAAACAAGTGAAAGCGTAGAAGTGTTTGTCAGGGTCTTCAACTTCAGATGAAAATCGAAAGCTGCCAGTGAAAATATTCAGTTCCACGCCTAGAGGTGATCATGCTATACGTAGACGTTAAATGTAAAACTGTGAAAAAATTGGGCTTCGTTTCTCCCACTTCGAACAGCCCTCAGCACAACAACGTTGGGTGAGACGAGAACGGAGGGTGTTCTAAAATATCAGGGCATCGTTGGCGTTGAGGGAAGGGGAGTTCCAGACAACCACAATAACTTTTACAATGGTCCTTTGCGCATTCATACAAGTAATTACATTTCTTATAGCATTACAGTTAAGATTTCGAAGTCGGCTGTTTTGGAGTAAACTGATTCAATTCGATAAACAACATTTGAAATCACCACTACTGAAAGGTTCGTCGTACTACGGCCCACAAAAACGACATTCCTGTAGTAGTCGTTTGTGAAGAAAATTCATTCTACGTTTACTGACGCTTTTTTCTCGTTCATTGTTAAACTATGAACAACCTTAGATTGCTGAATAGGTTAAAAAGTTAGAAAATAATGTAATAGCTGCTGAGGTGCAATTGACAGTAGGAACGGAAAGTTAACACTGACAAATAATCCAAGGAGAGACTGCGTTAGTGCGATATTGATGGAGAAAAGGAAGGTGTTTGAGATTGTTTTGTACATTGTTCATGATAATTTAGATTTGTGATGAAGCTAATTGTTTACCATATATTGTAATCCATTTTGTGCAGAATGTTTAGCGCCAGTAAATTACATAAATTTCAGTGAAAAACATCCAATGTGTAGAAGCAGAAAACAATGACTAATCAGCAAATTTGCTTTGAATCAGTAGATTTATTAGATTATACGTACTAAAGTATTATGTTGTACGCAAAAATTCGACCTCGGGTGGAAGTTGAATCTACGACACGCGCTCCCGGTAAGAATACAGGTTCGGGCACGCCCACCTGGTAAGGATACGGGATAGAAGACGGGTTCAACTTCGCATGGTCCGAATTTTCGCGCACCACTCGATCTTCTAAGCTGCATATTTCAACATCATAACACCGCTGGAAAGCAGTAAAATCAAAGCAATTGTAGGTTATTGAATTGCCTCGTTGTGCCCTCACCATAAGATTTTGATGTAAATCATTGATTGTAAAAATATTAGGCGACATTATATAAAACAGCTTTGAAACACATTCAAGTAAACATCAAAAAATCGTGCCATTATTGAATATGAAGCATAGTGGTTTAAAGTAATCGTCCTTCCACTGTAGCTAATATAATCAAACTGAAGGGTGAGTTAACCTATATCATTTCGAAGTTTGCTAATCATCGCGTAAGTCCACTGAGTAACTATAAAACTCTTCATTGATTAATACCAGGTTTGCATTAATGACACTAGTTCGTCTAAGGTACGCGAAGAACATCATAGCAACAGTTCACCTGTCTCCAGCAAAATGAACGAAAGCTTCATTGTTAGACGTGTTCACGGTCCATCTTTTTCATTTATTCCTCGTTTAACCACAAGCATACGATTGACGAAACTAGAAGGCCGAAATACGTGTATCGGGATGTACAAAAGCCCAAAGCAGACCACATGACATGTTGACTCAAAAAATGATTATGAGACATGCTTACAATTAACGATGATTTTGTCGATCAATACTCCTTGATTCGAACGAATACGTGACAGACTCCTATGCGGTGAATTGAAACAAAACAACGATGAAGCTGCGAATGTCCACTTCAGCATAAAGTCTAGCTTATAAATCCTGCTTATTTATCTACTTTTGACTAGAGTAAATTACCGAGGTGATGCAAAAGGTTCGCCCTTTTTCTACCTATTCAATCCGATACTGAAAAAAAGCCAAATAAAAGCAAATTCGCTTTCGATTTCGGTCGAGATAAAATCTTTCAACAAATTTATACAATTTACTACAAATAGTTTTAGAACGTAAGACTTTTCATCAAACCAAACTCGAGGTCAAACACTTGATTTTATAATGATTTCACCTCCTTCAACACCTAAAAAGCCAGGTCAAACCCCAGTTCCTAAATGCCTTCATCACTTTATCAAGAAAAAGTCACCAGGCCTAGAATTTAACCTCACCAAGCATAGAATATACTTCAATACACTTACCGCTTCTCATTATTACTCAAATAAATTGTTTGAGTAGAAACCTTTTTACACTTTTTATTTACTTTGATTGATCCGTCATCACAGGATTTTTTTTTTTCACTGTGCGGATCCCAGGACTTCTAACATTCAATTCGTTTTTTCATCTTCTTCTTGAAAGGCGTAGAATACTGGTTGAGCGAGTCTCCTCGCAATCTCGAGGATAGCCTTGCTGTGGCGTTGTAGTAAGACGTTGTTGTTGACTGCCCGAGAGAAATGGGGGATGGAGTTCGCCTCCACGTGCGCCGTGACCAACATCACAACCACTAGGCCACAGCGCTCCAAAAAGAGACCAATCGTGTCAATTCCACACAGACATCTAAAACACTTCTCTCATCAGAATTGCAGTTTCAAATCCTGTGTCATATCACGTGCAATGATAAGACATCTTCGTGTGATTTATTACTGGATTTGCGGAGTTAATTCACAATGTTTACAAATTCTTTCGCGCTGTTTCTGGAAGAGGATGGTGACTTCCACTTTAAAATTCTCGCCGTAGTGTCCCTGCGTCTCATGAGAAACTAACAGGGTAACTGTTCTAACTTCAAACTTGCTGACTAGGTGTCCTTATATGCAAACATAGAGCGGGAGGTTTTCGAAGTAGAAGTCACCATCTTCTCACAGAGAGATAGTATGTAAGGGCGCAAGAGTCGGAAACATTTTAGATCAACTCTATAATCTCAAACATGGACTGTACAGAGGAATGGCTGGCTATCGAACGTGATATAGCCACAGTAATTAGAGCTCTTGTTTCAATATGAGAGGTGCATTTGCAGTCCGTGTGGTCTCTGCATGGTTCGTCTCTGCGTAAACTACTTCGCAACCGCTTATACACCTGTTTATGTGCAACATCACAGAATATGCTCTAACAGTAGTGACGTTGATTGTATGGTCATAAGTAAAGTCTACCTAATCCCTCGTAAGACGTGTAGCGAAAAATACTTCAGCCAAACTGCTAGGTCACTTTGCTTTTGCATAAGAGAATACTTAGATGGCAACAGAGCGCTAAATCAGGTAGCCCTCTAGACTACCATGAAACAGAGACACATAAAGGAGACGATTTTGGCGTAGTAGTCACTATGCTTGCACAAGAGCATGAAACATCAGCGTGTAAGATTTCAGAAGAGTTTAGATAAATACCACCAATTCAACATAAACCGTCCGCTGTTTGAAAAAATGTGTCATTAAAATCTTGTGTAGGCTAAAAAAATGCTATGGTTAATGGATAGCTGGTCTTGTATGAATCACATTACATCCGGATCGAGTTTCGGCTTATAAAGAAAAAACTTGGCTTACAGAGCAATGCCGATGTCAACAAATAGTCATTCTTGACAATATATTATATTAGTTCTTCTTAATCACTACGACAGGATTCTTCTATCAGTCCTCATTAATACAAAAAAAAAATCTTGATGGTAGAAAATGTCTTGTGGAGATGATGAAAATGCCTGAGCTAACGAAACACTCGCAGACAGCCAACGTGATAAACAGCTGAGAAATACCTAATGGAGACATATGCAAGTTTTACATTTTATACCGTGCTTATCAAAACTACTCTCCCTACCACGATAATACCATCGCTATAGAATGATGATATTTTACATTTGAAAAAAAGCATAAAAATTTTTGCGAAGCAGAAAAAAAACTTTTAAATAACTTACAGAAACGCGCGTGAAAACGCACCCGATATGAAAAATAATTTTGGTTCCTTTCCGTTTGAGAGCACAAAATGATATACGAAATCTTTCACCGGATAAGGTCTTTTCATAAGAGTTTTAGCAAGCAATGGAAAACTTAGATTTTGGGTTAATGCCCACAGTACTTGTTTTTTGAAAAAGGCTTTTTTATGGAGTGATAGCATGGAAAGCAAGATCATGATATACACACGCCGTGCACCTTTACTGATGTCATGCTTATATTTCGCTCGACAAAACTCTTTCTTTGAACTGATATCCTACTCTCGGCCTTTATATAGACCCTCTTCAGAACAATGACAATTTGATAATATGATAGCATGTTTGAGCCTGTCATGAGGTCTGTTATAGGCGTTTATACAGAACTAGACAAGAGCCTGTTTCGTCCTTCCAGAATCCTCACTATCCAGTGCCTCTCGGTTCAACCGTTGGAGATATATACCTATATAAAGAAATCAGTGCCGAATAATAGATCACCGCATGTCAGGTGACATAATCTCCCGATAGTATTCGTTCGATAACGTAAGGCTCAGAAGGCTCAACCGTGCGTCTGATTTTTAGAAAGGTCATTTTATAGCGTTCTAGCAAATGGAAAAATTTCCTGTTTCACACACTCATACCTCTCGCAGTGCAGAACTCATCTCTCAAAGTATAATCAACCAATCGAGAGTGTGAGTTCTGACCAGTCCACTGTTGGGCATAGTTTCTGAAAAAAGAGCTTCACTGAAGTGCAGCAGGAAAAATAAGATTGATTTTCCACACCCCCCGCGCTTGCTACTTTGTGGGTGTGTTGGCTGTACATCGATTGCGTGAGATGATAGACTATGCAAGGGCAACTCGCATGTGAATAGCGATTTTTGTTGCTGAATTCAGGGTTATTCTTCGCTAAAAAAACTGCAGATAAAGTGCATAATCCTCATACTACGAGATTTCCTGTACATGTCCATAAGCTTTTTGTGTTTATGGCGAAATATAAGCGTTGTAATAATGAAGGCGACTGGAGGGTACGAAACATAATTTATTTTGTGTGCTACAGGGCCATGAAGAGGCCTTTTCAAGAAAAAAAGGAGCACATAACAAATCAACCCAAGGTTTAAATTTTGTTTGATTACTAACACTTTCATAAAAAGTTCTTGTCCGACGAAAGGGGTCGTTTCTTCATTCTGTGCTGTCCAGCGGAAATAGGCCATAATTTTTACTGTTGCAGCGCAATAAAAAAATTTTGAGAACTAAATGTAGTGTCCAAAAAATATGAGTCATGGAATTTGTGCTAAAACCTTAAAAAACAGAATATGCGTTGTTCTTGAAGAGTTGAAAATGGGTGCGGGTAACGAAAAAGGACCGTACACTACTATGTGTCAGCAAACAAGCATCGAGAAGACTAGATCTGCGAAAGACGTATCACTCATAGAGTACAAAGAAAACGCATGAAGCAGTGCGATGGCGATAACTTTGTTCATGGGATGGAGAGGTGAGAGTTGACGCACACATTTTTCAGCATAATACTCACCAACTTAAATAGCCTCTCTATCAACACCGTAACTCATTCTTCCTATAACAGAAATTCTTTCTTTCTATCGAATAGAAATAAATTTTCTTACTCCGTCCCGGTTCGTAAACTCTGCTCACCCGCACGTTGTGCCCTCTGGCCTCTGCTTATCAACTGTTCCACCAAATGTGTGTACACTAGTCTCTAGTATGATTAGATCAGAGCACTTTCGGTGCATCCGCTATCAATTTGCGAATGGTGGTTGTGCTGTGGCTGTGCGACTAACTATCTGTAGGGGACGTTGTGCCTTTCTCGTGTCATTTTAGCATTAGTGTGAGACATATTTCACCGCTACCCACTGTCTCCTGTTACTCTCTGTGCCATCTCTACCAGGCAGTCATTTTGGTGCTCATAATTTTTATCCTGTTGTGATCACTTCATTATTCTTGGACTACTCTTGTAGTAATACTATTTCATTACAAAAATAAACAATTGAATTATTCAGACTTGAGGCTAATTTTCTTCATCAGCAACAAATCCTTGTGAAAGAAGCTATAAAACGAACTTGAGGATGGAACGCGTTGTGAAACCATCCAGTGCCATCAGCAGGTTAACGAGGCCGATCAGGTTAACTATTCTATGATCATCCGGTCTTTTAATAGAAGAACTATTACTATGTCCGGACATCCAATCAAGTATCTTTTCATCCTAGTATACATTGCGTTGTCTGTCGTACGACTCTTTTCAGCATATATAAAGATGAGAAAGCTCACCTGTATCACCTGTCGTCCCATCGATCGTCGAATGACTCGAGCAAGCACCAGCAACACTTCCATTTTTCCCTATCGCATGCAAGAGTAGTCCAGTGGATCCTTCTCGCTTTAAAGATTCGCTGAGCATAATATATTCTTCTAGACTTTTTGTGAAGAAATTGGACCAGCGGATCGGTGATCCTCTTGTAGAGCGCTTCATATCCCGAAGAATCCAATCGGTAACAGCTCTCGCTCATCGATTATCGTGAATGCGCATCACATGTCCAGTTCACCTTATTTCCGATATCCTGGCGTGTAGAATGGCGCCTTTAATCTTCGATGGCTGGCGTAGGTCGGAAGTTCTGATACTTTCCCTCATTTGCGAGATACTCCCAGCGTTGACCTTTCGACTGCGCGTTCGATAACGCCAAGTGATCTTTCATCCTGCTTACGTAGCGACCAGGTTTCTGCTGCATACGTTAGGGCAGGGATAATCGTCGAGTCGAAAAAGTGAGCACGGAGTCGGAGTTCTTAGTCCTCTTCATTATATCTTCGATGCTCTCAAACGTTCCCCAAGCCGCTCGTTTCCTCCTGCTCAACTCAGGAGCTAGGTCGTTCATCATTTTGATTTTACGACCTAGATAGACGTAACTGGAGCATTCGGAGACTGTCGTTCAGATGAGCGTGAATGGGGCATTCGAAACCCATCCGTTCCTTATGAACATTGTTTTCGTTAAATTTAGTTCAAGACCACTCTTTCCACAGGCGTTATAGAAATCGATCAACATTCGTTCCGCTTGGCTGATGTTTGGTGTTAAGAGAACGATATCGTCAGCAAAGCGAAGATGGTTTAACTGTCGACCGTCAATTTTCACTCCCATATCGTCCCATTTCAATGTTCGCATGACATTTTGGAGGGTGGCAGTGAATGACTTTGGCGAAATTGTATCGCCTTGTCGAACTCTTTTCCTTACGTCAATGGCAATATGTTATAGAATAGCGATATTTTTGGTCCTGAAATCTTCATATAGCTCACGAAGGATCATTGTGTACCGAATAGGAACGCCCTGGTTATCCAGAGCCTCCATAACCTATTCTGTTTCCACTGAATCAAACGCTTTTTTCAGATCGATGAAAGTGAGACAGAGCGGTATTTTGTACTCTCGTGAAACTTCAATGAGTCTTGTAATCATGTGGATGTAGTTTGTGGTAGTAAATCCTTTTCGGAACCCTGCTTCTTTGCATGGCTGTCCTTCGTCTAGTGTTCTGTCAATCCTGCTTGGGATGGCTCGATTAAAGAGCTGATAGAAAACGAACAGCACGCAAATTGGGCGATAATTGTCTATGTCATAAAGGTCTCCCTTTGTGAACAACAATGCGGCCTTGCTGGTTTTCCATTGAATGGGGACCTTGCATTCTTAGGTAGCAAGTGAAGAGCCGAGCCAGGGTGTTGATGAGAACTGGCGGCAGGTTCTCCAGGTGTTCAGGTCCAATCCTGTCTGGGCCGGGAGTTGTTTTCTGTTTCTCACCGACGATATAACAAGTCGGATTTCGAAAGGACCGGTGGAAACGACATATTTATCCTTTTTTCAGTTTATAAGACGGTAAGAGGAAGTGACCAGTGATGAGATCCGAGTAGTACTAGTGGATGATTTTCTTCATTACCCTTCTAGAAGCTATAAATGTCCCGTCCGTGGCGTCGGAGTACAGTCATTTTGGTCTTGTAATTGGTGAAGCCTCGCTAAAATCCTCTTAGCTTGTGCAACTTCTGCCATGACTGCTGCTCGTCTTCCTTTGAGGTGTTCTTTAATCGCTTCTCTGCAACGTTTCGCATGTTCGGAAGTGAGGGTTCGTTGTCTGTGGCTCGTGCGATTCCACGTTGGCGTATCAGCCTGAGTGTCTGTGGAGACAAGCGCCTCTTCGTCTTTAGGACTCTCGGCTTTTATGGCGCTGACGTGAAGATATTCTACGAACCTGTCGTATTATTCGTCGATCTTGTCGACAACGGTATCTTCCCAAGAGCCGACTAATGACTTGAATACATAGCAGTTTATGGTAGTTCTGGGACTTCGTTGCTTGAATTTAGCGGATTCTCTCATTTCAGCGAAAAACGGAACGTTGAGCGAAGGAGGCAATGGCCCGATCCTGTGTGGAACTTGGGAACAGCAGTGGCATCGGTCACGTAAAACCTCCGATTTAATAAGATGTGGTCTATTTTCGTTATGGTACTTTCTATTGGAAGACTCCCACGTACACCGTTGAGAAGAAGGCTTCTGGAATTGTGAGTTACCATGGATGGTTTGGGTCGTCATGATAAATTTAGATAGCCTCTGACCCTGTTCCTTCCATTCTAGTCCATGGGTCCCATTGTGACGTTCCTCAGTAGCTCTTCTAGATCCAATTTCCGCGTTAAGATCTCCAACAATGAACTTGAAGAATGTATGGTATTCTGGAGAACTTTTCGAAGTTCATATAGAAAGCTTCGACTTCGTCTTCGTCATAGCTTGATGTTGGTGCTCAAGCAACGAAGATGGTCAAAGCCGGCATTGATCCACATCGTTTCAACCGCAAGATGAGAAGTTATCGCCAATATTTATTTTGTAAGGAATAGATTCAAAGAAAATTTTTTTTGGAGGGCCTCAGCGCAGCTCTCCAAAATAAAACATGTGGCCGACTCTTTATAAGCGCTTTCTGATACCACTAATTGAACGCTGATTTCTTCCCATCAAAATGCCCCTTCAAAATTCGATTTTTCACAAAAGTGCTCTAATTTTCCGAATCATAGCTGAATGCTACATATGATGGTGGAAGGTGTTCATCACTAGAATTAGTAGCTTATTATTTCGAGAAGCGAAATCAAATCCCCGATCAACACTCTGAGACTATGTGTGTTCTTTTAAACGTTGTGTGTGTGTTTTATGGAAAGCGCTTCTATGGGCACACACTTTCTACTAAATTTTCATTAGTTATCCGACTGTTCAATTTAGACAATTTTGAAGTTTTTCAAACGAGCTATATAGAGCGCTGTAAGAACAGAAAGAACCTTGGAAAGACAAAAAAAGCTTCTTACAACTCTAATGCGTAAAACAATTTTTCCCCATTGGAGAAATTTTTACAATACTTTTGGTATTCTAATGCACCACGGTTTCTCTAAATGTACATGTACTTCCAACGCATATATCACCAAGCTCAAAACACAATATTCTTTTCGTTAGAAGAGTATACTATAAAGGCATTTCTAGAAACCAAGCTCTGTTTCAGAATCGTCCTTTTAAGCTATCAAGTAAATACTGAAAGTCTAGCAGTCGCACAAATAAGGCTCGACTAAGGTGCAATTTCATTTTCTCTCGGTTGCTAAAGTGCATAAACAAGATCTGTTTGCAAATTAAGCGCAAGTAACTGCTAAGATATAGGCTATCGAATGACTACTAGAAGTTCAAAGAAACACCAAAAACGACCCGGTTTAGAAAAGGTTAAATCGTCTGACAAGTCCTACCTAGTCGTTCCGGCATTGAAGATTAGTGTGCCAATTTTTGCAGTCGGCACAGTTTTCACTATTCTTGGATTGAACTAAAGAGTTTCTGACAACATTAAGTGATGTTGAACAAGGCTCTGCTAACAGACCCATAGTCTCATCATACACAGGGATATGTTTCTGGGAGCAATGCTGTGATGTGTGACAAACAAATCATCCTTGCATCAGGCTCAATATTTTGTGTTGATTTATCATCAAATGAATGAAACTTACTCACCTTGAAAGGTAAGTTTATTATTCAATATACCACATATTCAGATTTATTTAGCTATTTTGCAGAAGATGTTCATCGATGAAAAAAGAATAAAATGCCACTTTTGCGATATGTATTGTATATTAACTTATGCATTGCATATTGTTTATTAATGTATATTAATTCCCTCAGACAAATTTTACTTAATGTCAGCTGTACTAATCTAATGAAATAGAAATTTACAAAAGTCATGAAGGGCAATAATGATAATTTTTAGATTGCAATCGCGATCCCACAGGGAGAATAAAATAATTTCTGTGTGTTTTCGCATAAAATTCTGCTTTGGATCTAATCTATTGATCTGAAATCTTCTCCTTAAGAGGAATACTTGCTATCGTCAAGATTTAGATCGAACTATTTTCAGATCGTTTATCGATGTCGGCCTCATGTAAACAGCGTATGTGAGGCCTCATTACCTATAAAAGTGTAATCTTTATTTTCCGTCAGACTGAAGTGCTTGAACGAACTTTTTATAAGATTTCAAAACTTTAGGCAAAAATACGCTGTTGATAATACGGAAAAGTTGTTGAAGAGCTATTCATTCAGAATGGAAGCGCATGATTTAAGCTCACATTAGCTCGTGAAGAAGATTTCACAGCCACCAAAAAATTGCACACAGATGCCAAAAATAGTTTTTTGCCGATACCGAAAATGCCGATTTTTTGAAAGAGTGGTAATACCTCAACAGCAAATGAAATGTTCATCACTTTATAATCTTCCTATCAATCAGTATTTCTCAATCAGAATGAAGTAGTTATGAGAGCTATGCGGTGCATATTTTCGTTTCATGATATTTCTGACGAGATTTATTCAACGAAGTAAGATTGAAATGTTATCAGGATAGCATTAAAATGTCATTCAAAAAAAAAAACATCAGAATGACACGTTATTCAAGTTCTTCATTCACATTCGCACTGCAGCTCACCTTCAGTGAGCGATTACTTGTTTGCTCGTTCACTTACAAGGGAATGATGGCAACAACCTGTAAGCGATCCATCTGGATTTATGAACGAGACAATATTACTTGTGTTTGCACCTAACTCTTAAGAGGTACGAAACAGCTACCTACCGTTGGAGGTATTGTGGGCGCCGTCTTGATATTGATTTGAGAGAGTCGGAAGTGGAACAGAACCATGATGAAGCTGTAATTTAGCTAGCCCATTGTATAGCTCAGCCCAAAACTATATTGAATCATCTACTCTTTTCAACAAAATAACTTACAGAGCTGACGCAAAAATACATAAACTCTAATGTCTGGCATTTCCGATCTCAAATTCGACACCGGAAAAAGATTAAACGAAGGCAAAGATTATACGCGATGAAGTACTGCATATAATTGAACCTTCTAGCAAGGTACTACTTGAGGAACAAATGATTTTACGGTACCAGTATTGGTAAGTGCTGTGCGAAAGAACTCCGTCTATAATAATATATAACCGTCTTCAACGCAAGAAGTCGCTTATACGCAAGGTTTCTCTTGAATCCCACATATTAGCTCAGAGACAAGCAGCCACATTGAAAAGCTAGGAAATAGGTATTGAAAATTTCTGAAAGGGCATATATTCATTCTCCAGCGGTCGCCGAGTCTGCATATTCTTGACCCTTTTTTATGACAAGGCTTCCTATAGGTATATATATATATAATATATATATATATATATAGGTATATTCAGCATATAGGTACTGATTATTTATTATAGACGGCTCTAACGAGATTTACATATAAAGTAGGTTAGAATGTAGAGTTAGAAAGTAGACCATAAATGCACTCACCCATCCAAGCCATAACACAACTCCCAAAGGAATGTTTCAGTAAAGAATAAGCCCCATTTACTTCCGATTAGTGGACGAATGCAGTAGTAACTAATTTGTGGGTAGAGAAATAACGCATTCTGATACACCGTCTGCAACATATATGTGAAAACACTTGACGAGTTCTGGATAGTTTGCACCATTCAACTATTATCTATGCGCCATACCTGTTTTGAAGAAGCGAACTTCCATTTGTTGCCTTTTCCGTTGAATGAGAGTTGAGAAGACACCATCGGAATTATGAAAAATTATAGCATTAAGGTACAATGCTCTTTATCAACTCAAACATCTGATACAAAGGCCATTTTTTTATACTGCTGAATTTTCTTTACCGTGGACTCAAGAAAATTTTGTGATCACTAGTAAAATATGGCAAGGTCATTGTCAACTTATTTATCACTAACGTTGTGCTTAACCCTCAAGCAGATCAATGTTGCGCAGTCGAATAGAAGAATTAAGATCAGAATAGCTAAAGTGCTGTAAAAGTCGACGAAGGCAGAAATGATATAGCCGCATGTTGTATCGGAGTACATCCACGTCCAATTATCGTATCAAAGAGTAAGAAACAGCTTTGGCTGAAAAGAAGAGAGCAATACTATTCCAAGCATTAATCCAGACATCACATTGCATGTCCAAATATGATTACGAAAATATCACAACTCGGAAAAATTGGTAATATTTGTTTCCGAATGTTTTCTTCAGACCACGCTCAAATTTCAATATGCCTGATAATTATTTTGAGCCATACATGTGGTCTGTTATGCTCACTTATACAGTGCAATACACGTGTTTCGGTTTAGCAGCCTTGTACGTTTGCACGGCGTCCTGAGCCAATCATCGCTCTTGGGGGAAACCCCCTTACATTGAACCGCAGACGCGTATTTCACGAGAGTGACAGATTCGCCGTTTGGTGATTTATATCACATAACGCGGGTGCAAATACTGCGTTTTGCGCTCCCTCTATGTAAGGGGGTTCTTCATCAAGAGTGCCCATAACAGACCACATGCACGGCTCAAAAGTAATTTTTGCGAGAATTTATTGTGGACTAATATGTAGGCAATATACATGTTTCTGAAGGTAGTCTCTGCAGATCTTCATGCTTCCGAAGGCCTACCTCACTGACTATAAAATAGCAAAACTCACTCCAAAAATGAGGTACTGCATAGAAAAAACCTAGCATCCAGCAGATCAAAACCACAAAAGAGGTGTTTCCCACTGTCAGCAAAGCTGGAAACTTGCAGAGGAAATGTGAGGACGATGACTCTGTTCACGGCAATGGCGAGTTGAGAGTAGATGCATGCATACCAGAACAGTGTGTTCGCTATGCCGAACAGTTTGCCTGGCAAAGCGGTTGATAATTCGTTTTCACTGAAAATTATAGGTGTTATCTTACCGCTTTCAAATTTTGTTGCTTCCATGCATTATTGGCACTTAATTCGCATTTCTTTCTCTTGTGACATGCATAAAACTATGCGACTTTGTAGGGTGAAGTAATCAATGGCAAAAAACCTTCCGAGAAAAAATGGTTTCATCAAAAGTAAGTTGATTACTGTCCACTATTTTTCGTACCTCTCTCAAGACATTTGCAGAAGGTCCGTGATCCGCTCTCAAAGAATAATTAAATAACACTAAGAAGCCAATGATGTTCTACTGTATAATACGATTTTTAGAAATTGATATGAGGATTGGTTACATAACTAAAGTTTGTACCCATAATTTTGAAATTAAAGCTATGAAAAGAATGAGACAAAATTCTATTCGCGCTCTATATAGGAGAACTCTATCTGAATTGAAAGTTTAAAGTCTGCTCACAAGTGGAAAGACTTTTGCAAGGAATTTCTAAGTTATGACCCTTTCTTTTCCAAAGAAATACTAATTGCTTTGGAGCTTTGGGCGGTGATTCCACAATAATAGCTTAAGAAGCTGCTGATCTAAAGACCTGTAGTCTGCGTTTAACTTTTGAGCATGATGAAGCGTCAAGGTAGTTTTCCTTTATCCGCACTCTGCTTCGACCCTTCAGAAAGAGCGTGTTTTTGGCCGTTTTTCACTGTTTTAAGTAACCATCGAGAGCTTAGATCGAAAGAATTTGAGTGGTCTATTATACTTCTTGAAAGCCTTTTCTATTGCGCTGGAAGATCAAAGACAAAGTTTAGCTTTTCAACTAAACATTACTAATCTGCTAGAGCTTTTCCTTCAGAGTTTTGACAACCAATAGGCAGATCGAATCTCAGAGACTCCAATGATATCTTTATTTTTTGAAAGTGAGTACTTCGTGTACTATTACAGCCAATAAATATTGGGCTTTGTTAAACTGGATCACTCTATTATCCACGTTTCTTCGGAATCTTGAGAAAACCGAGACTTCTGCTTTTTTCAAAGTTTCAACATATGCCTAATAGATCAAACCTCAGAGTTCTCAATGAGCACGTTTTCAGTATGGGAGCACTATCGAGTTACGAAAGCAAGGGTGAAATTACGTTTCTCATTGAAATATTTCTCGCTGACGCAGTCATGTTCTTACAAAAACATGGTGTGGCGTACCAAACGTCTGTCCAGAAAAGATCATTGAATGAAGCTTGAGTTCGATCCACCGACTTTTTAGCTACGTTACAAGCATGTCTTGAGAAGGCCTCTTTGGTTAAGACACACCCTGCCGCCGAATGCAAAATCCTATATTCGATTGGCTCTTACAACAAATCAAGAAATCTGTTTCAAAAAGCCAAAGACATTATTGGAATCTACCTTGCAACATTTTTGAGCCACGCATGCCAGTGGTCTGTCAATGAGGGCTGACTTATGGAGCCCGATACACGTGTTTCGATCTTGCGATCTCGTCAGTCGGGCATTACCCCTTTCTCGTCTTTTGCCAATCATGTGTGGATGCTGCAGTCCCTACAATAAGAGTTAGCGAGGTGTAACGCTTTTTTACACTCTATGTCAGTTGAAAAAAATCCACCAAACACAGAGTCTCCCGTGTTGTGTACACACCCCCCTCTCATGCTTATGTATCCTCTTTTCCTAGTCATCCGACGTCCCGCTTTTTAGGCCATGTATCCAACACTCCCCCTTTCGTCACAACGTTATTGAGACCCCACGTACTACTTCCCCCTCCATTCCTTCACGCCCAGTTGTCTCGCCTACATGTCTCTCCTCCCTCCTCCTAACCCCCTCTCTTCCTCCCGCGACACATTCCCATTACCACGTCTCCTTTTTCACCTCCATCGCTTCCTCAATACCTTAATAAATATAGACCACTCCCTCCTCCCCTTTCCCCCCCTCCTCCTTCTGTCCTCTACTATCCACCTCTGACTCTTTCTCCTCTGCAGTCCCTTTCCATCGCGAATCTGACTCTCTTCTTTGTAACTCTTACTCCCTCCCCTCCCCAAGTCTAAACCCGCATCCTTATCCACTCTCACTCCATACACTTCCTTTCACTATATACATCCACAGACCATTCCGGTTTGCACCTCGATTTTGCGCCCGCTCCTCACCCTCCCTCCCTCCTCTCTTTTCCGCCTCTCCCAACTGCCTTCCCGCTCGCTTCCCTCTTCTCCCTACAATGCTTGGCTCCCCCCTAGCTCCTTCTACTCCCGCTTTATCGTCGCCCTACCCCTCCCTATTCCTTGTCCTCCCTTCAAGCCCATCCCTCATCATCCGGGCCCTCCCCTTTCTGATCTTTCCTCTCCTCATCGCTCGCCTATAGACTCTTACTACACTCCCATAGCACTCCTGTCTTCCCTCCCGTCCCCTCTCCTTCTTCCTCCGCTGAACCCTCCGGCCTCTCCACTCATTACATACTCTCCCCCCTCGACCCTTTTCCTCTCCGCAGTTCCCCTCCCTATCAGATTTTCACCCGCACACCTCTCCCCTTACCCAGTTCTCCTCGTGTAGCACCCCTTTTGATCGCAGTCCCTGCCTTCCAGCCACTAGCCTTAAGCTCTCAACGCTCTGATCCATCCGCCTGATGCTCGCATTAGCCTCACGACACCCCCCCTCTCTCCTCCCTATCGCCACTACGTTTACAAACATAAACCTTCTAGATTTCACCATCACTTCCTTCAGAGCCACCTCCTACTCTCTTCTTGATCCCCTCTGTTTCCAATGCTTCTTACCTCTTCCATGTATTCCCCCTCCCCTCCTTCTCCCCCTTCTCTTCTTTCTCCCCTTTTCTCTCTCCTCCTTTTCTTTCTTCCTCTTCCTTCCCCCCTTTCCTCCCTCTCCTTCTCCTGCCACTCGCTCTTGAATTCCACTACTAGCTTTCTGCAACAACCTACCTATATCGATCTCTCTGACACTTTCTTAGCATGTCTTTGCCGTCTATCCAAAACACCACCTCTTCTCTACATCGTTCCCGCACGCTCGCCTACATCCATCATCACTATCTCCCACTCAACACTTCCCTCTCCCAAACGGCCCTCCTCCCTCATTTTTCTTGCCCCCTGCCTCACGCACTTACCCTATTTCGCGCCCTGCTCGCACTACCTCCTTCACTCTATACTCTCCCCCCGCACCACCTTCACCGCTGCCCCTCTGATCGTCTTGATTCCCCCTTCCTCGTTCGTCACACCATCACCCCCTTTTTCTCTCTTCTCTTCCTTCCCCCTCTTTCCCCTTCTCCCCTCCTCCCCTCCCCAAAACTCTTTGTTTTATGGGGACTGCTACCCAGACGCACTAGAAAGTTATACGCTTCACACAAATACACCCCGACCAAAAAATACTCACTATATACGACTCTCTCACTTAAGACACCTGACCCATCACATTAACACATAACTTTTTCATCCTTTATCGTTACAGTAGTTTCAGAGTGATACATTAAAGCCCGCTTTCAGAATAATCAATCTACTGCACTATTCAAAAATTCTGTTATGATTTATGACTCATCTACATAAACTACTTGAACTTATTGAAGACAGCTCAGTCACAAAAAAAAAGCACCACCACCGGCCAAAGCCCACAGACAGTGTCCCACCCAGCAACCTAGATCCTCGTAAACAATTCTCGCATCCTTATCGCCTTACTCTGGTACCTCTTAGAAACATGCAACATGGCGATCAGGGTGCCTGTTAAATTCCTGAAACTTCCTACGCCAACTCCGTACAACGTTTGTCACTCTAGGTGCCACCTTCCCCTTCAAACTAATTATGTTATTCGCTCAACATCCCCAACACACAACATCTCTTGAAATTTACCAAAACAAAGAAAATGGTTTTAATGCCCTAAGGATCGTTTGGTGCCGCCCAGGATCCAATATTATATGGTGTACCGGAACATCCGCCGTTCTACCCGCCCCCCTTTAAAAACGTTGTTGTATGCAAGGATCACACAATTTTGTCTTCCCCTTTTACCACAGCCAGATTGCCAATCCTCCCCACTCCGGGCTATACGCACATCCCCTCTCTCTCACTCCCAAAGATAAACAATCGGCCTCTGATATGCGACCACACTAGCTGTCACTTTGTTCTTACCAACTGTCCTGGGCTCACGCCCACACATACTCTGACCATTACCTCGTTGACCTTATCCCAACCCTGCGCACCCGCCGTCCCTGCAGCCCGTGAGTCCGTAGCCGCTTGAGCGTGTGCCGCTCCAACTACTGCACCCCCGCGCAGACTCCCTGGTCCCCACCTGACCCCCCGAGTTCCATTGAGACTCCAAAACCACGGGGACCCCATGGCGTTACAAACTTCTCTCTCAGGCTTTTTAAAACAATCACTTTTTTTCCTGCCAACAATCGCTCTCTCGACTCTTTACAAAGTTAAAATGCGAGTTTAACAAAACAGTCCGATAGCCATGGATCAAATATATCCGCAAGTGCCCCACTACCCAAACAAAACCACAAATAGACCAAATGAGTGTCCGCTAGAATGCGGGATTGTATCGCAAACGGTCTACTATAAGCCACACCTTCGCACTTGTTCTCGTGCTGAGGACCCCTAAGCGCCCAAAGTACCCCTACAATTCTGGGACTCCATTCGAACTATACTTTTTCTATTTTTCTTGCACAAAAAGTTCACTTCCTAATTGCCTTGCCTCTTTAATCTAACAGCCAAGTTCTTAGCTACGGCTCAGTGCACGACACTCGATTTAGATGTTTCACGTGGTACTCTGGCACACCCTTACAGAACTTTGCGCACCATCGCTCCTGTAAGTACTTGATTCCATTCACAGCTTTCGTTTATAGACTGACCCGTTAGCATACCGCTCCTCAAGTGTTCCCATTTTACATTACTAAACCACCTGAAAAAGGGCCCTCCGACCGGCCATGCAAATTGTGCGTCCTCTGGATGATCGTTCTCAGAGTCACCTGCTTCCACGTTTTCAAGTATTTCACTCCCACCCAAAAAGGAATACTGGAAGTACTGCTCCCTTTCAGGTCGGCCCTGTAGCAATAATCCATCGGCTCATTTGACCCCTGTCCACACTTCAGTAGTCACTTCTTCCAAATACAGCAGCAAAGGGATCCCGTAGGGCGCTCAGCGCGATGAGAATAAAGATAAGATTCATTTCACCAATTTCCCGAAAGTAAATTACACTACCTATTCAGACATATAAAGAGTCTTCTAGGTGTGGTCCTATACATCTCTCTTGACAACTCCGGTTCAAAAGAAGTCTCTACTTCCCCCCCACTAGAACAACGGACTCTTTACTGCAGCAATAGTTCGATTTTTAAGAACGATAAAGAAGTCGGTCAGTCATGGTATCCTTCGCTCTGACGGGTATTTTTGTCAACAATCCCATTTTTCCCCTTAGTGTCATCACCTGACTGCCGGCCCTGGTGAAAACTTATGTGGTGGACTAAGCGACGATCTAATGCCCTACCTCCCCCCCGTGCGGCAAAAGATCTCGTCGCTCCCCCCATCGGCCGTTAAACAGCATCTAGCTTCGCAAAAAAGCTTACCACACCGTTACAGAATCGTTGATCAAGGAACACCAGTCCGGAGTACCAAAAGACTTCTTTTCTTTGAGCCCCTGCCAACCACCCCTTTTAGGCTCAGGCCTATAAAAGCACCCCTCCCGGTCGGCCTCCGAGAAGTCAATACTATAAAATTCACACTCTAAATGCCATCACATCAGCCCTCAAACACCGCATGGACTGATTAACGTACGGTCCGTACTCCCCCACTTGCCATTCGGCAAATCCTTTAGGGGCCTTTTATTAACGTCGAAAATTTGATCCGATTTTCCTCATTCAAAGGACGCGTCATTATAGGCGGGAAGGCAGCATGGTCTGCATCCTCCGGGGTCTCTGTGCCGATGGCTTAATGAACAACTAGATGCGACGGTCCCTTGATTCCTTTCAAAACTATCCGAATAAAGTCCGCAGATAAACGAGCTCCTTATGGCAAAAACCTCTCAAGAATGACTCTAGCTTTGACCATACTTTCCGCAACAACGATCACTCTGCACACAACTGCAAAACACTCGCACACCTCTGGGCCAAGTGGAAAGCACTAAAAAGCATTTGGAACCTAGCACAACTTAACCAAAAAATAAACTATGAACGCGGCACCTAACATAGCTTCTCCTGCCCTGGTGGGAGATAAAACCAATAAACCGTTCGATAATCAAGAAACCCGACCCGGTTATCTCTGGGCCCACAGTACGCCCCTCATCCCCACGTAGCTGTCTCTCTCAAACTGATCAACGTAAAATACCATACCTCATATTGGATGCCAGTCTGAGTGTTCTTCGTCCCCTATCGCAATCATTCACTTGTGGAGCAACCATTCGTCGAGTTTTTGCAATCACACAAATAGTTGGAGTTTAGGTTGCGCGGATAGTTACGTATTTTACTTAGGGTTTCCACATGCTCTTAACAGCTCTCACAACAAATTTTTAGTTCAAATTGGATAAAAAAAGAAGTAGAAAGGCGAGGTATGTTTTAATGGTAAAAGCCACATCCTCTACTGCCGGTCACCACATTGTCAAGTAATTCCATCATCTGACATGTGGTGAT
Organism: Parelaphostrongylus tenuis; assembly: GCA_019055375.1. Lineage (NCBI taxonomy): Eukaryota > Metazoa > Nematoda > Chromadorea > Rhabditida > Metastrongylidae > Parelaphostrongylus > Parelaphostrongylus tenuis. Next base: position 288,768 of record JAHQIW010007185.1, read on the forward strand.
TTATTACTCGGCACCCACTCCTTTATAGAGAATTATTTAACTTCAGGGGATCACCTGAATTGAGGGAGAGTGCTACTGTTGAGTCCCAACAGGACGAAACAGGCGCCTCTAAAGCAGTAGACCTAACGGCTCACAGCATGTTATATCCTTAACAGAATTTTCAGGATCAGCACCATTCGCCACGTTCATTCGTGCATTCGCCAATCGTTTTATTTGGCACTGCAGCTTATAATGAGAGCCATACGTTGAGCTACAACTGAATTTGAGTTTGTGAAAGCACGTTTATCAAAATCCTAGTCTGATATTCAATCAGTGACGGCTGTAGTTTGCGAAAGTGCAACTTATATTGTTTTAACTATATAAGAGAGCGTATGCGATGATATACAATGGTTATGGCTTCGAAAAGTTGTTCCTAAAACGAGGTCACGATGACCTGAATTATGAATTCTGGAACAATCGCTAATCACATTTTGGTAGACTTGCCTCAAAACTTTTCGAGGTGTGATATGATCTGTGCCTTTCGTACATTTCGACGGCATCGCAATCATTCTGAGTCACGCGCTCCACATAAAGATGGAGGACAGAAGAATGATAGGACTCAGACAAACGAAATGCCGTCTGAATCGTTTTACACTCGATGGCTTGCGGATTTTATCAATCATATAACTTCTGACACTTTGCCGACTGTTTTCTAGGCTTTGAAAAAAGTCGATAAATTGCAAGGTTTATATAAATAGTGAAAATTCCAAAACGGTCTTGAACTTAGAATGAGATAGACAGAATTATCCTGTACGTGTTTTCTAGTATTTTCTCAGTTGACGAATCATTTATTTTTATTTTCTTTACTGAGGCACACATGTAACACTAATATTGGTTAAAATCAATATTACGATCACTCGCACAATAGACATTCCAAGAAGACTATGATTTTATGGGTTACAAAAGACGATCTAGAACTCACCGTGGCTATAATTATCGACACTGCAATGTTCTCCGATTGAATATCCCATGGAAAGATTGAAACAGCTGCCATCTGAGAATAACTATGTTTTAAATTGATAGGAATTTGAAAAACACTGCATTGATGCTAAACAGAACACGAGAATCAAACAGAAGATGCTACGCTTCTCTTGTTAACACTTCTTCAAAAAACTGTTTCACAAAATGCTTCAAAAGCTCGCATAAACACTTCGTCATCGGTCATTGGTATCATATTCATCAACACTTAATACACGGGGCTTACTATATGTCGGCTTGGAACCGAAAAAATTATATTCTATAAACTCTTGCCAAAGAAATAACTTTTTAACAGTTTACAGCCTCGTCGTGACTAATACCAATTCTTTTCAGCTGTCGAATAGCGATATGCACACGAATGTTCGACGATGCAGTAGGAATTCCAGAATTATGTCAATTTTTCTACTCGTTTTTGAACCATGACGCGGCAAGGTTTGAGGCTATGCACCATAACTGGTGAATTCAATGAACTTCAGAAAACTACTCGTGCACTCTATGAATTTTCAAACGTCTAGGAAGGCAGCAGAGATTATCCTAACTTGATTCATCTGCTCTAAATTAAGAAGCAAATGGCAGATATGTATCAAACAGCTTCGGGGATGTTACTTCTGCTGCATAGCATCGGCATGAATCCCTTATAAACCGCGGTGGTGACTGAGACCACAGTTTTCGAATTGCAGCTTAATCTTTATCTCGGAAGCAGGACGAGGAGTGAAATCTAGACGAAAAGCTTTTTGAGAGAAATGTAAAGTGAGGACGTTAATGATGTAGTGGACGATACGTGAGCTCCCTGAAAAAGTAATCGCCGATTCAGAAACGCTCCACGCTCCAAGTCCTGCTTGCATAATACGTTTGTGGTTATATCCCACGCCGTATCCACCAATAAGACGAAAAACTCATAGCATAGTTGCTTGCTCCTAAGCTCACCTTTCTCCTAATTCTCTTCGGAATAACTTATGCTCTTCTTTGTTGGAGCTGCCAAATTCTATGGAACTAATGAAGTGAATTAGTTGATAAAAATGGCGTACTGTGGTGATTTGCAATAACTTATCACCCTCCAACAAAGTTTCGCTCTACTGTATTTTTTTTTACTTTTTTTTTCGTAGATAATTCAGGTTTTGCGTTGGTTAGAATTTGTCACAGTAGCATTCCCTTAAGGGAGCTGTGGATGAGATGCTTGTGATGTTCGGTGCGGCTCGACGCGGAATCGATCTCACAGCTCCCAACACTCTATTGCAATCGAAACGGGCGCCATACAGAACGCCTTCACCTGGTGCAAGAAGACGAGCCTGATGGACATTTTACGATGTTCCTGAAGAAAATGAAATTTCCACGCAAGCAAAGAGACGAATCGAATGATGGGATTAGTACAGTAGAAAAAAGAATTGAGATACGGGCCAAATAAAGTGATAAAGTGATAAAAGCACTCCTTTTTTCTTCTAGCCTTCTAGAAAGAGAGCGTTGTTGCAACCAATCATTGCTGAATTCCATACTGTTTATATATCTACATGTCAAGTAACAGCATTCACACTTATTATCACTAGTTCCACGTTTATACACTTCACTTCCATTCCATTGATGTAGCACATAAAATTTCAAAGTCGGTTCCGTGATCAGCTGACCCAAATCAATGATTAACCACTCGCGAAAGATCTACAGCACCACTGCTTACATACCGTTTGAGTCAGTCGCCTGTGTCACAGATTTTTTCCCATCTTTGCTGATGCTTATTCTTCGCATCAAGGAACAATGATTAGTTTTGAGCAACTAAATAGAAGAATAGTTAGAAACAAATAATACTGAGAAGAGACAGCTTCAGTCCAATACTGATGGAGAAAGCCAACTGTCAGAGGTTGTTTTGTATACGGTCTGTAATAATTTTCATTCTTGATAAAGCTAATTGTTTACCGTCACGTATCGTAATTCAATTTGCTTCAAGCTACTAGCTGATAAATTATTGAAAATTCAAGAAGAACATTCAACATGTGCAAGTTTAACAAAATGAATAACCAATGAATTTGATGTAAACTTATTTACAACACATTTGCTATTAAGTTAAAAAAAAAGGACAAAGGGTAGTGCCTTCGCCATTGATCAATCAATAACAGATGCGTCACGCATTCGTCTTCAATTCTTAACTTCGCTTGAGGAGAATGAATTTATATTTGACCTGCACAATGACTCGCGGTGGCCTTCCGCTGTACCGAGTCAGTGCTATTTATCCTCTCAGACAACTCTGAGACCTGTCTAATACCATTTACTAACACCTGGAGGAATGGATAAGTTGGTGAGTCATGAGCGCGAGATCCAACCGTCGAGCTTGTGTGCCACGCAGATCACCTCTAATCACTGAGTCACATACGCTCTTGTTACTGAGTTATACTTATGTATTATACTAACGTTAGAATGACTGAAAATATAGAACTGGTGAAGTTATTATACAGATTCTTTAAGCCTCGTGATTCTTCCTTGTTATTCGGAACGAAGGGGCACTTTTGCTAGACAAGGATTTTCCATTGCACTTTTGATAATCATAAGTAATCTGAAATCTTTGGCTACTGCGTTCATAATTCTTTCTTGGAAAGCCACTTCTATAAAGCTTAGCATTCAAAATGAAATCCGCTTTTACACCAACCGCGCTCGTCCTGTTACTTCGCTGGAAGCACGAAAAGCATATGATCATGTAGAGAAATCTCGTTGTGTGAGTGTCATACGTTTTAGATGGGCTTGTTTTAGACAGAAGAAGAAATCCTTCAGCCAAATAGCAAGAATTGCACTGCTGCGCATCTGAATCTCCTCACCGCGATCGATCGATCGATCGCGCAACGCCGTATTGAGTGAAAGGCAGCAGACACCCAGCTCACACACTGGCCAACTAACAAGTGCATTGCGTTTGTGGAACTCGATCTTAATTTCCTTGCTACACTGCAGTGATACTGTCTTCTGAAAAATTAATTAAGCGTTGAAAATCTCGGAAACTTACGCTATCGAATGGCTGCTCAAATTTTGAGGAGAGATTTGTGTCCTGCGAAAATATAAACACGTGAAGCACAAACATTTTCCTTCCGCTACAGCGTTATATAAAGGCCTTTTCAAAAAAATCACAACCAAAAAATGGCACAGTAACTAGCGACTTAAGCTTTCGAATGATTGGTAGCATGATTGATCTTATAAAAAAATTTTCGTCCAGCAAAAGGGTTTGCTTCTTTTATGTCGTTGCCTAACAGAAAAGAATCACTCTCATATTATGACAGCGATTTGAAGCACCACTTGCGAAAATGTTTCATCTTTTATATAGAAGCAGTTCAACTTAGAACTTAGAATCAACTTAGAAGCAGTTTGAGCATTATGAAGTCGTCCCATTACCGAATACAAAGCATAATAGCTTGAAGCAATCATGCTTTCGTGCTCTCCAATGTAGTTGATTTAAACGACGAATTATCGGAATCGTTCAGAAAATTGCAGGTCATTGCGTAATTCTATCAAAAACCCATACAGCCTTTCATTATTAACATCAGGGCTGCACTATTGGCATAAATCTGTCTACGGTACGCGAAAAACATCACAGTCTCATTTGGCATCATACGCCGTTTTTTGAGAGGTGGCAATAGTTCGCCTCTTTTCAGCAGAATTAGCCTGAATGATTCCTGTGGAACTTCTTTGCAACCCGACTGCAATATACTTTTCAAACAAAATCATTAAAGAGCAGGCATATACTTAGTTGACGTGTGAAATGCAATCCACATGAGCTATGAACACGATCAAAAACGGACTTTTGGATCTGATTGTCAGTATCTAAAAGATGACGTTTCAGCAGGTCCACCAGACGAGGAGAAGTCAAATTCACTTTGTGATAGATTTATTGCGATGTAGCACACTGCACGCATTCTTGGAAACGACCCATTCCCATACCACGTACGCAGATCTTCTTAGTCTTTAGTAAGCCCTACCATTATCGTTAAAAAATCTTATTTATCAATCTTAATTCTTGATAATATAAACTGGCAATGTAATTTGGAGCCTTTCATGAGGTTTTTTATGGACACGTATAAAGTGCAAGACACGTGTTTTGGTTTTCCATACTCGTCAATACGGTGACTTACGTCTGAGGCAATCGCTCGTAGGAGAGAGCTCCACATATGAAGGAATAGACGACGTACATGTTACAATGCCGCGTTCGAAGTTAAAATTTCACCTCACTCATTTTGGAAACAACGTATTACTACATGTCTCTTGACAAAATCACCGAGTATTGTAGTGATTAACACTCTCTGATTACTGTTTTGAGCGAGGACTTAAAAAAGCAGCCTAATGTGAAGGTATTATCAAATTTACCAGCCTTGAGCAATCGACTATTACTCATCGCAATTCCCGGTGATCTTGTCACTAGACATGTACTGATATGTTATCTCTGCAGTGTGTGAAATGAAATTTTCATTTTACACGCGGCTGTGTAACATGTACGTTGTTCATTCCTTTATATTGTTAGAGTTCTCTTTGACGAAAAATTGGCTCAGACGTAAGGTATTGCGCATCTGACGAGGCTGGAAAGCCAAAGCACGTGTTTTTTAACTGTAGAAGTGCCCATAAAAGATCTCGTAAAGGATCATCATTATCAGATCCTATTAAATCAGTTAGATACCTTCATGTAATTGTAGAAATTTTGATTTGACGCTCATTATAACAAATTGCTTAAAAAACTGGAACCATAGCATGGTAAATCCGAAACGCTCATAGCAATGTTATCGATGTCTAGAAATTTTGACTAGTCTTGAAAATTTGTTTTACTGTCGAAACACGGAATGTCACTCAACCGGAAAACTTATCAAAGGCTGATAAACGGCTAAAGTCACGAAAAGTCGAATGAGTTCTGCAATGCCGGAATTTGTCACATTGCTTGTATTTCAGTGCTTTTTGAGACCATGATAAGCACTTCAGCTTACATTGTGCATGATTTTACTTCCCTTTATGAGAACTACACCTCGTTGTATTCCCATTTGCAAAGAGTAAGAAAGCAATGCGCTTATTCATTGATGTTGCACAATCACTAACACTGATATAACCTCACGTTTTATGCACCTAATAATGAATAGTCTTTCACAATAAAACACACTGATATTGTTATATTCGCTGTTGTGCCTTACAAAGCAAACATCTCGATTTAGGTACGCATTTAGATCGTCCTGTATGACACTGTGGTCAAATGGGTGTGTTATACGAAAATGGTTGCGGTTATGCAATAGTTAAACATCATATGCATGATTATTACTCATTTATGCGTCTATAATCATTTGTATTTCGGGCTCATTTGTTTCAAAATAAATCTGGCTATAAGCACATATCAATGCATGTTTATTCCAACGCCTGTTTGACACAGATGGTATATCTAGTTCCTGTGTTAAACTGATAGCTTAGCCAATACTGACGTGATTTGTCAGCTCAGGTTTATAAGAAGTCTTTTTTACAATTATCGATTAAAGAAAAATTATTTCCAAACGAATTTTACAACAGCAAGATGACAGACATGCTCCCACTTGGGCACCTTCATCATTATACAAGATTAAAAACTTGTAGCGTATGTTGCGTAACAAAAAAATCCAAAAGGTAAATGTCTGAAAATAAAAATTTTAGCAAATATGAATGTCCGTAGGTCAGTGACGTTTCCTATGGCACATGTGATCGGTTATCAATATTTGAAAAATGAATCAACACTTTCATCTGAAAGTTTAGTTAGGAGTAAGCTTATGTGGCGATGGTACCTATGATTAACTTTTGAAAGACAGAAAAAATAAAAGAGCAATTTCCGTTCTGAACGTTTTCTTAAAACCATGCATAAATTTCAGTTACCTGATAATCGTTGATTGATGACACTGATAATCAGGCATATTGAAATCTGCGAGTGGTCTTAAGAAAACACTCGAAATGAGAGGTATGATATATTCAAGGATATCAGCCAAGAGCAATCGAATGTACAATACTGCCCATTAAGTGATTTTGACTTGATGGAATGTGTAAAATGTTCGTCGTTGCCTACCTCAGTATGGGATTGAGTTTCCCCGAAAGGCTTGACAAAAAAAAAAGACACAGGGTACCGCCCGACTGATGAGTCTGTCAAGGTCGAAACAGGGCTATCGGGCTCTAAAGTTGCTTCTCTGACGCACTACATGTGTGCTCAAGTAATGATTATCAGGCATACTAAAAAGCATTTTGTTAATAATGCAACACTGCTTTCATTCTGTAAGGATCTATGGTCTTAGTAAAGGGTTCCAATGAACCAAAATCCCTTGCGTGTGATTCGGTTCCTCGACATAAATAGTGGATCATAAAACAATAAAAAAAGGCTCTGAAGAAGGTTAAACTGCCGAACTAACTCTTTGTATTGTAATTCTATTGTACCCAACAATTCGTCTGTTAGTAACCTAGTGCTTGCTGAATAAAAAATTAATGAATTACCAGTCTGGTTTCTGATCGACCGTATGAGACGCATTTAGTAAACGAATGCTGCCATAATGCCGCAGGTGCACCTTTGCATGTCCCCGACAATTTTTTTCCTAGTAGAATGATATAGATAATTTAGCAGAATTTGTGAGCTAAACTTCATTCCCTGATTGGCTTATTTGCAGCCTCATCGTTGTTCTACTCCATTTTCGACTTCCTCAATTCGGTATCAAGACTGCACTCAGTAGGCCACCAACTGTCGGTAGCGTCATCTTTTCTTTAGAAGACTACGCAGAGCAAATTTTCTAGTTCAAAGCTATTTCACCATTATCAGAGTGTTCATAGGTGTTGCCATTATTTCTTATAAGCGAGCGAGCAAACAAGTAACTCATTCACTCTGTTTTGTAACGTGCAAGTAGATGGAGTAAATAAAGAAATTATTATGCTGATGGCATTCTTTTTCGGAGATATTTCATCGTAATTCCTATTAAACTCTGCTGAAAAAAAATCCTGACGGATAAGTTTTGAAACGAGGATTTACATCGCATACGATTCGTCACGATTTGGCCTTAATTAGGAAACATTAATGAGAGCGTCAGAAGTGAAGGACATTTTTATTATCTTCTTGATACTATCACCAAGCATTTCAAGATTGACTTTCGGTCAATATCAACATTGACAGACAATTCATTTTGTGCCTGAGAACTCTTCTCGCTGAGCTGACGCGAGCTTGCCAGCGCGCGCTTCAGTTTTCAACGGTAGACATTTCGGTGACTTTGCCGTATCCTCATTCGGCCGCATTCACTAAATATTCTTTAGTCTTAATGAAAATTTGGTTCACACGCTTCAAGTCATCAAGAAACACTTACTTTTACTAAAATTGATCAATTTTAAACAGTGGGGCTCACTATAGATACAGTCTCCACATGATGCAGACACATAAACAAACTCAATCTGAATTACAGTTTGATTCAAATTATTAACTTGGGCCCATGATTGTAGTATCAAGAGCAATGTTTCAGTATGCAAGATTTTACAGCACACTTTCCGATACTGAGTGACTTCAAAGGAGTGTAAGTGCTATAAGCTACTTTTTCTTTACGTTAATGAATGAACTGAGGTAGAATATCGATTTGAATACTACGACATGTATTCAAGTTATTAGAACCGGTTTATGAGAATATGTTCTCGACTTGGTCGTCTAGGCAAAAGAGTTCCTCCACACTACGAAGTTTTGGTATTATGAGCTATGTATGTTGCGTTGACTGCGCACCCTGTTAGATTCAACTTTCTGCTTTGAAAACAAACCTCTCTAATAATTTGAACGAATCGTTTAATACATCATAATACAGTGCATTATAGCTGTACTTTATTCCATCGACCACTTAATGCATCAAATCTCTTTTCTCAGTTGCCTTTTTATGCATTTTTGCAAATTATACTGAATATTTATGGTGAAGTTTGAAAACAGTCGATTGCCTAGATGACCGCATATTCAGTAGCAGACCTAATCCATCGATTGGAAAAATGATAAAAACACAACATCACGTGCGATCATCATAACGTCTCCTCATCCCTGCTAAATTAGGGTTCAGTGTAGGGTGTGTAAAACCGATGAAGCGACGATACCACCGAAACGCACGTAAGTCACTGACGTCTCAACCTCATAAATACATCAGATATTCTTGCAAACTGTACTGAATGCAACAATTATTAACGTGTTAAAGCCTCTAATCGCGCGTCTGTTACCACATAGCAATGAGGTGGATCGTCTTCAAGAACATATGCAGCACGGTAAGACATAATGAAACTGGCAACAAGACACTTTCAGCTCTCTCGTTTAGTAGCCCTGTTTTACACCTTAGCTTGAATGATATTATGGTTGGAAAGAAAGTTCTGGGTTACATTAGTGAGCAAGAGATAACTCGCATGCATATCATGGGAATGCCACAGTTTCTTATTCGACTTGAATTATCGACTATGGAGAAGACGAAAACGGCAACGTTAATGCTGAGAACTTTGGCTTTTGCGTCGCTTCTATTCTCTTCTGCACAGAATACAAGTATAACATGCCAACGAATGCGCCAGAGGTTATCTCACAGCGAATTTAACGCTTTCTATTCCTTATGCATCTACATATCCAATGATGTACTGAAAGCCTCATTATTTGTTAGTATTAAGTGTTCTGTTTCAAAGCGCATACGGCTCAGTGGTTAGAGGTGCTCTGCGTCGCACACGAGGTTATTGGTTCTATCTAGCGCTCTTGGCTCACCGAACCACCCATCCCACTGGGGTCGGTAAATTGGTACCACACTGGTCTTAGACTTGTCTGGGAGGATGTGTAGCACTGACTCAGTACAGCGGGAGGCCACCGCGAGTCATTGTAAAAGCCAGATATGCATTCAATCACCTCAGACAAAGAAATTAAAGACGAACGCATGGCGCATACCACAGGGATTGATCAATGTCGAGAGCTTTATCCTTTAGCTTTTATTAAGTGTTTTGGATAAATTCAATCATGACATTTCCCGTTAACGACCAACTTTATCAGAAACAAATTATTACGAGCCATAAAGAAATCAAGTTCTGTTAAGTGGTTTTTCCTGCCATTCAATTAAGGTGCTCTACCACCGCTGCCACAGGTATTGTCAAATCTCTCATGCTGTTGTTTATCGCATTTCGATCATCATGATAATTTTTTTCTGCTTCCCTTTTATCTAATTCTCAAGGGCTGTTCACAAACCATTGATAAATGAGAAGAAGTATTCAAAAAAGTGAAAAGATTTCGTCAGAAGCGACCGATGCACGATAGCGGTTTGCAAGCCGTGTTATTACGATTCTTCGAGGAATGCTAATTTTGAATGTCGTTCATCGATAAGGATCAGTTCAATTCCAATGCACCCTCTCCTCCTTCCTCTGTGTCCACAGAGAAATGACCAACTTCGAATTCTTGGTGCATCTCTGATATCGAGATGCATTTCCAACTTTCCGCTATTTCTTTAGGCTTTCTACATCATTTGATTGTTCAAGTTTTGGTGATCTAATACAACATTTTTCTTTGCAAACTTTTTAGAGCGCTGTAACAACAATAATGAGATCACGTCTCACATTTGACACACACCCTTGACACAAACAAAAAAAATCCAACAAATAAACCTGATTAATATAAAATTACACCACCAAAAAATAAAAATACAACAAGTTAATCAACGATAAAGGTAAAAATTTAAATCAAAATATTTTTATTAATAAATCATAACGATAACGCTGATACGACCTACGCAAAAAAATCAACAACCTAAACATAACATAAATTATTACAATTGATATATTAAAAATAATATTGAACAAAAAACACAAAAAAATTAACATGCCATATTCCCTTAAAAACAACAACACAAAAGCTACTCTACCAAATTCTACATTATACCCCCTAACCACTCACTTTCTCCTTCCGCAAAATCAAAAGGAGCCCGATTCAATTCAGCAACTACCATAATCAAAAAAGGCAAGTAAAAAAAAATCAAAATCATTCGACGGTTATCATTCGACGTTTCACTTTCCATTTTTGCCTTAAGGCGAAGATTTAGATCATACAGTGGTAAATTTCTACCAGCGGCTAATCAATTTTATCAGCGGATCCTTTCACTTCCTGCATAAATTTGATTTCGCCACATTCATTCTTCACAAAGGGATTCAAAAGTTTGTGTATCTCGACGGGATGAGGCTTTCAGTTTTTACACACGCTGTAGAATACTTGCCGTGTTGATTCTCTTGCAGTCTCAGAGATAGCCGAACAACGAGTCCTTGCGCGAATTACAGGGTGGCATGCAGCAGGCTCACATAGCACTTTGCTTCTTGATGATCTGCATCATCAACCACTCCGTTGTCCCTCCTCTACCAATTTCATATCTCTCAACATTATTGAAGCGCAGTGGTAGCTCTAGAATCTAAGATTGGTGATGGACTTACTCCATTTCCGCAGATGTAATCCTCCTTGTCCTCCTCTCTTCTTAGATTTTCACTCACTTTAACCTTAAGGAAGATCTTATCGAACTTATATGTTGGTTCTGGCTGTCTGACCAAATTCATTTCAGTCACCTATTTTTCAACGTAGGCTGAAAATATAGATAAATGTTTCTTGTGTGCTAAGAGCATCGACAATAACCAATTACTATTTGGTCATACTGATTTGCATTGTATATTCGCTATTGTGATTTAACAACCTTTCCACTGTCTCATCGCAATCACGAGGGCTATTGAAATCGATGCGTGCAGCGCGAATTGTGTGGCAGCGCGCGATTCTCATTGTTTAATTGAAGTTTTTTTTTCCCTTTTGTAAGAATTAATGAGTTTTTTTCGTAATAGTTTGGTACAACATGATTTTCTCTGTTCGCTGATATACTTTTAGTTCATATATATTAATATGCATATATATATATTGCATCGAAAAAGGCTAGCTTCTACGCATCTATGCTGTTTTTGGCATCTAGTTAGTTTTATTAAGTTTTATAAAAGAAATTACGATATAAACCTAATGTTTTTCAAACTACACTTGCAATACCCAAGAACGAAATGTATAAATATAGTTGGAAATGCGTTGTTATCACAGGATCGTAGCATTCGCATTGAAAAGTAGGGATTTCTAGGATAACTGGACGCTCTTTCTGACAGAAGTACTCTTGTAGAGTCTCTTCAATAGTATTTTATCTATGCGTTATAACAAAATTTTCTCGGAATCTTAATTTTATTGTATAATTGCCAGCGAACTCCTCTGTAAAGTTAAAACAACTGGCTACTTACACTAAAGTGAAAAATTTTTCTTGGCAGTGAAGCACTGTCTGAGAGTTTTCAGAAACAAGATTTGTATTTAAATTAGCACTTTTAAAGCTATCAAGTGACTTCAGATACGAAGATAAAATAAGAGAGGAATGTTCAATAATACTCAAGATTTTTTGTGTTTCTACTGCTTTTTCGCAGTGTTATGATGTTACAAATAGACCTAAGAGAATTGAGTGGTAAGCAAAAAATCGACATCAGACTGAAGTTAAACCTGCGTTTTACTTTACCCTTCCCTTCTCGTATGGGTTTATAGAGCGATAGGTCAAACGTGCTAAAGGTTGGTGGCTGATAGTTATGACAGAGATATTGAATAATGAGTGGTAGCGAAACGATGTCTCGGTAGTGTAGTAGTAGCCTGCGCCTCCTGTATGGGTGAAACGTGGGTTCAGCTCCTGTCTGAGGCCAAATTTCTAATCACCACTCAATTCTCTCAGGCCTGTTTGTTCAACAACAGTTTGAAAGGAGATCCTTCTTGCAACAATGTTTTTTTTCCCATAGAAACATCGAATTTTTTGACACTTGTTTCGTTTTTTTTACCACTATTACCTTCATAAAAGTTGCTTCTGTGATATTTTGCCTTTGTTAGCAATGAAGTGCCTCTGACACGCAAACTGACTCGTATGTATCATAATCCTTACGCGAAGTACGAGTACAGCGTGGGAGTGAAACATAAACTTTCTTTCCCTCTTACACCGCTCCATGATAACTTTCAAAAATTATTTGGAGCCTCGAAATTGCCAGAGATTTGGGATATCGAATGACCAGTAAGGGCTCAACGACAAGCTATTCAGAAGCGCCAGCCCAGCTGCAAAGCAGTTTCGGTGTGGCACATAATTTCATTCTCGCTAATACAACGTAAAAAGGTTTTCTAAGAACCAAGCATGCTGTTGAATTTGCAGGATTTCAAATTTTCGAGTAATTACCGAAAGCTTTAAGAAGCTGTTTTGACGCGAGGAAGACTTAAATACATTCGTGCACTTGAGATGGTACACACCGTCTCAAATGTGTTAATGCTTTGAAGAACGAAATCTTGATAACCAAAGCATGACATATGAGCGGGGCCAACCTCTTCTTCCTACTCCAATCTGCCAAAGCTCTGTGAAGTAATAAAAGTCTAAAATATCCATTACCTTTAGGATACAATACACGTATTCGATCATTTCTGAGCATCTACGCGCCATTTAATCAAATACAGATCTAATTCCTCATTCTCACAAGATTTTCTTTGTGGGTTCCATCGCTGCACAAAGAAGTGGCAGCATGTTACGTAAACGTGCTAGGAAATCCATGTTGTACATCTTCAACAGAAACATCTCCCTTAACTGTCAAAAACACATGCACTATTTGCTTGTCAATTATCAGGAGAAAGTAATACTTCATTGAAAGTTTCCAGATTTCTTGAGAAGGCGCAAAGCAACGAATGATCCGCGAAAAATATATGTTCAATGACTATGATAATGGTCTAGTAAAGCTGCAATGACATGGGCTTTCTATCACCGAGGCAAAAAGACGAAAAAAAGCTGAACGAATTTTGAAGGATTCTGCTGTAATGAAGTAATTTCTGGAGTCAGAGAGGATGTTTTGAGCCATTTCAAAAGTGGCGCTTTAGTGGCTTACGTACGTTTCGGCGGTTTTGCTCTCCTCATCAAAACCACAAGCCCTGCAGACAGGTCTCAGTACTGACAGTAGAGACGGAGAAACGTTGTTAGGACGAAGCAACGTGAAATTGTGTCTTTCATGTTTCCACCATTCTGTTTCAATCGATAGAATATGGCTATTATTCAGACAATAAACCTTACGCAGCTCTGTTATTAACGTACCCACCTGGAAATTGCTCAAAACATTCTCTCTGATTATACTGAACGTTTATAACTAGGTCTATGATCCAGCTGCATGTAAGCTGCATTTTCTGAGTATGAACCGTATGTTCTCAACTGGAACAGGGTAGTGAACACGTGATAGCCGCTACTTCGCGCTGTTAGACCGTAACAACGTTTCCGCGGCCCTACTAACTATGTAGAAACCTGTGGAGCGTATGTCTTTGAAGAGACGGCGAAACCGTCGAGCGTAAGCCACTAACCTATCAGTCTCGACATAGTTGGGAACATTCTTTTTGACTATATTGAATGTTTGTAACGGAGGTTTTATAAATCAGTGGCATGTAAGGAGATTTCTATTGTGTATTGTTGTTCAACATGTACGAATACCTTCCCTCCTATTACGACCGGATTTCGAACTATCAAAGGCAATGTTTTAGTTTTCATTTGATGCCTAAGCTTCCTTCATAGCAGATCACGATTGTATTAAAGTGCATCTTTTTGCTCGGTGACCGATACCAAAGTGATGATTTGATTCGCAGAGTTCTGACACTTGTCGCTTGAACTAAGTTTAGTAAACATATGGGCACCGTTTTCTGTTTCATCCTAAAGTTTTGTGGAACGTTAGCATATATCAATCATTTATTAAAGATGGCAGCACTCTCAACTGAAACGTTGCATGCTCACTCGGAAAACATTGCAGTGTCGCTGATTATAGCCACGGTAAGCTTTACGTATTTCTACTTATAGCATAAGAAAATTGCACTTGCCATGGAAATTCTATTCTGCCACTAATCATGGAAATTCTATTCTGCCACTTAGCTTTTACCTCTTATAATGCTTTACTCCGAAAGCCTGATTAAGACTTCATTGATGACTACTGTATGCATCACCTTTTTTCCTTGAAATTTTGTTTGTAAATGTAGCCGTTCAAGTTACTGCACTTCATCAAACACAATATGCAACAGACTTTACACCTTAGTGACCAAACAAGGTTTTTCAAAAACTTTTACAAAATTGTAATTTTGTTGGTCTACGTACTTTACAGGGCTCATTCTTTTTATCTCTATGGTATTATATATTATTATTTTTTTAAATTAATCCGTCATCACACTTTTTTCACTGTGTGGATCCCAGTACTTCTGGTATTCAATTCGTTTTTCGTATTCTTCCGAGCGGCGTAGACTATTGGTTGAGCGAGTCTCCTTGCAATCTCGAGATTAACCTTGCTGTGGCGTTTCGTAGGGCATTGTCGTTGACTGCCCGAGAGTGTTTTGAGGTGGAGCTAGGTCCACGCGCGCAGCGACGATTTCGACCCCCTAACTCTCTGCGGCAGTCAAAACAATGCCCTATGGAACGCCACAGCAAAGCTATCCTTGAGATTGCACCGGCGACAAGCTCAACGAGTATTCTACGCCGATCAGGGGGAAGACGAAAAACAAGGGCAGTAAACACCAAATTTATGAACCATAAGTAATTCAAGTTGCATGATTCCGGTAGCGTTCAATTGTGCGTTTCTTGTGAACACTTTAGTATACAACCTGCTTGTACTTGCCATAATATGGAGCTGTCGTGAGGACAAATTAGCTTGCTATTCATGCACGAATGGCGCGTAGGGGAAAGTGCTAATAAAGAGGCGAACAAGATTAATGGAGCTTAGGCGATGACACGGTTGCAGAAGGAACGGCTGGAAAGTGAGTGGCGAAGTTTAGAGTCGAAGAAAACAGTGTGAAGGATCAGCCGTGTTTGAGCCGTGCACAGAAAGCTCCATTAAACTTGCGAGCCTTTAACTTGCATCCAATCTACGCAGCGTTCGTGCATGATTAGCAGACAAATTCGATCATACGACAGCTCTATCTTAGAGCAAGTAAAGGAAAGTTGTATATCGAAATCTTCACAAGAAAATGGGCAACAGAACCGCTAAAATAATGCACTTTTGATTAATTCTGGTAAATTTGTTGTTTATTGTTCTAATACCAAAACTTATGGAACGATCAAATATATGTGTATACAGGGTGCATAGTATGTTCTGTCAACTTTGTAGTTAATTCAACAGTACAAAAAATGCTGTGTGAACAGATAAATTCATGCAGTCTAATAATCAATTACGTTTAATAGTCATCATTCAGAACAATGAGCAAAAAAGTCTATAACAAGTTCCCAAAATTGCCTCCTTTGGCCTCTATACATTTACAATATCTCTTGTGAAAATTTCAAACGATGCTCGCACACATTTTCACAGCACTTTTGTCCAAACCGCGTAACGAAGCCTTTTCAAGCACGTCTAAGATAGTATAGTGAGTACCCAAAACTTTGTCCTCCAGTATGCACCACACAAAGTAGTCCAATGAGTTCAGATTAGTCGATGTTGACGGTTTAATTTTCTTGGCTCAAAAGCCTGGAAACAGCTCTTGTCAGATGACAATCGCTGAGCAGGCCAAATGCGCATGACTCCAAACCTGCTGGAGCGTAAGCTTGTCGATGTCAAAGTGTTGAGCAACCCAAGGCCTTAGCACGCCCCGTAAAACTGCTGCTGATAGCTGGTAGCATTGATTCTGACGTTTTTGCCAATGAACACCAGCGGCGTCTTTTCGATGGAGCAAATGCCGGCTCAAATCATCACAAAAGCCCTAACATAACTTCAGCCCATGGTTTATGCTACTGCGGACCTGCTGGCCCCTTCTTGAAAAGTTGACGTCGATTCTAGAGACTGTTGGGTGTTGACGGTGAATATCGTCTCATCCGGGAAAACGTGTGCGTGTGCGCTTGAGCCCTCGGGCAAAAAAGTACCAAATTAATTAATCAAAAGTTATTAAAATTGCTCAAGAACACTATTCAAAGTGTACTCTACCGGCCTGAAAACATTCTTGTTGCCTTTTGATCGACACATCAATATCACTTTGTGCAAAATTTTCTGAGCATATTGTTGGTGTCACTATCCATCCCTGCCACATCATGGCCACTCAGCGAAGTCTTTATCGCAATCTGCTGCTTTAAGAGTGCGAATTGAGACGCGATGCACAGGCCACCTTCGAGAGCATCAACCGTACAAAGGTTCAACAATATGTGTCCAGACAAACCGCGTTTCAGTTCTTTGCTGAGTCTCGCGCCGGCAACAGAACTTGAAGAACCAGCTGCGTTTCTAACATCCACGCGAAGTTGATCTAGAGGCCTTCATCGACTCAACATAGGAGGTTCCAACTTTTACTATCAAAGAGTTATCCGACAAATTTGACTGTGGTCATGTGACAATGAGCAGAATGCTAAAGGCAGCAAACAAAAAGTGGAAAAAGGATTATTGGATTCACATTACCTCACTAAATCGCGGATGAGCAAGAACTGAATTGACAAAATGGAAGTTGACATAACTGGACTGGAAGTTGATGGATCATCCGCCGTACAGTGCTGACTTGTCGCCATCTGACTGTCACCTCTTCCTGCTCAAGAAGAAGTTCGGAAACGTCAAACATTTGCGTCGAGATTTAACAACTTTCTTTGAGTCCAAGGATAATGAGTTCTATGAGCACGATATTGATTCGCTGCCTGAGAGATGGCAGAGATGTGTTCAGATCGATGGTGCATACTCTGAATAGGGTTGTTAAGCAATCTCTAGTACTTCTGTTCAATAAATTTGGTGATTATTGCCCTACGTCAAAACTTAGGAAAAGCATTAATTTATGCGCACTTTCGCTATGGATTATTGAATTGATATAACTCAAAAGTCCGACTATCTCTAAACCTCGACATGATTGGAGAAATGCCAAATTTCTCACGATCTGGCCTTTTCTTTAATCAAAACTTAAACTAAACCAGCCTCGTGCAAGCTTTGAACAAAGAAAAGGACTGTTCGTGAGCAATTTTGCGTAAATTAATATGAATTCCTTTTCTAACAAATTTTGCCAGTCACATATGGCGCTAAAAGAAGATCTACGGCAAATGTACAAATTTTGAAAGATCTCATCCTAAGAAATGAAGTTTGTCCTAAGATAACGCAAAAGTTAGAAATAAAAGCTGAAATTTTCAATTCGTTTTTGAGCAACTGAGAATGTAGCACTGCATTGCCTAATGATATAGAAAATGTAATAAAAGCTGTGATGATAAACTGCTACAAGAGAAGCTGCAAAGGAAAGTATTGCAGGTAGGAGTACTTGGCTTGGTTTT
The DNA here is from genome assembly GCA_019055375.1 of Parelaphostrongylus tenuis. NCBI lineage: Eukaryota > Metazoa > Nematoda > Chromadorea > Rhabditida > Metastrongylidae > Parelaphostrongylus > Parelaphostrongylus tenuis. The sequence goes on from JAHQIW010007185.1 coordinate 307,043, forward strand.
GAACAGTGCTGCCATACTAGCCGTACGATGCAATCCCACGTTGCGGAATTCATTTGGTCTATTGTGCCTCTCACACACCATCTCCAACATTGGTGCTCTACTCACCTTTGTGTTATGGATCTCGCCGAATACATTGTTGTAAATGTTTATTATTCTATTTTAAGGAATTTTGAGATGATCGATTACGATACATGTAAACCATATGCCCAGCGACTGGATTGGTTTCCAGCTTACAGTAATTAAGTCACAGCTCCTTGACAGCAAACATTACGGAATCTTAAGCGTTTCAGTGAGCGACGTGGTTAGACGTAAAATGCACCTCCTCACAATACTTGCTTATCTAATACAACCACCGTCATAAACTGTCAACACAAAATGATAAGTTGTAGCTCAACTGACTGTAATAGCTTTTTCGAAAAAATTGTTAGCGACTGAGAAAACAGTGGTTTTCTTTGTAGTATTTAGGGAAGTATCGCTCACATCAGCTACTGTTAGGATTATCATTTATTTACACGAGAGAGTACCAGTGCAACTTTTGATTCTTTCTGTCTCATGCAGCTACTGGGTCTTCCTCGTTGTGGGGATTCCCAAGTATTTTACCTTTCCTTCGAATCAAACCATTACATCGATGGTTTCCTAATGCGCAGTCGATAATCCGAGAAATGCAATTGGAAGGGCTTTCCTCCGTCGGAGTCATTAAAACACATTACGTTTCCCTCATTCATAACGTCTCAAAGTATTGATGTAGAGTGATATGCAAAACTTTCGCGTCAGGCGGGACTGGAACCCGCACCTCACTCTTTTCGGGAGCGCGTGCTCTATCCGCTACACTACTGACGCCCATTTTGCACACCAGTCTTTCTACGCTACAGCGCATCTATAGCTGTAGTGTAACGGATAGAGCATGCGCTCCCGAAAAGAGTGAGGTGCAGGTTCTAGTCCCGCCTGACGCGAAAGTTTCGCACATCACTCTACTCAAAGGGTATATATTTGAAATATCATACCACCGCTAGAAGCGGTTAAATAAAAAGAATTTTATTCCATCTCATAGTGTGTCCGCCCACGTTCGTTAGCTTGGCGTAGAATGCATCTTCGGTTTTCGATTGTTGGCACAGGCCACAATTTTGGATCTCTTCTCTCATTAGCAAGATACGGGATACTCCTAGCTTCGACTTTCTACAGCGCTTACAATGGCCCCAAGTAATCCTTCATCCTGCTCACGTAGCGACTATGTTTTCGATGCATATCTTGCGACAACAAAAATTATCAAATCGAAAAGGTGGACACAGAATCGTGCGTTCTTTGTTCTGCTACCTACATTCTAGACGCTCTCAAGCGCTCCATAGGCCTCTATTTTCCTCCTGCTAATCTCTGGAGCTGAGTCACGTTTGACTTCTCGGAATAACTAGACATAGCTGAAGCATTAGAAAACAATCATTCCACAAGGCGTGAGTAGGCCATTCAAAGCCAGAACATCCTCAATAAGTATTGTTTTTGCGGGATTGAGTTGCAGACCACTTTTTTCAAAACTGTTATCCATATTACTCAGCATTTATTCTGTTTGACTAATACTTGGCGTTCCAAGAATGTTGTTACCAGCTAAGTGAAGATGAAGTAAATGTCGACCATCGGCTTTCGTTCCGTTTCAGCGTTCGCATGACGTTCTGAAGAGCGACAGTGCGGTCTGCGAGAATCTCTAAGTACTGGGGTGAGACGCCCTAGTTGCCTAGAGTTCAATCACCACTTCCGTTTCAGCTCAATCGCAAATCTTTTCAAATCCTGTAAATGTAGGCGGAGGTGTTCTTATTGTCTTGCGAAACTTCAACGAGTCTTCATATCACGTGGATTGTAATCATTAGTAATGAATCTTTTTTGAAACCCTGCGTGTTCGCATGGCTGATCATTGAAAGTTACATAAAACAACACCAGACAGATTGATTGATAGTCGTTAATGTCGTTGAGGTCTTCCTCTCTAAAGGAAAAGCAGTCCTAATGGTTTTCTATTCGAGGGAACCTTGATTGGCAGGTGACATGTGAACGGCCAAGTTAATTATTGGTGACAAAGTTCTTCATGTGTTGAGATCTTGTACTACTTTCAACTTTGTTCGATTCTCCATCGACGAAACTGGATGTCGGATTTCGGAAGAGAGAACGCGAGCGACAGTAGGAATACGTCACTTTTCAAGAAATCTGACTACTAATCGTGGATGATTTCCTTCATTGACCTATAATAGTTGTAGCTGATTCGTTTGTAATCACGGGATTCGATCACCATAGTTTTGGAACTGGCAAAGCTTCGATTAGCTTTGCAAATGCTCTCTCTTCTGCCGCTATAAAAGTATTTATTGCCTTTTTTTCTCAAGATTTTGTTATCAACCCTTTGTAGAGTTTCATGAAATGCGACGTGAGATTAGCGCTACATGTGGCTTGTGCGGTTCTTCTTGAGCGGTCAACTGCTATGTCACGGACACGAATTGCTCTTGATGGCTTCCTAATTCACAGCTTTGATAGTGCTAACGGGAAGAAGTTGGCTAAGACGGTTGCATTCTACGTCGATGAAGTCAGTTAAGGCGTTTCCTAATGAGCCATCTAGTATAAATCCAATTCAAGATAAATTTGGGTTTTCGTTGCATGACTTCAACAGTTTTTCTCCTTTTCTCCTAAAAATCGACATCACTTAGGTAAGAGCTACGACTTACTAACATGTGGTCTACATCGTTATATCATTCTCCATTGACAAAAAACTTGTCCATCGTTGGATACAGGGCGTTTGGGAGTGTGAGTTACCAAATATGGTTATGGTCGTCGCCATTATGCACTCACACATCCTCTCATCGTGTTCACTGCGCTGCTATTTGTCGCCCTAAATTTCTCTGTGAGCTTGCTTCCTGGTCCAATTTTAGGTTACCTTATCAATGATCACCTCGAAGAGTGGATGGATTTTTCGATTTTTTTCGAGTTTATATGAAACGCTTTGACTTCATTATTGTAAAAGCTTGATGCTTTGATCCCTTTTGCGGTCTGCAAAAATAAGACTCAATGTTTTTTTTGCTTTCGTATATCTAATCTAAAAACATCGCCTAGCATACTGGGCTCCGAGCGTCAGCCCCGCATGCTTACGGGTAACTCGTCAGTCTCCCGAAGCGACAAAGAAAAGCTTCTTCATTAGACGCCACTCTTGGTGATCTCTTTTGTACTGTCCAATGACTTTACTGCAATCTTTTGACCACTCTGGCTCTATGTAAGAAATCATGCTATAAAGTAGAATATCTTTGCTTTCTTAAGGTTACTGAATGATTGTTTGCAAGCGGATCTCAAAGATCTACAGTGACGAATTAGAGTCCTCTAAGTATGAATTTTTCCTTTGAAAAGCTTTGCATTTGAATAATTCATTTTGTATCTTCAAAAAAATATACTGCATTGAAATTGAGAGACATAGAGGAGTTAAATGGAAATCAATTTCCAAAATTGAATGGAAACAATAAATATTCCAAATATTGAGAAAATTTCTCAAGTTTTAGTGAAGACAAACTATCTACGGAATTGGTAGGCAAGCTGTTCAGTACGGCAAACATTATGCTCTGGTATGCATGTATTTACTCTCAACTCGCCATTGCCGGGAACAGAGTTATGGCCATCACATTTCCTCTAAAGGTTTCCAGCTTGCTGACAATGAGGAACACCTATTTTGTAGTTGTGATTTGCTGGATGCTGAGCTTTTGTCATACAGTACCTCATTATTGGAGTGAGTTTTGTTGTAATACAATTTATAAAGTTAGAAGTCTTCCGAAGCTTAGCAGCCATTTTGGCTGAAAGCATGCTTATTGGTTCTAGGTTCCACAATTAATACTTTTCGAATAGTTATATCTACATGACTCGAATTTGAACATGATGCAGTGTGATATATGTACTAAGATTTGGCATGTTCATACCTACCTTATATGTCTGTCTTCTTTAAGGTAAAGGTTGTTTCTTGTTCTTCGATACGATAAATTGGACGTGGATTCTCTCCGATACATCGTGTGCCTTTACGGTTTCTGCCTATGTTGATTTCTACAGCACTGTGACCGCTCTGACGTTGATTTTTCTATTAGATTGTGCTACGTCAATCTGCTTGAGAGTCAAACACAAGGTGAGGGCAAATAAATTGATCATGACCTCGCCAAGTTTTCTTAAGAGTCTAGGTTTCTCCGAGGAGTTTTCCTTTGAAGCAATTGCCAATTGGTAGCTAGTAGCGTATGTGAATAAGGTTTAATCTTAGAAGTTTTGTGTAATCAAAAATATGCATCTCAATAGCATATTGTTTCATAATTCCAATAATATCTTCCCGAGTGCCATACAACGAAAGAGGTACCAAATGGAAGTGCGCTTCTTCAAGCAGGTAAGGACACAGGCATGCTACTGATGAATGGTGTGGACTATCTGGAACCCTTAACGAGTTTTCTGATATATGTTGCAGACGATATATCAAAATGCGCTATTTATCTGCCCACAAATCAGTTTTTACTGTATACGCCCAGTGATCGAAAACAAATGGGGCGTATTCTTCAGTGAAGCATTCCTTTTGGAACTGTGTTATGCCTTGGATGGGTGAGTGCACTGAAAGTTTACTTTTTGACCTGCATTAAATGCAAATTTATTAGGAGATATCTTTGATAAATGTTCAGGATATTTTGTTGCAGGAGAGGATTACATGTGCACTTGAAAACAAGAACAGCACAGAAAAGATCAAGAAGCTAACATGTCTTTACTTTAGCTCATTGAAGATTCGAGTGTGGCTGTTTGCCACCTCAATAATTTCACCTTCTTCAAAAGAAGCCATCTGTTTGCATGACTTTGCACAATAATCATGGTTGTATGTAACAATGCTATCGTACGTAATATTTCAAACTTACAACGGAACCTTGCTCTTGAGCCAACTGCCTGAAGGATTTGAACTTATGCAGTGTATCATTAGAAATGAGCAATGACCTTGCTCAACCTTTTTTCGGTGTCGAAATCTAGATGGAGAAATCAAATATTTACGAATGTGGATTTTTCCGTCAACTCGATCATTTTTCAATGAAGAACGAGTAGATCGGCATAGTCTGTAAACTATTACACGTCCTGAGTTGTCCAATTTTCAGCTTGATCATTGTTCTGTTCAACTTTCGACTCTCTCAAATCGCTAGCAAAAGATTGCCTACAATGCCGCCGACGGTGGGTGACGCACTTTTCGTTCAAAACTGATCATAATCAGACCTAAATTATATCGTTGATTTAGTCATATGTTCAGAGAGGGTTATTTTTAGGTGGTTGTCCCACCCGGCAAAAGTGAACGAACCAATATGTATCAAGGCACTAAAGGTGTGCTACAGCACAAATAAGGATGAAGAGAATCAAGAAACGGCCATTGGAGAACATCGTCTTTTGCTTTATATCTTAACGACATTCTGATGACACTACTACTACATTTTATAAGAAAATCATAGTGGGTAATGATGTAGAACGAAAATGTGCACCACATAGAGTTCGTCTCAAATTGGTATCATCAAAATAGCTTTGACACTTTATTGATCCGTCTTCACAGTTTTCCTTTTTTTAACTGTACGAAGCCATGCATTTCCAGCAATCATTTGGTTCAATCGTCTTCTTCTTGAACGTCGTAGAATACTGGTTGAGTGAGTCTTCTTGCAACGTCGAGGATGGCCTGGCCGTGGCGTCCCATAGGGCTCTGTTGTTAACTACAGGGGAGCGTTGGGGGAGGGGAGAGGGAATGGAGCTTGGCTCCACGTGCTCCGCGACGAGCATTACAACCACTCGGCCATGTCTCAGCCTATCAGAATTACTAGTCAATAGAAATAACGATAATGATGGCAATTTCATTACTGTCCATGAACTATTGCCGAACATTTTTAATATCGATTCCAATCAGCTTCACGTCGACGGGCAATTCATGCGCTTGCAAACTTGCTTGAAACACGCTCTTATACCCACAGTGAAAACATCTTGGTTACTTTTCTGTATATTCATCAGGCAGTTCTATCTAAAAGCCCTACTTTGCTGGCAAAATGTAAGTCAGACACTTTGATGCGCTGAAAAATATTCAGGTATTTTTCAAAGATTCGTAAGGGAGGAGTCTATTCGAGTGGTCGCGATGCCCGTAGCGGCACCGTGCGGGGCTAATCTCCACCACCCAACACTCTCCGACAGTCAACAACAAACGCCCATGAAACGCCACAGTCAATCTATCCTTAAGATTCCACGGAAACGCACTCAACATAGATTTTACCATATTCAAGAAGAGGCTAAAAAGCTAATTAACTGCTAGAAGTACTGAGATTCGTACAGTGAGGAAGAGACTGTGAAGATTAATTGAGAAGTCAGAAAAAGTCTGTAAGCAATGAGGCCACCGATACGATGCTAACGTAAAAGCGACACAGAAAGATTTCCTATGTGAAGCACAGTTTGATCGAAGTACGCTTGACAGACAACATTTTGTCAATTAAAAATGCTTCAAACCTCTGAATTAATTTAGGACACCAGCATTTTGGAATTTTAGGCATAAACACGTTTAGATTTTCTCTCTTTATCTTTGCTGTGGAGTTACGTCTGCATTTTAAAAATTATCACCTTTATATTACTCTTTTTTCTGTGCACTTTTTACTGGTACATGGTGCTATATTACAAGTTTCCCAAATAATGCTTTTCCAAGATCCGATTTAATGGTTGTTACATTGTAGCTGTACAAGAAGCTACATTTTGGCGGCAATTTGGCTCCGAGTATTATTTTATTCTTTGATGTAAAGTGATGTTTAAAACTTTCGCATCAGGCGGGACTCGAGCCCACATCTCACTCTATTCAGGAGCGCGTGATCAAACTTTATGCACATCACTTTACATCAAAGGGAATATCTGAATATTCATACTACCGCTAGAAGCCATTTGATCACCAAAACCCAATATCTGTCGGCGGGCGTGACTGGGTTCAATGTCGATGCCGACTACTCCAGGCCGTAGAGGGTTGGCGGCTTGCAGATAGATGCGTTGTAGAGTAGAAAAAGTGGTGTGCAAAATGGGCGTCAGTAGTGCAAAGGGTTACAGCACTCGCTTTCAGGTGGAGTGAGATGTGGGTTCGAGTCCCGCCTGACGCGAAAGTCCTACACATCATTCTACATCAAAAGCTATATTTGAAAGTTTACTACTACTAGAAGCAGTAAGATAAAAAAAAAACTAATTTTGTTAACCTATCTTCTATTTTTTATAGTCTAAAATTTTGATTAACTTATTATAATTTTGAGTCAAAATGATCGCCAACTATTTAGACGAATAGATTTAATTTTTTCCTGTTCCTTCAACTCATCGTGGTCGTAGTGATCAAGTTTATATCAGCTATACCAGCCCCTCTATTCAGAACTAAAATCCGTATGCCGGGTACATGCAATTGGCAGAAATGTGTCATAGTCATTTGATACTGTCACGCTCTTAACAATTTATCACACAGCTTCGCAAGACAAACCATTACTGATTATTTTACAAAACATGATAATGGAACATTTGTGGCTTGACCATTCAATTTTTTTTGAGCATCTCAGAAGAAGGATCTCGTAAGATTTAATCAGGGCACATTTCCTTGTGATCTGCGCACAAGCGTTTTGAAATTCTGAAATACGCAACTAGGTAATTATCAAATGCATGTTAGATTTTGGACATTTCCCTGATGTGTGTAACCTTCGTATTTCCCAATTTCTATACTTTTTAACCGTGTATGTTATGATAAAAACCTAGCCACAGTCCATTCCCACATTGGTCGGTGATGGTATTCGTTTGACAAGATGTGTGGAGAACAATTTATGATGTATAGGTGACATTGTCTGTAGCTTTGATTTGAGCAGAGCAAAATGGACCTATATGATGGAGATGTGGTAAAAAGTGGAAGGACATATAATGCGATCTTTCTTTTGAAAAGATGGTTATACAACAATGCGAATATTGGTGAGGTGATGTGTATGTGGAATTGTATTACACATGATTAAATCCAGTTGTAAATAAATCAAAAAACGAGTGCTCTCACGCATCGACTTAGATCACTACTAATTCTTATAATTTGAGTGAGTTCCATTTATCACAAATATGTGACGCATGCCACTGTGTGTACGAGTGGTTGCACTTGTAAAAAAAGAAGAAATACAGGAGTGTTGAAAAATACGATTTTGGTCTCTGGAATGATTTTTCATTGACATTGTGAGTATTTTTCAAATAAGCTTGCATAGCTAACTTTTTGGGTTTTCATGGAAATAAAGTCACTGCCAAGTCGAACATTGGAAACTAAAATATTTGTTAACAACCTCTCATTAGATTGTTGTGAATAAATCATAAAAGTGCGACAGCTTGCCTATCGATGCCAGAAATAGCTCGAGATTGAGTTAAGGTTTATCGAAGATATTGTACCAGTAATATCAAAGGTGTAGATGGTGAATAACGTTCTTGCCAGTCAATTTTAAAACCACAGGAGATATTGTACTAGTTATAGTCAAGATCCACATCACGAATTACGCTCTCACTGATCGCTACCATCTCGTAATGCTAAAATCGGAGTAAATCGGGTGTAACAGTAGCAATAACATCTGAAAATTACAAGCCTGCAACTTTTCCACTTCCTAATCATTTTGCAATCGATCTATAATAAAGCATCAGCACGCTATGAAAAAAATCGCGAGCCCATCATTTTCCGCTTTCAGTATGACGCTGGTACACAAATCCGGACTGGGTTTTTGCATGTTTCTTCGTCTTCCTATGAGAAGACATGGCGATCACCTGCAAAACAAGTAAAACCTAGCGATGTACAAAACAGTGTGAATCAATGTGCATAAAAAATACTTCTAAAACGACACACTCGCTTACCGTGGTGGTTTTTGCTGCAATTTTATTGCCAAAATAGTAGAAGCGAAAGTGGAACAACACAACGATAAGTCTGCAATCACTTGAATCTGTATATTATTCAATTTTTAAAATTTCAACGAATTATTCATACCTTCTGCTTGAACAACTGTCGAAGGAAACTATGAGGATAGTAAAAAGGCATGTACACAGTCTTATTTTCAATCTAGTCAAAAGGCTAAAACACTGAGGTGAACAATCCTGGCTAGGAATAGACACGAAATCTTAGCCAATCATATCTATTAAAAACAAACGTTTTTGAGTTTACAGGTCTATTATGTGCTGATTATTTTTATTCACAGTAGATATCTTCCATTAATTTGATCCATAAGTTAGGTTAAAAGATTAATAATGGATAAGGCTTTTGACGTCGATCAATCCTTGAGGGTTTTACCACTACCACACCAAAAGTCGTTTGTTGTGAATGAATGCACATCTTTTTTTTTCACAACGACTACCGCTGGCCTACTATTCTATCAAATCGGTGTTGCTATCCTCAGAGCAAGTCTAGTACCGAATCGCCCACTTCGGAGAGATGAAAGGCTTAGTGAGCCCCATTACGGTATCGAACCATTGACATCCTGTGTGCCGCACAGAACACCTCTCCGCTGGCTGCACTCTCTACAAGATTCACTCCCATTGAAAATAATATTACACTTACCCATCCACTGCGTGACACATCTCCCATAGAAATGTGCCAGTGAAGAATTGGGCCCATTGGCTTTCGAGATTTGGACAAATGCAGTAAAAAGTTATTTGTGTGAAGAAAAACGCCGCGTTTTGACATATTGTCTGCAACAAATATAAAGAGGGTTTTTTGGATAGAGTGCTTGTATGTTGAGAACCAATCCATGGTTACCTGAAACTGCTTACCTGTTTGAAGAAGCGGATTCCCATTTTGAGTCGCTTTCGCTCAGCGGTATCTGTTTGGATACCACCCGAATTCTGAAATTTCATCACATCGGGAGATTATAAGACAATTATCACAGAAAACAGGAGCTTCTCCTGTACGAATGTCACATATTTCACCCAGGCATCAAAATCAAAGATTATCGTCCATTTTACCCAGGCTTCAGAATCAAAGAATATCATCCATTTTACCCAGGCTTCAAAATCAAAGAATATCATAAATTTTACCCAAGCTTCAAAATCAAAGAATATCATCCACTCTACCCAGGCTTCAAAATCAAAAAATATCATCCATTTTACCCAGGTTTCAAAGATAAAGCTAGGTTCACGATTGAAAATTGGCATGATTTTAGTACGAATTCATTTGACACCTATGTTTTCATTGGAATTTTCTTATACAGATATCAAATTGACATAAACGAGTAATGATGCCTATCTATGTCTTGCAATTAGTAAGCGGCTCAAAATGAAATTCTCAAACTCTTAACCAATTTGAGACATCATTCTCTTGCACGACTTTCCTTTTGTGTCCTATAAATTGGCGCAAAAAAAGAGATTTTTCGATCAATGCTTTTACTAAAAAATGTGTTGATCGGTTATGTTATTTTCAAGAATAAGCTAACTTCCAAACTACTATTACACTATTTGACAGTTACTATACAATATCCCACGCTCCTAACAGCAGGTTGGATATGCCAACCAATCGGTCGTCTTATCAACATTGACGTAGACCTAGAGGCTCGGGACAGTTATATGATTTTACTTGAATCGTTAACAGGTACTTCTGAGATCGTCATGCTAGAGTTGGAGTAGTGTGACAGCGAAGTGAATTTTGATGAATTCTAATCGCACCTTCCTCTATGTGCTGATGATATGGTTACTACAAACTAAGATTATCTCGTCATTATTATTTGAGCCAACATGTCATGTGGTCTGTTAAATGGGCTGACTTACAGAGCCCGATACACGTGTTTCGACCTTGACGGTCTCAGCAATCGAGAGTACAACACTGTGTGTTCAGTGATCATTTCACTGGACTTACAGTGTAAATTGTTCGTCGTCGTCTATTCTTAGTATAGGGAATTGAGCGTCCCGAGAGGATTGACTAAAGACGAAGGGTACCGTCCTACTGATGAGACTTCTAATCCAAACTGATGAATCGATAAGAGGCGTTCATGACTGAATTTCACGAGCTGCCAAACACAGCAGGACCACGAAACCATTATTAGACTAGTCACAAAAATAATAGAAAGACCTTATGGCGCTCAATGAATGCCTAGAGCAAGCATCGCGTGATCTTGCACGAATCGGGACGGGAAGAGATTTCATCTGCACCCAGCTGAATTCACACAACAACTCATGGGACGGCGAAAAGACCATTATAATGACGTAGACAGTTTATTTACCACTAACCATGTGTTAAATTTTCAAACAGATCAGCGTCGTACAGTCGAATAGAAAAATAATGAATATAATGGCAAGAACATCGTAGTTGTCGATGATGTCTGATATGATGTAACCTCATGTTGTATCGGAGGCTATGAACGCCCACATTCTTGTATCAAAGACTATAAAACAACTCTCGGCTGAAAGAAGACCAGCTTTTAATATTAACTAGCTTTTCGAACATTTTTGAAGATTTTGCATTGCTATATGGGGTTAGAGGTGCTCTACGTCGCACACAAAGTCGATGGTCCGATTCTGCACTCATGGCTCACCAAGATACACGCTTACAGGGTGTGGAGAAATTGGCACCAGAGTGGTCGAAGATTTGTCTGAGAGGATAGGCAGCACTGGCTCGGTTCAGAGGGAGGCCACCACGAGTCATTGTAAAGGCCAGATATGCATTCAGTCACTCAAACGAAGTAGAAATTTGAAGACGAATACACGCCGCATCTCTCAGGGATTGATCAAAGCCGAGAGCTTCATACAGCTTTTAGCTTTATAACGTATTTTGTCATATAAGGTGTTTTTCTAGATAATTTATTTTGTGAAAAATCCTTAGTCAGTTAATGTGGAAAAACTTTATCGTGGACGTCGCGAAATAAAGAGCGTAGAGAGTACGTAGTATCTGCAGGGATGTGACCATGCCCTTAATGATTTTTGGTTGGTAGCAAAAGCTAACTATGCTTTCTCTCTTTCGGGTCGTCAACTGTTACTAAAGTTCTTTGCAAAACTCAAAGTGATTACGTTAATTCCCATTGCGCACGTATTGACAACTTAGTTTTTCTTAGCTGATCAGCAAAGGTTTATTTGTTCTCCTTCAACCTCAACGAAGAAGGTGCAGGTTGGAATCAATGTGCATGTTTTTGACTACAATCTTAGGAGACCTCTGTGTTTTCAGGAACCAGTCACTTCATAAATTAAAAACTAGTAAAGCTTACTCCAAAAATGCGGCACTGCGCGAACGAGACTTAGTGCCCAGCAGGTCAGAACTACAAAAGAAGTGTTTCGTAGTTTTAATAAGCTGGAGGCTTTCAGTGGAAATGCGATGGCGATGACTCTGTTCAAAGCAACAACAAGGTGAGAGTAGATGCATACATAAGAAAGTATGATAATCACCGAGCCGAACCACTTGCTTATCAATCCAGTCGATGATTCGCTTTCACTGGAAATTATAAGTTTCGCTATCTCAGTGATTACAAATTTTATAATTCACATTCGTTTGTGAGAGCGGACAATTTTGGTTTCTCTACTGTCACGTTCAACTTTCTGCTCTACATTGCGAATGTAATGAGCTTTAATGCTCAGTGGCAAACATCTTCCGTAAAAATAGTTCCACCTGAACACTTAAAATGGATAAAAATAATAATTGCTTTACGTTTTTGTGACATCTGAGAGTCGCCACACTTTCACATAAGCTCCTGGGAACGCTTTTCAAACATTCTTCTAAAAACTTTGAAAAGATCATGATGTACTGTTATACAAGCAAAAAATTAATTTGCAAGCGTAAATGAAAAGATTCAAAGATCTTCATTGGCAAAAAAGGGGAGATGTTTGATGTATACTTCATTTTCAGATAGCCTTATGCGAAAAATGTGTACGAGCGGACAGAAAATCATTTGCTAGGTGTCTGAATTTACTATGAAATCAATTATCTTAGAACACTGAAAGGCAAAAACCATGAATACTTACAACACTGTAATCGGCGCGATCCAGAAGAAGAAAACGAGCATTACACCCATATTGGCGATGCAGTGTGAAACGCACAGTAGACCAAATGAGTTTCGCAATGCTGGATTAATTCTTACTGCCATTACACCAATGCCATTTGTGGCCAATCCAAGCGCTCCTGCCTGAGATTCACACATTTTTGATAGGTTGGGGAAGAAGTTCTGAAAATGTTTGTAAAACATTTATTTGTAGAACTAAAAACAATTAGTCCACGCATCTGTGGGTAGCTTATATGGGTTGCCGGAGCCTACCCACTTTTCGTCCACAGTCACAATGTCTTCCAAAAGTTCCGGATCTCTTTCGTGCAACGGAAGCAGACGAGTGGAAACTTCAACACATTTCAATTTTTAGGCATCTGTGAGCTCGTGCCGGACCCACTTTGAGTTCTTTCAGTTTTTGCCAAGCTCATGCAAGACGTTCATAATGATTTGTGGTCACAATCAAAGTCATCAGCCAGCATCCGAGTTGTCAAAGAGGAATTTTCTTCAATCGCTTCGAGCACAGCTTGCAATTAATTTCTTTTGAGCAATCTGAACGCGGTTGATCTTCCAAACTTTCTTAACCTTCGTCAAACTTTTTGAAGCTCTACACCGCACTTTTGACAACTGTCTTCGCCCCAAGCCAGATTGATGCGTTCACTTGCCACCGTTCCATTTGAATCCAGCAGCCATTCGTGATCATCAACAGCCTAATTTGTTCTCTTGTTAACTACATCTTGAGATAATTAGATAAATTATATACTAATCAGCGCGAGAGAAGATGGGCTTTCAAATGAGCCCAAAAACACAAAAAATGGCTGACACCCAAAAAAGTTACAAGCATTTTCTCAGAAATTTTTCCCCAACCTATTATCATCCTTTGAAAGATGAACTCACTTCAGCTGATTTTTCAATTAAAAGTGTCAGTATGCCTATCCAATGCAATTCTACATATGGAATGTCCAAGAATTAATCAAAAATTCTTACGTTTATCTTCAAAGTTACATTTAAAGTTAGGTTTGAATTCAATGCTTGAAATAGAATCGCTTAGGAATCATCAGTTTTCAAACAGTGAAAAAACTTATTCATTTTGGATCTGCATTGCTGTGCACTACAAGAGATCAAAGTAGGCATTTGTTTCCGCTCATTTTTGGGAGCATTTATTCAGTCGACAAGCCTGAAAGAGTGCATTCGGTAGGCGAGAGGTTGTTATAGTGTGGTTAATGTCATAGAGTTTCAAAGCTCAGCTATCAACCAATGTCTGTGGTCAAGTGTTATCGTGGCAAAGGTTTATCCAGCTTGTGCAACAACTGTTTCTTCACCCTTTATGGCAAGACAATTTTTTTGAGGCGCTTACTACAACTCAGTTTATTTGTTTACAGTGAGTTCTGTGAGTATTACAATGAATGAACATGTCTTTGCTCTCGTCAAGGTCACTTCGGCGTAGTAAAGCACGCGGATGACACTTTTATTTCTCACCGTCAAAAAAAACGAATTCGTTAGAACGTTAAAGCTAAGAATGCACTCTAGAATGATTGACTCTTCATTAACTCGGTAACTCATTAATGTGTTACTTATAGTACTATAGAATCAAATTTGTATAATCAAACATCCAATTTCTAGCCGGTAAAAGTTGCCAAAAACACAACTTTCACTTGTCCGGTTATCTAAGGCAAAGGCGGGTGATAACATATAATAGTTAGTAGTTGAAAATCTAACAACTTTATATATTCAATATAATGTGTATAAGTATGTGCCCACATACATAAGCACCAATAATTCTCACTTTTAGTTGGATAGTAGATCACAATATTATATATAGAGGTGAAAGAAAAAATTGTAATGCATTTTGTAGCTCTTTGAAAAATCTTGATCAGAGGTATAGCAGTGAAACAACGCATAAATCCAGCTCTAAGAATTGATCACGCAGTGAAAATTCCCAAAGAAACTGTAGCCTTCATAGGCTACAAAAGAAAATACTTGATGCTCACTGTGGCTATAATCACCGACACTGCAATGTTCTCTGAGCGAATGTTCAATGTCCTAGTTGACAGTGCCATCTGAGAAGCTAATTCACAATAATGAATAGAACACTGAAATAAGAAAGAAAACTCCGCTGTAATACTGATTATCTCGAGCTTGAGTAATGAATGTCACGAGCGTTGTAAAACCCTACACAGTCAGTTCGATATCGATCACCGACTAAAAGTCCTTCTCGATATGGTTGCGCTCTACAATAAAAAGGAATAAAGTAAATGAAAGCTTAGACATTGCTTGTGAGAATATTAGTGTCTGAATGTGATGGGATGAAAGTGTTGATTGACGGGGAAGCAGCGATCAGCACAGAAAAATTCTTCAATGCAGCTTCTCAGATTTTGTTCAATCTTTTATCCATTTTATCTGATAACGGAAAGCCTATGTAACTGCAGCTTTTGAGCCACTTACCATATTCAATAAACTTCTTGAGCATCTTTGATTCAGCTCGTTGCTTTGCACCTTCTTTAAAGACTAGAATTTATTGCGCAACTTGTTTGGACGAAAAGATTTGGTAGCAATTTCATTGGCTCTCGATCTAACTACTTATCGACTGCCAAACAAATAGCAGATGAGTGCTTGACAAATGAGAAGAACATTGGTGTTGAAAATGTACGAATTTGTCTATGAATACCTTTACCTAACAACCTGAAACTTTATCGCGTCACAGTGGAATCAGAAAGTGTCAAGCGGAAAAAAAATAAAGGCACTTGATTAAGTGATAAGTAAATGCTCCAAAAAGTTCAGTACGAATACCGCCCTGCGTAAGGCGAATGAAACGAGAGACGATCTTTTGCAGATGGTTTGATCAGTTTGAATAAGATAACAAAGGATCATCTTAGTTAAATGTTCCCGACACCTGGGTCTTTGTTCTCAAGGACTTTTAGTTGAGAATTAATGAACAAGTATGCCATATAAATCGTTATGAGCAGATTTTGGGAAAATTTTTGACAACTAAATATCGTAGATTTGATTCTTGCGTACCAAGAAATATTGATTTATATTCTCTATTGATGAATACAAAATGAATGCCTTATGGGGAATTGGCTAGAGTACTAATAGCTTCATAATCATAGACAATCCATCAAGTTTGAAATAGACAAACATATAAAGACAGAGGGTCAGGATTTTTCATTTAAAACTAGAGTAATTTTATCTCCAATTCAACTACCATTGCCTCATAATCTCTTTAAAAAACATGAAAATGTTAGAAGATGGAAGACTAAATGGTTGATGATTCAGAAAGCAGTGTAGTGGTTAAATCCTCTCCTGTACATTCTTTAAATTCACCTAAAAACTCATCAGAAATCTCTGAGATTGCAAGGAGCCTACAGCTGACCAGTACGTATGCGCAAATTCTACAATGCCGAGAAGCTATTGAAAGAGCACGCAAATATTTGAAGCCATTTGTGGACGATCACGTGACGAAACGATTCGAATGCAAGTGTGCTAGGATCCCCTCAGCGTAAGAGACAAAGAGCTTCGTATAATTGTATCAGAGAATTTCCTGTAATAAACATAAAACTACAGTACATTCACCAACCATTACTTATGAAGTTCTGACTTTAGCACAATTTATATATAATATATATTATCATGTGCATATGGGGCACAGTGGGCAGTGGTTGTGATGCTCGTCGGGGCGCACGTGGAGCCGAGCTCCACTTTTCAACACTCCGGCAGTCAATAACAACGTCCTATGGAACGCCACAGCAAGGCTATCCTCGAGATTGTAACTTGCTCAACCAGTACCCTGGGACGTTGGAGAAAAATACGAATAAGTCTATTGAATGCTAGAAGAACTGGGATCCGCATAGTGAAAAAATCTTTAATATAGGTATCATTTGATGCTTAACGAATTCCTGGAGTAAGGAGGACGCAAATTTTGGCCTATCTAAAAGTATACTGCATACTCATCCAAACTTGTATTGGCTCACTATTGCTAAGGAGATGAAGTTCTATGAGATGGATACGGTGGACTAATTTGAATAATGACGTGCTATGTGTCGTGCTGTAACAGTCGGACCATCAATGCTGTGTTTTTCATTCCGCGTTTTCTGAGAGCATTAAATTTTTATTTATGGCAACTTGTCACAGTAGGATTCAATCATCATCAAATCAACAATGGAAAGTGGAACTGTTGTAAATGACTCTTGCAGATTCCGATGTTGTATGCAGGTGATATTTGCTCTAATAAGTATCCGTTTCAAGCTCACGCACAACGTAACATTTTCTTCGACATGAAAGATATGATTTTGAAGTCGCTTTTATTTGATTGAGCTGATTCAGGTTGATGAATAAAATTTGCACTTCTGAGGGATTCGTAATAACACGGCTCACCAAACCACTATTCTGCATCAGTAAATTGTGGAAAATTTCTTCTACATTCACTGATGTTTTTTTTTGCTTATTAATGGATCTTGGAGAGTGTTTGACAGTTGATTGGGAGGAAAAGTTAAGAGAAAAATGTCATAGTCGAGCTCCTGAGATTCAAGTGTCTGTGACAGTAGTCTTAATTTAATATGAAGAAAAACCACTTACCAAAGCCTGATTTGTGTATGATTTCTATTGATAATAATTTCTGCCTTTGATAAAATTAGCTTTTAAAGGCAGATATTATGATCGCATTTGCTGAGAACAGTCAGCGTTAACAAATAACGGGAAATTCATTGAAAAGCATAGAATATGTGGGAGCAAAAAGCGAGTAACTAGCCGTTAATTTGCAGTGCATTATCCTCCAACGTCTTTGTTGTTACGTTATACTTATTTTGATAAGTTGAATACGGAAATTTATTGAACCATGAAACTCGATGAATCTATATCTTCTGAAATGTCTTTTTTTCTGCATAAAACTTGCACAAGATTGGTCTTCGCTCTTGGAATTTGATGACTAACGTTTCGGCGACATCGCCTTCTTCAGAGCCTAGATATACAGAATTATTTGCTCTTTCTCATATGCAGAAATAGTCTAGTCCAAAAACAAGGCACCAGTAGGGTTGTTATATAGTAATCTACTTTCCAAAGCACTTATATGGGAGAGGCCATCGGTGTGTTGTGACACACTGTGATACATGAAATGAACCATACTCAAACTAGAGGATAAATCGGAGATAAGGCGCCATGTCATATATTAAGTTCGAATGCTCTCTCCTTCTGTTCACTTTTGGACATTTGCAATTTATCTAGACGGCCTCAAGGATTTTTCTCTGACGTTTTTAATTCTCAGCACCACGTCAAAGTCCTCATCGTTGTGACTTTGTGCTATATGAGCACCTAAAGAACTAATTGTCCTACTTTTCGACTTTGATCCAGGTATTCTTTATCCGGACGCAAAGTGTTCTCCCCGTTTTGTCGACATATTCATTACCAGGTGTCCTGCAAAAGATCCGGTATATTATACCCAAACTCGTGGAAATTCCGTCTCCACCATTAGGGCAAATGACGCAGTCCTTTGTCTTATGTAGAAGCCCATATAAGTGATTTTGAATGAATCGGCAAGGTAATATGTTAGGTGGAATATCTATATTTCTCACCAAGTTTCCCAGACCACTCTTTTTAGACACCGTCTAATAGCAGAGCACACTTCATTCACTATGGAAGATAGTTCTGAAGGTATCTTTCTGGGTGAGTTTGAATAAACATTGTTTCCTTATCAATATTAGGCCTAACTATCCATAATGACCTGACTTCAGTGGTTGCCATTTCGTAGCCATTTCAGACTGATATTTTCTTGCCAGGCGTAGTGACTCATCTCTCCACATTTTTTTTCGCGTGATTGTGATGGATGAGAAGAAACATAGGCACTTAAATGTTTTTGCTTGGTTTTCGATACCATTTCTGTACCCACTTGGAATGATGTATGTGAACCTTCATGAACGGAAGCCACTTTTTCTCTGATTTTTTTCGCGTTAGCTAATATACTTTGGCTACTCATTCATCAGTCTAAAATATGCCCATCTACTCTTATGTAGAGCAGATGACACGACAGTTATCTATGTATCGGCAATAGAGTACTTTACCACGGCAAAGATAGGGTTTTCATCTTGAGTATAAAGGCGTTTCAGTGAAGTCAGCGAACTATTGGCTATTTGGCGGACATTTAGAAATGCGACTTTTGTTATTCACTAAGAATTTGTTTTGGCGCTTTGAAAAAATTCCATATTAAACAAAACAAACTCCTGACCAAGATACTGAAAGATTTTCCTCACACTTTTATGTGGTTTTCCTGCTTCCAACAAAGTAACAGTTCAATTACGCGGCTGATGTAAAACACAGTTTTGTCTCGAATTTTACAGCTTTATAAAAGAGTGTTCTCGAAAACCGGCTATTTACCGCACTACCAAAGATTTAAACTTTTGATTGATTACTTACATTCTTATGATTAGTCCTTGTTGAGCGGAAGGGCTCCAACATTCCTTGTTGCCCCCTAAGCGAAAGGAACCCTGACGTATGCATGATTGTTGTAAGCTAGGTGTTTGTGCTGAAATCGTGTAGCAGAACAGGAGCTTAGATAGTACAGTTGTTAGCACATGCCGCTGAAAAAGGTGAAACACGAGTCAAACTCTAGCCCAATGTTTAAAGTTTTGCATATCACTCAATAATATTGATTATATAGTTGCATTAAGTTACCAGTGTCAAAAGGGTGTTTAAATAAATATTCGGTGATGCTCCTTCTGTACTACTGAGCGTACACGAAATTGGTGTGTAAAGTAGTTACAACTGATCCGAGTCAATAATCTTTAGCTCCTCACTGTTGTAATATGGATGTTCCACGTGATAACGACCCAATAGAATAAAAAGAGCTGCACGTCATAACGCGACGGGGCTTGTAGAAAGTCGAAGGAGTTTTCGGTACTTTTCCGTAGTCCGTGCCCTGTTTCGAGCCTTCAAAAAGTACCTATTTTTCGTTCTCTTTCGATGCCTAAGTGAACATTAGATGGCTTGATTTGAAAGAATTTGAATCGACTATTTTATCTTCTAAAAGGCCCTATTATTGCGCTGAAAGAGCAAAGTAAAATTTTGTTCCTCATTCAAACATTTCTCGCTGACCAGAGCCTTTCTTTTCGAGTTTCAACAACAAATCGGTAGATCAAAATTTAAGAATTGCGATGATGTATTTGGTTTTCTAAACGAACTTCTCAGAGCGGTATGACTGTCAAAACAAAACTATGTTACGCAAAACTGGATCACTTCTATTATTCGCTCCCTAATTCAGTGCCTTGAGAAATGAGCTACTTTTTGCCCTTTCTTCGAATTTCGATAACCATCCTAAAAATTTCACAAATTTTCAAAATTCCAATGGCATACTTTGTTTTTAATATGGCTGTAAACTGCACTACAAGGGCGAACATGAAATTGTGTTTCTCTTTCAAACATTTCTTGCTAAACAAAGCTTTTTCATTAGAGTTCTAGCGATTAATCGATAGCTTAAACATTGTTGATTTCGATAGGTTTTAAATTTAGAAAAAAACTTCTTATTACGATGTAGCTTCCCAAAGACTGTTAATCTTCGCGCAGCGTGACGTCGGCTTTAGGCCACCACGTTTTGGAGGTACGTGGGTAAGATTTTGCCATATTGACACCAATCAACATACTTTTGCCTTTATGTGAATGAGATTCCGCACTAAACGATACCAGTCCACTGCATATGGCTTGACTTTCAATTGTTTTCTGGTGGCTTTCATCAAGTTCCCTCGATAGTAAGCCTTTCTGCTTTAGCAAGTACTGAAAAAAAACGCAGTAATGTTCCTACAAAAACATGTCTTGTTACAAACCAAAAATTTATGCAAAAAAGGCAATCAAATAAAGCTTGCGTTCGGTCTACAAACTTTCTGACGATGTTACAAGCATAGCCACTTTAGTTGAAACATACTCCGTGTGCCGATTGTGAAACATAGTATTCTTTTAGCTCTTATAACGTATTAAGAAGTCCTTTCAATAAAACCAAAACGTTGTCGGAATTTTTGAGTTTTCATCCATTGATTGATCATTAAGGCACCAAGCTTTGATCAACGAGAAACGTTTAAATGAGGAACAAATTTTTATTTTTGCTCTTTCAGCGCAATAATAAAGTCTTTTGGGAATAAAAAAGACGGTTCATATTTTTTTTATTCAGACCATTAAATGACTGTCAAAGTACTGAAGCAATCAAAAAGGAGCTTTTCTGTAAGGTCGAAACAGGACAGAGATAACGAAAATATTTCTGTTTTGCAAAACCCACTCTTCTTTCAGCTGTTACAGCGTAATGCGAAATCCATTTTGAAATTATGTTTATTTTGAGAATCCTTAAGATTTCATCTGTCGATTGATTGTTAAAACCTTAGAAAGAAAAGTTTTAATCAGCTATAATTGCTTAAATGAGAAACAGTTTCATTTTTGATCCTGCAGAGCAACGACAGTGCGTTTTTTCAGAATCAAATACACCATCCAAATTCTTCTGATTTAGGCTATCAAACGGTTCCTTTATATCACTGAAAGCAACCAAGAATTACGTCTTTCTCAAAGATTCGACACAGAGTGTGAATAGCGGAAAAGTACCAAGTTTTCTAATAAAACAGTTGATGCATAGAACAGAAAGGTGCATTTTATTCGCTTTTCAAGGTTGTGTACTTGATTGAATTTCGCTGAGTATATTCCGGTATATAATTTGGGCTAAGCAAAAATTCGCCTTTAATCAACCTCATTCTGCTAGAACGTTTCAGAAAGGTTTTCTCAAAGAGCGGCCACGTAGAGCAGTAGTCGGAGAATTAGGTTTTCGAATGATTACTAACACTGTCGTAAAAATTTCTTGTCCAGCAAAAAGGGTCACTTATTCACTTGTTTTCGTTTAACAAGAAAGAACCATCTATACATATATATATATTTATTTATTTATATGCATAAATACATATATGTACCTAAATTATATAAATACATGTTATATATATATATATATATATATATATATATATATATATGCGACGCTACGTGGATTGCTGATCTATATAAACTCCAGTCTATCTATACTACGTAATATTTCAGGTTTGTGGTAGACCACTAGTGTTAACGTCGCGAAATGCTATGAAATGAGTGTGATAAACTATTTTGAAAATTCCATGCTGTGGTGCCTTGTAGTATCCTTTGGATCATTAATGGCATCTCTTCGTTTCATACTTTTCTATACTCTTGAAGAGCTCGTTCTACGACTCCAATCAAATCCTGCCCCAATTGCATGTGGAACAATTTTTTCTGCTTATTTTTTTCTTGAATTGTGGGCTACCATCGATAAAAAATCCAAGAAAAAGTCAGGAAAGCAATATAATGACCACGGCACACAATGAATGGCGACTTCAGAGACTTAACACAATGAAACAAAAATGTAATAACCGCCTTTAACACATTGCGCTTAATTGGTAGATTTAACCGGGTAAGAATATAGTAAATTTATCGAAGTGCTCATCGTTGAAAATTAGAACACGTGCTAAGAACGCCGAGCCAGTTCATCAAGTAGAATATGTAAGCACAGAAGATATTCAGTTTATGCCAGTGTCAGTAGAGCGCTGATCATTTTCATTGTTTAGCAATAGTTCCAAGATTACACTATAGATGCCCACTATTATTGATGATGAGATTATTGACATTGTCAATCAATGGAACAAGACGAGACAAAAAATTAGTCATTTTCTCCAACAACATCCGTGTAGCAGCACAAATGCATTCTCTTCTATCAATTCTAGTTTTCTAATTCTGTGCGCTGTACGTTTTTGTTTTGTAGCTTTTCCGACAGGATTTTTCTTCAACAGAATGTATTTACAATGTCACCAAAAATTACCATCAAAATAATAGGTTGATCATTTTCTCCACTAACATCCATGTTGCAGCGGAGCTTTAGTGGACACATGTTTAACTGCTTGCTTATAAGGGACGACGGCAACTACCTGTAAGCAATTTAATTTGGCGATGCGAATGGAATAGTGTTGATCTGTGAGATTTACTAAACTTAGTTTCGTAGGTTTTAGAGGAAACAATGAGGCTATCTACCTTAGGTGGTCCAGTAGGTCTCCTTTCGACGATTTGAGAAGGTCGAAAGTGAAACAAAGCGACGATGAAACTGCAAATTAACCAGCTTGACATAAAATCCAGCTCAAAAATTCTGCTAAATTATTACTTTCATCAGAAAGACTGTTAATGAAGAAGTTCTTTGACTCAAAAGAAAAGCATAAATGCATTCCTCTTCTATTACTTTTAGTCCGGCATTGAGAAGAAGCTAAAAAGCTAAACAGGCGCAAATCCGCTTTCGATCATGCACGGTTGAGGTAGCTTCTTCTAACAGATTTTTACTTTTACTAAATAATTTTGTAACATCAATTTTTCGATATAAGAGCAATAGCGCTCTCTCGCATAAGTGTCATTGACACGAGAATTTGCGCAGATGGAAATTCTTCCTTGAAAATGGTAGAAATTACTGGACTGACAAACAGCCACAGGCCGATTATAGAAACTTTGTATACCACTTGTGATTTCTTTGATATTTCGATTTCCCTCGTTTTTCTGCGAGGGGATTACTCATGGAATTATTATAGCCGTCGTTGACTGATTTCACCCATAAAGTAGGTTGAAAATTAACTATTATCATACTCACCCATCCAGCGCAAAGCACAGTTCCCATGGGAATGTTTCACTTAAGAATGCGCCCCATTTGCTATCAAATAAAGGATAAATCCAGAGAACAATAGCTTCTTGGAGAATAAATAAAGAATTTTGGCAGACTACCTGCAGTAAACGTTGAATAAATTCTTCAGAATTCTCACAAAAATTCTTGAATTTTCTAACCATTTAGTAAAATGTTACAATCTACCTGTTTGAAAAAGCGGACTTCCATTTGATGCCCTTTCCTTTGAGCGACATCTGAGTAAACACTACCGGAGTCATGAAACACCATATTAAGTCAGAAATCTCATTAAACCAAATTTTTTGAACAGAAATTCGCTTAAGGAAAATCCATAATGCTAAGGAAAATCTGATTTGGTCCTAGATAGAATTCATGTGATTCTTACCTCTTCACTAAGCAGAATTTTGTTTTGCTGACATTTTGTCATCTAGCAATGATACTAGCTGGTAGCGTAGCAATTAGAGGCTGATTAGAAATGCAGATGCCGAACTCAGATTTTGTTGATAAGTTTCTACTGTGATGTAATTTTTTATATCTTCTAACCCTGAGGTGTTGAGCTGTTAAGGCTGATGCATCGATAGGTTCAAACTATACTTGCAACTCAAGAGAGTATTGTTTAATTATATCGAGGTTAGAGGGAGGGTCGTTTGCTGAAGCACAGTTGCGCAATTTAAACAGTCAGTAATGATACCGTTCAGTAGGAGAAGCGTTGTTGTTGAATGCGGATCGTACTGGATAGTGGCAATGGATGAACATCTATTCCAAGCACCCCTTTCGAGAAAAACTCTTCAAATGAGAGTTATTTGAAGCATTGAATGTGGCTCAGTGCAACAACGAAGAGCCACATTAGTCTTCACCACCCTCTGTTCATTATCGATTCCGATCAGTCTGACTTTCTGGAAGGCTCACCCGTAATATTAGTCAATCTGAAGACATAACAACATTTTCAAGTTAACCTATCACTCAAAAAAACATTGATTGATAATGACGTAGCTGAACAAAATCACTATGTAGAGTGTTTCCTTTAGTTCAGTAGCAGGCAGTCATTCTTGCCACAGATATCCAGTTCTTCTTGCTCTCTACTAAAGAGAGTCTGTCAATCCTGATTTCACTGAACAGAAGATATAACAAGAAGTTGATGATGTTGACAGAATTCACCTGTATCCCTGTCGTGCCCGTGATCGCTGAGTCACTTAAGCGTTCAACAATACACTTCCATCCTCCCATATTACATGCAACAGTAGCCCAGTGGATTCCCTACCCTTCGAAACCACTTTATCATCATGCCTCTTTTATATGCTTCTGAGAAAAATCAGACTGCCGGTTCGGTGGATCTCCTGTGGTGCGCTCGACATCCCGAGGAATCTAACGACTCTGGTCCATTCGTTGTCCTTAAAAACGCATTACTTGTCCGCCTCACCTTGTCTTCAATAGCCTGGTGTGAAGACCGGTTTCTGACTGCGACCGTCGACAGAGATGAGAGTTTTGCAGTCTTTCTAAAAATTTTTGAGATACGAAGCGCCATTAGCTCAATTGAACTTTCAGCCTGTTTACGTCGTGACCCACGTTTTTGTTGCATAAGTAAGGGCAGGGGTAACCGTTGAGTTGAAAAGGTGGGCACCGAGTCTGATGTTCTCCATCCTCTTCACAACCTTCTCCTTGGTTTTAAGCGCTTTCCAGCCGCTCGGTTCCTCTTGCTAAAATTTGAAACGAGTTTGTTCATCATGTTGATTTCACGGCCTAGATTGTTACTGAAGCTTTGGAGCTATTCATTTTGTTGAACCTGAATGGAGCACTTAAATTTCGTCTGTCCCTTGAAAAGATCGTTATCGCTAGAATGGTCAAAAAACCAATTTTTTCACAGTCGCTGTCGGTACCGATCAGCATTCGCTTCGCCTGGCTGATGCTTGGTGTTACTATCACGACTTTACCAGCAAAGCGAAGATGGTCTAATTGTCAACCATCAATATCCAATTCCACCTTTTCCCATTTGATAATCGCACAACATTTTATAAAAGTGGTAGTGAGGCAATTTTGGAGAGATTGTAATTGCCTTGTCGAGCTCCTCCTCTTACGTCGTTAGTAATATCGTTGTAGAATGGTGATAATTTGGGTGTCAAGGTTGTAAAGGTCTCTCATTTTGAATAGCATCACGGTTTCGATGGTCTTCCTTTGACGAAATATCGCATTGTGACAGGTAGCTAGTGAAGAACCGAGCCAAGTGCTGATATGAACTGATGGCAGGAGCTTCAGACGTTCCGGTCTTATCCTGTGTAGACGAGGTGTTGTTCTACTTTTCATCGACGAGATATCGTGTCGCACTTCGGAGAAGAAAACTGGTAGAACAACAAATTTATTTTCTTTCAATTCATACAATAGTAATAGGACATAGATAATGAAAAGATCCAAGTAGTATCCATGGATGATTTTCCCATTGCCCTTCTGTATGCTGTAAGTTTCCCGTTAGGACATCGGAGTGCAATCATCTTGATCTTGTAATTGGCGAAACTTCAGTGGACTTCGCGAATGCCTTTCCCAGCGCTTCTGCAGCTTCGGCTATAACTGGTGCTCGTCTCTCTTTGAGATCTTCTTTTATCGCTTCTCTGTAACGTTTCGCAAGTTCAGACGTGAGGTTTCGGTTGCTTGTAGTTTGTGCGATTGCACGCTGACGTATCAGCTCGAGTGTCTGCGAAAACAGGCACTTCTTCATGATTTTAAGACTCTCGGCTTTTATAGCGCTAACGTGAAGATTGTTGGATGAGCCGATCGTATTCTTCGTCGATACGTCAACAACGCTATCTTCCCAAGAGCCGACTAGTGACTTGATTACGCCCAGTTCATTTTAGTTCTGGAACTTCAGTTTTTTTGAATTTAGCAGCTCTCTCCTTTTCGCAAAAAAAGGAAATGTTGAGCAAAGGAGACGATGGTATGACTTGTAGAACTTAAGAGTGACACCGAGCATCGGTCAGGAGGGGCTTTCGAGCTACTGAGAGGGTCCATCTCGCAGTGGGGTCTTCAAATTTTTGGAGTTGTTGAAATCGCGGAAGCTTACGTTAGCGAATGGTGAGTTTTAGTTCTGTCTTTCAGTCAACACCTATGTGTGAAATGTGAATCTGTTTTCGCTGCTACAGCGCTGTATCAGAGCCTTTCTAAAAACAGATAAAATTGAAGATCTTGAGATTGAAGCTATCACATGTTTACCTTGTAGTTATAAACAAGAGTTTTATACCGCAAAGTATAGGCGCGACAATATGTGACGTATGTGAAACAGAATTTTCAGAGTTACAGCTCCGACAGAAAGCCTGTTCCAAAACCAAGCACATTTTTTGAATTCTTTGAGATTCAAATTTGACTAATTATTGGAAGTTTAGTACAATGTCCTTGTTCCTCGAAAGATGGAGAGGTTAGGTATTACACAGCTAAAAAAGAAAATCCTTTCCAAAAAATGCTTTTTTTGAATTCCCCCATATTTAAGCTCTTCAATGATTACTGAAGATCCAGTAGAAATCTCTTATGCAGCAAAAGAGCTCATTCAATGCCTGTCCGATAACAGAATTACTCGCGCTGGTAGTATTATTGAGACACAGCTGAGAGTAGAGTTTTGGAATGTGAGGTGATAATGGGTGTTTTGGCCGTCATGGTAAACTCAGATAGCCTCTCATCCTGTTCGCTCCATTCAAGTCCGTGGCGTCCGAATGTGACGCTTTTCAGAGATGACCATCCAGTTTTCGTGCTGAATTCTTCAATGATCCCTTCAAATGTGTGGTTCTCTTTGGAAGCATTTCAGCTTCGTACAGAACGCCTTGACTTCGCCTTTGGCATGGTTTCATGGTGCATATAAAGCGAAGATGGTCACAGCTGGCATCGATCCACGTCTTTTCTATCGCAATCGTCCGATTCGAGATGTTAGTTGGATAAATGAATACATGCTCATGGTAACATGTTGTGGCGAAAATGCCATAGTAGCCGACTTTCCTATCATCGCATGTTCTGAGGAACAGGTGTCATAGTTAGCAATTCGATTTTCTTCCAAGCTTCAGTAGCCATTCGCAGCTTAAATCACAATAATTCCAATGATGTACTTTACCTATTGATGTAAAGTGATATGCAAAACTTTGGCATCAGGTAAGACTCGAACCCACATTTCCTCCTGTCCTGAGATTTACTTTATTTTTGAGATCGGCCTATTTTGGTGCGTTACAGCAATTAAATGAATTCATATTTCGCACTCACCGCATTTAGCGCATTTTTCGTGTAAAAGACTTCTTCTCTAAGCTTTTAGTAGTCATTTGACAGCTTACAATCTTACGATATAATCCCTTCGCACATGATAAGAAACATTCTGACCCTCGAATTCCCAAAGGTGTTTTTTCGCTAAAGCAACTCTTTATATCTAAATGTCAAACAATTCTTTTGAGCTCAAATCCTGAAATTCTAATATTCTGCTTTGTCTCCCGAAAGGCGGTGCGTCCGTCATCGTATAAAACTCATAGAAAATGATCTCTATATCAAACGGTTCACTTTGTGAATGTAAAATTCACTCTCGGTCAGGAGTTATATTTTAGAAGCGCTTGTTACAATTGCACAGGTTTAAAGGTCAGCCAGTGTAGAAGACTAGCTCCAGAATTGATCAAGGCAAAGTGGGAGGCTAGAAGGTGTTTTCAGAGCATCAAGGATGTAATTCAGAAAACAAAGAACATTTGATTTAGTGGTCGCTTTCTCCATTTCAATCATTCTGCTCACCCTGATGTACACATCGGAAATATGGTCGATACGCAAGCAGAATGTGGGGCCATTAAGTACCATTGTATGATAAGACAGTACTACGAGTACCTCCTATTCTACAAGTAAGAGGTGGCATCCGGATCAAGACATACATGGACGATCAAAAATCAGAGACGTCCCTCTATACTCCGAACTAGAGTAGATCGGCAAGCTTAACATATATTGTGGCAGAACGGCAGCCAATAGATAACAGCCGTTCTGACTGCATGTCAAAAATTTTCAAAACAATCCCAGGAAAGTAATAAGCACAGTGATCAGCAGTCTTTACTAAAATTCTACAAGAAAGAAAAATACAATGATGACCGACCGCGTATCTATACTAGGTTTCTCTCGTACGGGACAAGTAAAAAGGGATGGCTCACTCGTGCCTGCTTGACCTCGCTCGATAAAACACGGGACGTTATGTGATACAGGTAATCATAATCTGCTTATTTTTTCACTAACCATATGTTTCACTCTTAAAGAGATTAACGTGGTGCAGTCGAGAAGTACAATCAGGATTAGAACTGCTTGAGTGGTGTAAAAGTCGACAAAAGCGGAAATAATATAACCGCATGTTGTATCGGAGAATATCCACGTCCACTTCGTTGTTTCGAATAAAAAAGAAGCAACTTTTGGCTGAAAAGAGACTGAGATATTTTATGGGCTTAAATTCTTCAAAATATACAAATATCACATTGCAGTATGGTCGTATTCGAGTTACACATTAATCACGATTCGAGAATTTGACTGTACCACAACGTAGTTTATCTTTCAAAAAGATTTTTCTTAATCAGTCTGATATCTGCTAATCACTTAGCCACTCAAAGTGGCAAAAAAATTCGCGCGTCTGCAGTGAAGGAGAGAGCTTGTTCAGCCCAATTTTTGAAGATGCAGTTTAGTCTCCAAGTGGCTTCCATTTAGCGCCATGAGCTAAGCGAACTGTCCTTTCTTCAGAGTAAATAAATAATTCTAAATTTTACTGTAGGCGCAGAAGAAGCTGTTATGGGTTGACCCTCAAAAGTATTGGATGATCAAATAACTTCCTTCTCATCTTGCCCTTTTGCTAATTCAATTGCTATTTATTCACAGGAGTCAATTATCAACAGTGTAATCACCATCACAATCAACGATATGCAGGCGTTTGCTAGGAAAGGATCGGATGCCATTCTTTTAGAAAGATTGAGGCTGGCGATGAAAGAATTCGCTAAGGTCACCGCTCAAATGGCTGCAGTCTTCAGAATTTTCCTCCTATAGATATTGCTTCAAGGCGCCAGAGAAACGATAATCCGCCAGAGCAATGTCAGGGCTACACGATGAATATGTTACCGTGGTCTAACCCAGCTAATTCAAGATGTCGTGAGCTGATTTTACGTGTGAGGTCAAGCGCTTTCTAGAGAAGGGCGAAGTTGACTCGTTTTGGAGCTCTGCTGCAGTTAACGCACGGAGTTGTTTTCATAGACTCGGCATTGATTGTCTGCTTGGTAGCGGGCAGCCCTCAAAAGAGTATGCCTTGCCAATACCACAAAACTGACAAAGCATTATATTTCGGATATGCAATTTGAACTTTGGTTGAGCATGTCTTTGCCGCAGTGCAGCCAGTATTAGTGGAGCGTGTTGTTCTCCTGATAAATCCAAGCCTCAAGTCCAATGTTGATCCTTTCACAGATTGTCACTCTTGCAGCGCAGTCTCGATCGGTCAATGCTTAAGGAGTGCATAGGGTCATTACTTTGCGGTGCACCTTCCATTTAGATGGCGAACAATGATATAACGCCCGTATACAAATGTCTGTTCTAAATTTCTCGGAACTGCATCCGCATGCACTTTCAGCTTGTGGCAGCTCCTTCGTCAAAGGCAACTAGCGGGCGCGAAACTGACTTAGAGAGCTCGTATCGTCTTCGCCGAAACGCTTGAGTTAATGGCTCACTGTCCAATAGATAGTACTGCCTAGCCATAATGCGGTGTGGATCTTCTCAGCCGTCTTAAATTGGTTTTCAGCTTATATTTATGAGCATAAGCGAGCGCGACTAGCGCTGATTGATTGTGATTCTCAGGTAACTACTCGCGGGCGCCCATCTCCTTTTGTACTTCCTGGCTAAAGATACTAGAACATTTTCAGCATGCAACAGCCTTTTGCCACTAATCCATTTTGAAATAGAAAAAAAAAACTGAATGAAGCAATACAGCGCAACGCAATGTATTTCAATTGACAGCCAACGAAACAGTCCAATGTATTTCGAGTAAGTGCTTGCTCAGTATATTCGATAACATGATCTTTTCCACTCACTGATCAACCGGAGCCATTTTTTCCTATCTTTCATCATGATTAAACTGCGTAAATGATGTAGGATATGTGTTTAATTTTAATAGTAATCGCTGCGCATTTTCGTATCTCTTACCCTTTCACTCTTATTTGCTGCAAAGTAAAAAAGACTCACTCCAAAAATGCGGTACTGCATGAGAGAAACTTATTATCCAGCATGTCGAAATAAGGAAGGCAGTAATTTTCAAAGTCATTAGGCTGGAAACTCGTAGAGGAAAGGTGATGGCGAGGACTCTGTTTAGGGTAATGGCGAGATGTGAGTATATGCATGCATACCACAGCATGGTGATCGCCATACCACATAGTTTGTTTGGCAATCTGGTTGATAATCCGTTTTCACTAAAAAGCATAAAACCTGTTTGAAATCTTGACAGCTTTCTTTTGTTTGTGGGAAGTGATTCGTATTTCTTCTTCTGACCTGCAGAAAAGTATGCATCAGTTTTTTCGATGTTGAAGCAGTGTGACAGCCAAGTAATATCAAAGTCGTTATTATATATCTGATTAAGTGAGATGTATGTTGGGGGGAGGGGTGTCGTAGCCGAATGTTTGTGATGCCCTTCGAGGAGTGCGTGAGACCGAACCCCAACCGCCAACACTTTCCGGCAGGCAGCGAGCGCCACATGGAACGCCACAGCCAGGGTGTCGTCGAGATTGCCAGGAAACGCATTCAATCAGTATTCGACGATGTTTCAGAAGAATATGAAAAAGCGAAGTGAATACTTGAAGTACTGAGTCAAAAAGTTGATTGATCCGTCTTCAAAGTGAAAAGAAAAAGTTTGTGAAGACGTATTGAAAAAATGCTAAGGTACAATTGGACATTCATTGATAACATCTTCTAAAAATTAGTCTCACTTGTGCAAAAGTGACCATCTTTAACTACTTATTGAATATCTCAAGGGTTTTATCACATTTTTGCAAAAGAAGGTATGAGACTTGTTATCGCATAATGATTGTATAACTCTTAGAATCCTGTGATGCACTGCTTGGTAATATGACATTATGCACACTGCTATAAATATCGTCTGCACAGCTGACTAAAATGCACATTCATGATTCCAAGATTTTCGCAATGGAATAAACGAGACAAGCTCTTGTACAGGCTTTATGCCCAAGTAGCTCTGTTTAAAACAAATTCAATTGTTCTAGAGCAATGGAGAAAGCTTCAAGGACTTTACAAACTATGAAGCGCTTGCCTTAGGAAAAACTTCTTATCCATAACATCGACTGTTTTTGAAACCTCGAAATAAACATTCAAAATATTTCCACATAAGAAAGCTTAAAGCCTAAGCGATGTTGGTACGCCAGGGTCGTACACCGGTGTTTTGAAGGTTTCAACCTAAGGTGATGGACCAGATTCATTGTGCACTGTGCCCTCACCACATGCGCCTCCCTCCTTGCTACAATGCAAGGCTTGATGTGGGGCGTGGGCCACTGACAAGGAGGCCGAAACCTCCGAAACACCGGTGTACGGCCCTGGCGAGCCAATCTCGCTTAGGCTTTAAGCATTCTTTTTTTGGAATACTTTTTTTTTACTTTATCACTTCATTTGATTCTATCACGGTCTTTTCACTGTGGTCGCAGTACTTCTAGCATTTATCTCGTCGCTCGCGTGAAGATTTCATTTCCTTCACAAACGATGTGAAAAACTGCCTAAGCACACTGCCATGAAATTTCGAGGACAGTCGGGCTAAGGACGTTCCGTTGGGCATTCATTATTGATTACCGGTGAGTGTTCGGAGACTATAGCATGAACTCCGCGTTGAGCCGCGCGAAGCATCGCTGGTCACTCTGCCGCAGCTCCCCTTGAGGAAGATCCAATTGCAATAGAACTGTAACTTGTAACTCTGCGCTTTGGCAACTTATCGAACCGCTATTGTACGGGGGTGAATTTCTGAGTTCTACTAATTTGCATAAAGCGCCTAATGTAGCCCACCATGTTTATTACTATGGAGTTGTAGTGTTTCTGAGTTATCCAAGAAGCAGTCTACTTATTAGCTTTGTTTCACACATATTGCGACCTATCACCTCAGAATTTCTGAAATCAGAAGCACTTACAACAGTGTAATCGGTGTGATCCAAAATAGGAAAATGAGTAGAGCATTCAGATTGGCGACGATGTGTGAGAGGCATAATAGACCAAACGAGTTTCGCAATAACAGATTGTATCGAACCGACAGCATAGCAATATTATTTAAGATCAAACCAAAAACTGCTACCTGAAACCACATGTTTTCATGTTTTCTTGCAAAACTTCAACTCGACAGGTTATATTTTAACCCAAAATTTTGCTGGAAATGCTATCCTACATTCTGAGTTGCTCAGTAATCAATCAGAAATTCTACTCTCTATCTCAACTAATTCCGCTGCGTTCGATATCTACGTATATCCGTTTCAGTGCAAGTTCGCGCCATCTGAAGAAGGAAGAGCGTAGCGGGTTTTTTCAAAAATTCGATCTATTATTTGGTACCAGAGAGAAAAGGAAAGAAAAATTGCTACTAAATGTGTAGGCAGAAAATCAGCAGTTTTTAATATAGACTGATAAAATTTTTTAGCCTTCTAAGGTCTAGTTCGCAATTGGTATACACGTACGTTTTGGTGTTCTCGCACGCTTCATCAGAGCCACATGCCTTACGGCTCCCTGATAATAGGAGCGGTGTCGCAGGTGTATCAGTCCAGAAAAATGAAATATCACTTAACATTGCTGTCTAGACTGCTTCTCACTCGATGGTTTGCTGCTGGTGTGAAGCATATAACAATCGAGTGCGTTTAAGATCTCGTTTAAGAATTATAAAGAGTACTTATAGCACTTACAGCAGTACCGAACCTCAAATACCCTTGATGAAAAGTTTGTGAAAATAAGTCAAGGAACAAGTATAACAAGAGACTGTCTGAAAATAGCAAACGATATATAGTGTTATATCAGATTTGCTTTCTAGTTTGAAAGAAAATTTATTGCTTATTGTGTGTGACATATAACGGCGACCTCTTTCATATGAAAATTTTATCGGGGGTTTTTTTCCACATGAGTATTTGAACTCATTTTAAATTAAATTTTCAACACATACTCGAATCGATGTCAATCATCTTGACATGATATAGTACGTGTATTCATTTAGGAAGACGAAATTTTCGAAACGCTAGTCATCAATTCTGAAGACGATACCAACGTCCTGCACGCTCTATAGAGAAAGGACCAGTGAGAGAATATTTATTTTCAACGTCGATGTATAGCGAGAATCGATTTTTTGATCCATCACAAATGTTTCTATAATTCCTAAACAAGCTAATTTGTTGCGTGGAATTTGTTTAGGCGTGTGCCGCAGACATAGTTCTTTAAAATTTCTTAGTCTCAGTGCTTTTTTCATCCCTATAGACAGAGTTTTTCTCTCTTTCTGCTCAGACTTTGAGTAATGACTTGATAGCTCAAACTGAGGCGATTCCATTATTGTCTCTGAGTTTCAAAAAGGTTTTTTAGTGAGCTTTAGCAGCGAAAAAAAGTTTGAGTTTTTTCGACGCGCATCACCGTATCTCTCTATCGCGCAGCTCGCAGAGATCTATCTCAAAGTCCATTTGAAAGAGGGCGAATTTCCGTATCTGTTCAAAAATTCTTTTTCAATTTTGCAGAAACTTCTAGGTTTTTCGTGCTATGAATGTAAAAAATTATCATTCATATGGCTCGAACTTCTGACTGGATTTTTTATTGACAAATAAACCATTCACTAAGTTTAAGCCCAGAAGTGCGAAAGGTGATTTCCCTTTTGCTCTTAGTGTTCTCTATGAGCACCTTTTCAGAAAACAAAATTGAATTTAGAAGTAGTGAAATTTGTGCTATGAATTAATTACTCAAAATTTATCAAAAAACTATCCACAACTGTCGAGTGTGAAGTTTGATATTATGTTTGCTGCTATAAAACTTCAGGTAGTATTTTTTTCAAGAAATAGTATGGTAATGAAATTGAAGAGACTTAACACGCTGACAATGATCTGAGCTGTTATTAGCTCAGACCACACGGCGCGTTTGCGACAGAGCGGCCCAGGGGGAGACTTTGTTGTCACGCCTTGCAACGGAAATATGGATATGTTTGGTAATCTTGTTACTGAGTGGATATTATCGTGACTAAATGATGAAATACAGAGAAGAACTTCTATAAAAGTTTATAGTTCGGAGAATGCCCATGCATCGAAAAATAACCTACGTTTCAACGGGAAAAGCCCGTTATTGATAAAGGGGAACATATTTCCACCTGTTTGTGTAAGTTCTTTTTTCTTTTTCATCCGTGTTTTTATAGTCATCCGATAGCCTGAGAAATGCTTATTCTCTCACTAAGTTTGCTTTGTGAAAGGACTTTTTTGGTACGTTCTACTAACGAAAAAAGATAACATTTGCAGGTAGAGTTCGCTTTTTTTGAGTGTGTGCCTTTTCCCTCGGAATTTGAGATTATGAGAGAAAAAATCGCCATTGTTTCTGTTATTGTATTTTTACCATTCACTGTGACGAAATTCCCTTTGTGGCAACAAAAATCACATTTCATCAGAAAACTGCCACAACTCCATTGTAACCGCCGCGCTTGCCGTGCAACGGACCCGCGTGTCGCTAGGATTTCAACGTCGTTACCAACGTGTTAAGCTATCAGCGGCAACTACAAGCCTGAATGAAACAAAAAGCGCCATGTTTAAAGGGTTGAAAAATAGATTGCGATGATGAAATTGCTCCCATATTGCTTCTGTTGAGATATTATATAATTTCCAGGAAGACTGTGGCCTTCAATAAAAAAACACGACCTGCTACTTACCATGGCCATTATGACAGACACTACAGTGTTCTCGGAGGAATAGACGACGGGGAGGTTTGAAAGGTTTTCCATCTGAAAATTCTGTGTTTTCTTCAACGGTAGAAAATTTTGGAAACACTGCGTTAATGCTGAACAAACACGAAGATCGAATAGAAGAAGGTTATCTATCACTTGCAATCACTTCTTGAGGGACCGATAATCGAAACGTTCTAAAACGAGGCACCATCACTTCGGCATTGAAATTTTGATATAATTACAATCAGCTCGAGTCACATGACACTCAACTACATATCGGCTTGGAGCAAAACCAGAATCCTTAAACTCTTTCAAGTATTCATCAATAGTTTACCACCTGATCGTGGGCTCTAGCGAGCACGTTCTTAGATTCCCGGCAGCGATATGCACACGGAAGTTGCAGTAAATTTCAGAATTTCTTTACCTTCTGCTACCCACTTGTCCAATTGATGACTAAGCTACATCACTGCAAAGTTTGAAGTCATTTGATATGAGCAATGAATTTAGTGAGCTACACAAAATCAGTTGAACACTTTTCGCTCCTTAACTGTTTAGAGCTCACTGAGAAGCTTTGATGGGCCGTTGAATAGTAAGAAATTTCTTGACTCCCTTTTCAGACGCTCAATACTTTATAAGCAAATGGCAGATGTGTGCTCAACAGCTTCGGGATGTTGCTGATAAAAAAGATTAAGATGGATTCCTGTACTTCAGCCTCAAAATTTAAAACTTCGTTGAGGCAACAATCTACCAACAAAGCGCCACAGAAGCGTGAAGGATTGGAACGGTATTCCGTTGAGTGGTCCAGCTTCGGAAGAAGCAAATAGGAATATTTATCTACGAGAGAAAACGAACATGCTAAACAATCTTCAACAAAACATTACATTTTTTTGAAGAAGATACTTTGAGCTGACATCAGGCAAATATCATTAAATGAGTCTTAAAGTTTTCGTACTTGAGTATCTTATGACAAACCAAACCCTTAAGCAACGTATGCTCATTACTATGAATAGTTTCGTAAACTTAAAATTGGAAAAGGAGCTAGACATGGAGACAAAATTTGATGGCCAGAGATTTCATATAGATTGTCAATAACTACATAAGTGTCAAGATAGAAGCGAAATACGGATTCTAAGGTCGCACTGAGTCCACAATTACCTCCGTTTGGGTCTCACTTAAGTCCCCATCTTATGTTTGGAGCTCTCGGACCTACTTTCTCTCACAGTGGCACATTCGATGACTGCCAGGATCATTCGCCCTAGAGAATGATTTACGGTGCACAAGTCGTCATAAATTCCAATTAAGAAGAATCCGTGATTGAAATCACAGTCTTTGACATTATGTCATGCTGAAATGTTATTTCAACGGCATGGTGCAGAGTGCTAGTAAACCTTCTCAGAGAAAAGCAAAGCGAATAAGTTGATAGTATGGTGGATAAAATACAGGCCCAATAAAAGAGTGATCACGGTTTCGAAGCCACATTAGATTTGCTCATATCTCAGAGCTCTGTGGTTATGATCCACACCGTGCTCCGTCGCTAGAATAATAATTGAACTCACTTACTAGTGAACCCTAGTCCTTAGTTTAGAGTTCTTAAATTTACAAAATTCCGTGAGATGGAGGTAATAAACTAGTTGCTAAAAATAGCATACTATGATGTCTCATAATAATTCTTGTGCCTCTACTAAAGTTTTTGTCTCCTATACTTTTCGTAGACGGGTTTAATTTTCGTAGGTGGCAAAAACTTGCCACATTGAAATTGAACTAGGGAAGTGAGCGCTCTTATAACTGGCCATTGCAGATTTCCATATTGCCCGCACATCTGCATCGCATACAATAACTCACGGTTATAATGATCATTGTCACGTTCATAGATTTCACTATATCTCATTTGACGCAGCGCATTAATTTTCGAGGCTGATTTCATTGCGGTAAATGACCTACATCAAAGTATACTACTTTGCAGAAGGGTCTGCAAAATTATGACTTGCAAAACTATCGTCCACAGTTGTGCATTAGAACTTCCTTCTATTATCGATGGCGAATTTTTTTTAATTTGACGAGGAATCTGAGGCGGTTCTGGACGACAACCAGGAAGATTACTTAGAATAAAGATGCAATGAACGTTAAAATCGAATCGGCTCTGGACGTTTAACACTGTGTAATGCCAGTGATGTGAGACCGCCTTATTCTGATATTGATGAAGGAAGACCGTTTAATCAGGGCTTGCTTTGTATGCAGTTTGTAAATAATTCCCATTTTTTATCAAGTTAGCTGTTCACCGTCACGTATCATGGTCCAATTTCCTCACACCATTTAGCATTGAAAAATAGCAGAGATTTTTGTGGCAAACTTCATTACGTCTACGCAAAAGGAATTATATTATCGCAAAATCTGCTGCGACTTAATCTCCAACATATTTGCTGATGAATTTTACTTATGTTGTTGATTAAATCCTGCAATAAATAGCAGCAATAAGGCCTGACGAAGTTGGGAACTACTTCGTTACGCCTTCACGGTATAACTTCGATGTAAACTACTGATTGTAAAAATATTTCACTGCGATCAAATAGAGTCGAATAGAAACATATTTAGACAAACATTTGAAAATTCTCCATATGACTGTAGAGCATAATGGCTCAAAGGATCCTCCTTTTCACTTCGCTAGTAAGACTGCTTCAAACGACGAATGTTCACAGATCATCAAGAAAATAGCTGATTATTGTGTAGCTCTATTGCACACTCGACAGGTCTGCGTTAATACAAACAATTTGTTTAGCGTACGCGAAGAATAGCAAAACTCATTATGGATCGTTCACTTTGCCCTTTTGAGAAAGGTGCCAGAGGTCCGCTTTTCTTAGTACATTGAAGATGGTATTTCTTTGCTAGATCTCGGCCAATATTCGACGGCATTAGTGAAGAAGATTAAATCTCCAAGCAAGCGAGGAGACGAATTGAACACTAGCAGTACAGGAGCGACGGAAAAATCTGGATGCGGGTCAAATAAACTGATAAAGTGAAGTGCTCTTATAGCGGTCTTCGTAATTATCAGCAGATTTGCTTGTTGAGAACACTTAACAAGCTGTTTCACGAAGGTCATCCTTCTGCGCATATGAAGAACTTTGGTTGAGGCGTAACCAGCTGAGCAAGCAGGAATTCGTCAGGGTTTTTGCTGCATGAACTACATCTAAACTGCGTCAAGGGTCATAGAAGTTCGTCGGGAATAACACCTGTTTTTAATCCTAACTTTTATCGATTATGAAAATCATCTGATAGCGTCGAAACGAACGCAGCCTTATCAACTCTTGCCGATTGAGGAGTGGATTCGTCCTCCATAAGACCTTTATCAGACTGTTATCGGAACTGCACCACGAAAATATAGTTCTTTTTTGATTCTGTACATACTCATTGCAAAAGGAGTTTGGTAAGGCGATATGATAACGCCAAAGCTCTTCACCGCCGCACTGCAGCTAGGAATGGGCTCGCTTGATTTGGCTGAGAAAGGCATACACATCAATGGAAAATTCCTGTCAAACGTTCGTTTCGCGGATGACATCGTCAGTTTCTCAAAAGCATTGGTGAGCTTTGGAGCTGATGCTCAATGAGCTCCATGAAGCGGAAAAGAAGCTTGGACAACGCATAAATCGCATGAAGACCAATGGTGCAATGATGAACCCATCAATTGGATGTATCTTTGACACAGAGACCTGCTCATACGTGTGCTTTCGTTGCTTGCTAAACATGGAGAACAGAAGGAGTAGCTTGACAGAAGAAGAATGCAGCGTAGGCACATTCGGAACTCTCAAAGAAGCCACCGACCAACTAACGGACTCCAAAATACGCGCTAATCTTTTCAATTCAACAGTCCTCCCAGCGCCCTGTTATGCAGCGGAGAGTAGGCTGATACTTCGATTACGTCAAGACTACTGCGAACGATCACAGAGCGCTTGAATGACATCTTCTATAAATGAGTGGATACTCACATCATTTAGCCGGCTTGTGCAGCTCAAATCTCCTAAAGCTATCACATCTTCGTGACCTAGAAGAACATGCCTCGATAGCAAAACGCAGGCGGGCCGACCGTACAGCAAGGAGATCAGACAACAGACGGACGAATTCAAGTGCAGAGTGGATTCTGCGAAAATACGCCCGCTCCCGAGGACCAGCTGCACGTTAGGCGAACGTGTTTACTGAAAGAATTAATCCACTGCCTGCACTGTCAATTTGCACCTGCCAATACTCTACAGATTGCTGCATGAAATTCGCACCAGCCGCCATGCTCGAAATTCAAGTATCCGAGTCTTCCGGAGGAAATGCACAGTGAGCGCGTCCACGTGTAATCTGAACCCTCTAAAAAGTTAATTATGGGTTTGACGTTTAGTCAGTTACATCTTAATTTGTAACGTGGCGTTTTTGTGCTTGTATTTTCAATGGTACTGCCTCTTCGGAGCGAAAAATGTTATTAAAGGCATACTATGGTGTTCAATAGAAACCTTTGGGTCTTCAAAGAGCTTTGTTCGCCTGTACCTTTTGTATAGGGCTCAATTTTTTCTACTAGTGAAGACTTGTAACAGGAGAGTTTTCTGCATTGACTAGTCGAAAAGGAGAAGTGAGCATAGTTATAACTAACTTTTTCACCTTTCTTATCTGCAAATCTATATGTCAGGTGACAACGTTTACGCTCATGGTCATTAGATCTACGTTCATACACTTCACTACAAGACATAAAACTTTAGGGTCGCTTTCATAGTGGTCGACTGATCACATCAATAAATGCCACCATTTCTGAAAGGTCTGCAATACCACGACTCAAAAAGCTACTGCCCTAGACAGCCGATTTCGTGGAATTTTTCCCACTTCCGCTCTTGGAATTTTTTTGATATCGAAAAATTATAGGTTTCTTAGGTAGGAAATACACTGATTAATTAGAGAAAAGGTACAATCATCGCCGAAACGCAATAGACGGCAGTTTTAGAGATTTGGATTATCAAATAAACCTTAAGAAGATTGCCTTAATCCAATAATGGTAATGAAATGCCACCAGTCAGACGTTGTTTTGTAAACAGTTCGCGATAATTTCGTTTTTGATAACAATAGTTGATTGCCTTAGCATATCGTAATACAAATTGTTCAGAGCTTCTAGTGTTAATGTAATCTGAAAATATCTGATAAAACCTTTCATTATGTTGGAGCAAAGGAAAATAAATGACCAGTTTAGTGGCAAATAACCTCCATCTCACTTGCTGTTTGGTTGTTCTTATGTTAATGAGTTAAGCTGGAATGAATTTGATGAATAGAACTCAACGAAGATAGCAAATTATTTTGTCATCCCCATGTGTGCAAAGAACGCAATCATCAGCAGGTCCTACGCCGTCGTCTCCAATGCAACTTTTTGATAACCCAAAAATAGCATTGGAATAGTTGAGATTCCTGCTATCGAATGGTCGTTGAATGTCGTCCAACGGGAGTTGCTTGAGTGTGAGATAAAATCTTATTTTCACTAGTATTACAGCAAATTATACAAAAACGTTTAGAAAAAAATGTAATGTACCGTTCGAATTGCCGATATTCAAGCTATCGGGTGATTACGCAAGTTCAAGGAAGAGTAAAAAATACGCTTTTTAGATTATGAGTGTAGATAGGGGAAAAGCACTTATATTTTCAACAATTATGAACGCCTGCTCTTCCTATACTTACTCCAGCAATATGCTAGAGTTACTTTCACATCATAGACCTTTATTAGAGGTGTATACTTGAAGCAAATGAGCTTTCAAGCTACGCTTTCGCGAGACAGGCGATACAAATGCATAATAATGAATGAAACTTAAGTTTTTTTTTACGAAACTTTGGCATTATTGCTGAAAATGAAGGATTTTGAAAGAAGTGGTCACCCTCTATAACAAAAAGCCTTTATAAAAGGTTCGTGATAATCCATTGTTTGTGTAGCGATAGGATACCTCTGTACAATATTTATCCATAAATACAATAAACCACCTATGACGTCCAAGCAACGGGGTAACATTTTAGAGGTAAAGTGTATTCTTCCTTTCGGTTTTACAGCGTTCTGTGATAACATTTCATAAAAACTAACCACTTCATCAAAATCCCCGAAACTTGAGCTATCAAATGACTTGTAAAACTTTAGCGAAAGGCCACAGCGATGCTCCTGTCAAGCAAATGAAGCAAATTGAGTGCGAATTTTTGAAATTGAGCATGTCGTTATAATCGCAGAGATATGAGCTTTCGAATTATCGCCAATCTGTGAGAGAAATCTTTCATCCAGCGAGAAAGACCTCCAGACAGTCATGTAACATCTTTGATAGACGTGGCCCTTAGGGGGTTTATATACTAAAAGAAGTATAACATATCGAACTAGATTTACATCACAAAGTTATTGTATCGTGATGCTCTTTTTAAAAACTCTTTGAGACCGTATATGCATTCCTGCTTGGAATTATGTGTTCAAGAGCATTAATTGGCATGCAGAACATCCGACATTAGGAGGCGCTTGAACCCTCGTCTCGCTTGTGCCAGAGCAGGTGATACTACTACCCCACCATGAGTGTGACTTTTCTACCTCTCCTTCTTCGATATTCCTAACGTGGCTGTCAGCGACTGGCCCTCACCGAGTTTGCTTTGGTAGACACATATCATTAGAAAGCTCAGTAATGCTAAAGGCAAATAGATAAATATAATCTAAATGAAGTCTCAAATCCTACTGCTGGCATGGCACTTACACAATGCTAAGCAGGTGGCTGTTTAACTTTTCCAGATTCCTCAGTAACTCAGTGCCCTTTAGATCAGCCGATCTCTCAGATATACCTCTACATGTAAAGGAATTGGCGCCGAATATTAGATCACCATAAGTCGGATGCCAAAATTCTGCGATAACGCAGTGACCACTATCGAGTGCTTGTAGCTGATAGAATGTTTCATCCCCTATTCTCGACTGTTTATATAGACCTGCTTAAATAGACCTACACCTATAGAACCGTTCATAAAAATCTATGAAGTTGACAGAATTAAACGAAAAATCACGAAAGATATTGTATATGTTCAATGTCTCGGTTAAAGGCTTACAGTAAGCCATTGTGTATTGCCAGCATTAGACAGTAGGTCAAACTTCAAAGACATCGTTTATTTACATTCTCTAAAGTTACAAGAGATGAAAGCGATTTTGAAGCTCGTATCGACTATGCTCACCGTCGCACAGTTCTCAATGAATGAAGAACATAAAGGTCGAGATGTTTGTCGTGTGGAAATTGTTCTAAATCACACCACAAATTTCGAAATTGGGTCGAAGGAACAATTAACTATAAGACGTAATTCAAACCTGCTCGCATTTTTAATGAAACATCTGGCCTTCTATAGTTTTCTCTAACATTTTATATAGAAATTATGCGGATCGTCTCATCCTCAAAACACAAAAACAGTCACTAACTTCTAGCAGACAGAACAGATTAGTTGAATGCTTGATTTTCTTTTGAATGCGAGTTATTAATTGAAGAAAGCTCTTAATAGTCAATAAGAAATGTTTTTTTTTGACCGCCACTTGCGGTGTTATGATGTTACAATATACCCGATAATGTAGAGTGTTCGTGCAAATACGTTTGCGTCAGCCGGGAACAATAGTGGCTTCAGTGTCGTTGACGACTACCCCGCCAGACCGTAGACGGTTGGTTGTTGACAGATAACGCGTTGTAGCGTAGAAAGAGTGCTGTGCAAAACGAGCGCCGGTGGTGCAATGGTTAGCATACGCTCCTAAAAAGGGTGAGATCCGGGTTCGAATCCCGGCTGACGCAAACGTCTCTGCACAGCACTCTACATTATTGGGTATGCTGTTAATAGTCTAATTCTCCATAATCTGGGAAATGTGAAGCCGTTGAAACCTAAGCTAGCAAAAATCGAAGGTGACACTACTTGACAACCTCATGTCAAGCCATCAAGAACGATTCGTAAGAATGAAACATCTTAATCACAACTTCGAAATAAATGGAAAGTCAGTCCATAGATTTCTCAGTAATGCTTGACAAACACGAGGCCGCAATTTACAATTTTACCATTCACTACTATTTAGGCACGCTAAGTAAAAGTGTGCTGTTGTAGGCGCACTATTTCCTATTCAAACCTTTTCACTTTCATATAAATTCGAAATCGACTAATCAGAGAATCTACGTAAAAATTTAACTAAAATGACGAATTCTTCAATCTCTTCGCTCACACATTGCACATCGGCGAATAGAACTCGCTTGCTTGCTTGCCTACTTAGGAGAAATTCTGGTGACCATCTGAACAGAATCCATTCAGTAACTGCATTAATAGAATGCATGCGATTGTTTTTCATTACCGTCTTTGTGCAAAACCACTTGATACCAAAATAAGAAAGACGAAAGTGAAATAGTACAACGATGAGCCTGAAAACTACTAGCTTCATGCGAAATTGAAAGTTCGAATCTTGTCAAACCATTTCAATCGATAAAATTCTAATAAATCATGAAATAAACTATAATCTGAATGAGAATAAGGCAACTACATGTATCACTAGGTGCATTATATATCAAAACACCGAAAAAAAAAGAGTGACAATCTTAGTTTGGATAATCCAATACAAAACCTTTGTTTTATCCCTACAAAACGAATGACTTTGCAACTTCAACTTTACAAATTACACACGGATTTCATACACAACTTAGAAAAGTGCACTAGCAAGATGTCCCTTAAATGTATCGTGGTTAGCAGGTTAGGTATGAAAGTTTACAGATATGGACAGCTGAGAAATAGCCGACGAGTTTGCAAAATCATTACACGCACCCCATGAATCCTCCAAATATGGTTGTTTCAAATTCTTCCTTATTCCAACGGATATCTTCCACGAATTATGACACAAAATGTTTTGAACACAGAACTAATAATGCACTTACCCATCCAACGCGCGTAAAAATGCCCATTGGAATGTGCTAGTGAAGAATACCAACCATTTATTTTGGAAAAGCGGGCAAATACGGTAAAAGACTACTTGGAGGATAAATGACGTATTTTGGCACACTGCCTGTAATGGATAAGAGAAAATCTATTGGAAGATCCTGAAAAAAATTTTTGATTTCTCAAAATATTTGAAAATTAATTTAGCCATCTACTTGTTTCAAAAAGCGAATTTCCATTTCTTTTCTTTTCCGTTGAGCGACATTTGAGTAGATACCATTAGGATTGGAATGTTTTTTATCCTGAAAATGCAGATTTGTATGACACAAATTTTGATACAGAAGTGATTTTTTTTTTGCTATCGCGGACCTATGTTTGAAGGAAGATTTCTAAATATACAGAGACTTTACAATGCCGTTGAGTGATCAATTGGAAGCTTAAATCTCAAAGATCTGTTATATGCACTTGATTT
This sequence comes from Parelaphostrongylus tenuis, assembly GCA_019055375.1. Lineage (NCBI taxonomy): Eukaryota > Metazoa > Nematoda > Chromadorea > Rhabditida > Metastrongylidae > Parelaphostrongylus > Parelaphostrongylus tenuis. The sequence goes on from JAHQIW010007185.1 coordinate 351,994, forward strand.
GAAAAGCTTTCTTACAAGGTTGAAGCAAAAAGGAAATATTTATGTTCCGTACGCGCATATTTATCGAAGGACAGAGTTCTTTCTTCAATTCACAAGAGACCACTCAATAGTGTAAGTTCCAACGACTCCAAAGCCGTTTTTTATCTACTGCAAAGACTGTTTGAGTTCAGCGTTGCAGGGAATTACAAAAATTGAGCTTCGAAGACGCGCACTGCTCGTCGGCTACGACGTGTGAATAGTGTGGATCGATGGCGCAGAAAGACAAACCACACAGGCGCGGTCGAGTGCGACTTTTGTTGTTGAATTTGAGATTTTTCGGCAATTTCATAGAAAATTTGGATAAAATTTACGACTCTGATTCCATGTAGTCTGGTAAAAGGTCTTAAGTCTTCCAAGAAGTCTGGTATGACAAGTCGGTGTTATTACACAGCGATGAGCCGTTGGGCATGTAGCACTGATGAAGCGTGCAAGAACTCCGCAACTACGTAAACCAGAGATATGCCATATCAGATCCTTGGAAGGCTCAAAGCATCCTATCAGATTATATTGCATTTTTAAGCGAGGTCACAAAGATTTGACCTGAAGCTTCGACGACTATTCTTCCGTAACATTCGTTAACTGTGGACAATCAGTCACTCTAGACTGCAACAACAATGATTCTTGCATCTGACGTAAATTGATACTTCTTCGTGCCGATTGCTATCTATTAGTAGCAGCGGCGAGTCATAAGGCATGTGGTACTGATGAGGAGTGCCAGAACGCTGAAACATACGTATAATGCCGAATTGCCTTACCAGATCTTTCGAAAGGCTCAAAACACTTTTCAGAATATATTGAAATATCAAGTGAAGCCTCATGAAGTCCATCGCTAGGTATACGACTCAGATACTCAAGGACTTCCTCTACGTGCTCACATGCTGCTCATAGTTTTCTGCTTAGGGTTAGGCTTAGTAGCGGAGTTTACTTGAGGCGGAATGGAATGAAAATGGAAAGACTAAGCCCTAAAACGGCTGAGGAAATTCTTCTACGGTTTTGATAAGGAGAACCTAGAAATCTCTGTCAAACATAGGAGAAATTCTCAAAGAAACCTCAGAAATTCGCACAATAACTTGAGACGTACGTGATAGACAACATAGATTTTCATGTTACAGCGCTGTAGAGGAGTTTTTTTTTTGAAAATCAAGTTAAATTTTCACCTCTCTGAGATTTATGCTATTTAAAGGTCCAGACAAAACAGAGAAAAGTTTTCTCCAGCGAACTATAAGAGTGATAATGATTAAAGCAAGCGGTTCGTGGAAAAAGAAGTTTTATTATGAATGCTGCATCGCTGTTAAAAAGGCCTTTCATAAAAAAGTGCATATAGTAGCTTTTTTGAGATTAAAGCTTTCGAATAATTACTGAAAGCGCAATCGAAAGTCATTGTCCTGCCAAAAATCCTCCTCAACAATTGAGTGCCGGACGAGAAGAAAGAAATGTGTTGGCTTCCAAAAACCTAAGGTTAACTCGAAGCGACAGTAGTGATAATATTCAGCACTTTACTACGACAACACATAAGTCTGCAAGGTTTAGAGTGGATACATTTAGTAATGCACTGCAAATAAGGAGAAAATTGAGAAAAAAACATGTTCTAAAGCTCGTTCCACCACGCTGTACAGTATCTGTGGAGCCACATACTCTGTAGAAGCAGTCTAGAAATCATTTCAGCGATAGGTATTCAACACGGCAACTGAACTGCAAAAAATTGAGTGGACAGCTTTTTTCGAGTAATTTCTCAGGACCACGCAAATATCCATATAACTGTTGATCATTTTTAAGCCATGCATGAAATCCATAATAGGGCAACTTATTGAGACCACGGACCTCCCTCTTTGAGGGATCCCGCTCAGTTAGTCGCGAGGGCACGTGGCGCGTCCCCCAGGCGGTGGATAGGGGAATAAACGCGAACCAAAAGCGACCGTGTGCTTCCCAGAGAGGCAGGTGGATTCAGGGGACGAGCTCCCTGCTTTTGCAGCGCCGACTTGACAAAACTCTATTTCTACGAGTCAAGTCGGCCAAAAGCCTGCAATCAAGCGGCTGGGAAGTACATGGGAGGCGGTTAGGAGTCGCCTCCAACAAATAAGCTCCTCCCTCTCCTCCGAGAGAGACTGGCAAGCTACTCGTGAGTACCCAGCCCCCACGTATAGAGCCTGGCAAGCTATACGTTGGGTATCAAAAATCCAAAAACAGTAACAAATATGGGCCTCATTCCCCTGATCCCGAAAGAGCCCCTGGTACGGCAGCGCCAGGTAGGACGAGTACGAAGAGGCTGCTAAAATCTCAGGGCCGAACTAGGCTGCCAAGATTGAAACGGACTAAAATGACAATCTGCACCTACAACGCAACAACCCTTGCTCAACAATCCACTGTAGAAGATCTATTGATTCAAGCAAGAAGAATAAGGTACGAAGTCATTGGCCTGGCTGAGACGGGAAGGCGCCATCCTTTTCACTCTGTCTATGACACCGGAGAAGAACTGTTCCTTGGAACATGCGATCACAAAGGTGTCGGTGGCGTTGGCGTCCTCGTCAAATCGAATTTAACCGTGAACATTGATTCGTTCGAACAACTAGCAACCCGTATCGGACGACTACGGTTGAAACGACGTGGTTCTATGCCGGCTTTGACCATCTTCGTTGCTTACGCACCAACACCAAGTTATGACGAAGACGAAGTCGAAGCGTTCCATATGGACCTCGGAAAATTCTTCAGAGAAGATCATACATTCTTTGAGGTCATTGTCGGAGATTTTAACGCAAAAATTGGACCTAGAAGAACGCCTGAAGAACGTCACATAGGGACCCACGGACTAGAATGGAATGAACAGGGTGAGAGGCTATCCGAGTTTATCATGACGACCCAAACCATCCATGGTAACTCGCAATTCCAAAAGCCTCTTTCTCAGCGATGGACGTGGGAGTCTCCCAATGGAGAGTACCCTAACAAAATAGATCACATCATAGTAAATCGGAGGTTTTGCCTGACCGACGTCGCTGTTGTTCCCAAGTTCTACACGGGATCAGACCATCGCCTCCTTCGCGCAACGTTCCGATTTTCGAGGAGAGGAGAGAAAGCCGCTAAATACAAACAACGAAGTCCCAGAACTACCATAAACTGGGATGTATTCAAATCATTAGTCGGCTCTTGGGAAGATACCGTTGTCGACAACATCGACGAAGAATACGATCGACTCGTTGAATATCTTCACGTTAGCGCTAAAAAAGCCGAGAGCCCTAAGGTCACGAAGAGACGCTTGTCTCCGCAGACACTCGAACTGATACGTCAACGTGGAATCGCACGAGCTGCAGGCAACCGAAACCTTACGTCCGAACTTGCGAAACGATGCAGAGAAGCGATAAAAGAAGACCTTAAAGAGAGAAGAGCAGAGGTTATGGCAGAAGCTGCAGAAGCTGGGAAGAGCATTCGCAAAGCCCAGCGAGGCTTCGCGAACTAAAAGACCAAGATGATTGCACTTCGATACCCTGACTTGACACTTACAGCTTCGAGAAGGGCTATGGAGAAAATCATCCACCAATACTACTCGGATCTTTTTGCTAGCCATGTCCTCTTACCGTCATATAAGTTAAAAGAGGGCGAATATGTCCTCCCACCGGTCCTCCCTTTTAAAATCCGACATGCTATATCGTCGGTGAAGAACAGAACAACACTCGGTCCAGAGAGCATTAAACCAGAACATCTGAAGAATCTGCTGCCAGTTCTCATCAACACTCTGGCTCAGCTCTTCACTCGCCACCTGTCAGAATGCAAGGTCCCTATTCAATGGAAAACTAGCAAGACAGCATTGTTGTTCAAAAAGGGAGACCTTCACGACATAGGCAATTATTGCCCAATCTGTTTGCTGTCCGTTGTCTATAAATTCTTTACTCGAGTCATCCTAACAGGATTGACAGAACACTGGACGAATAACAGCCATGCGAACAAGCAGGGTTCCGAAAAGGATTTAGTACCATGGACCAAATCCACATGATTACAAGACTCATCGAAGTTTTACGAGAGTATAAACAACCACTCTGTCTCACTTTCATCGATCTGAAGAAAGCCTTTGATTCAGTGGAAACAGAAGCGGTTATAGAGGCTCTGGATAACCAGGGCGTCCCTACTCTGTACATAATAATCCTTCGTGGGCTTTATAAAGGTTTCACGACCAAAAATCTCCATTCTACAACAATATCACCACTGACGCAAGGAGAGGGGTTCGATAAGGCGATACAATTTCGCCAAAACTATTCACTGCCACCCTACAAAACGTCATGCGAACATTAGAATGGGACGAAATGGGAGTGAAAATTGACGGTCGACAATTAAACCATCTTCGCTTTGCTGGCGATATCGTTCTCATAACACCAAACAACAGCCAAGCGGAACGAATGTTGACCGGTTTCGATAACGCCTGTGGAAAGATTGGTCTTCAACTGAATTAACGAAAACAATGTTCATGAGGAACGGATGGGTTTTTAATGCCCCATTCACGCTCAACGGAACGACAATCTCCGAATGCTCCAGTTACAGTCTATCTAGGCCGTGAAATCAACATGATGAACGACCTAGCTCCAGAGTTAAGCAGGAGGAAACGAGCGGCTTGGAGAACGTTTAAGAGCATCGAAGATGTAGTGAAGAGGACAAAGAACATCCGACTCCGTGCCCACCTTTTCGACTCGACAATTATCCCTGCCTGACGTATGCAGCAGAAACCTGGTCGCTACGTAAGCAGGATGGAAGATCACTTGCCGTTATCGAACGCGCAGTCGAAAGGTCGATGCTAGGAGTATCCCGTATCTCGCAAATGAGAGAAAGCATTCGAAGTTCCGACCTACGTCAACGATCGAAAATCAGAGGCGCCGTTCTACACGCCATGATATCGAAAATAAGGTGGGCCGGACACGTGATGCGCTTCAGCGACAACCGATCGACGAGAGCCGTTACCTACTGGATTCCTGGGGACGTCAAGCGCTCTAAAGGAAAACCACTGACCCGTTGGTCCGATTTCTTCACGAAAGCGATAGAAGAAAGATATGATGCTCAGCGAATCCCTAGAGCGAGGAGGACCCACTGGGCTACTCTCGCACGCGATAGGGAAAAATGGAAGAGTTGCTGGTACCCGCTCGAGTCACTCGACGATCAACGGGAAGACAGGACAGGACAGGATTGAGGCCGACACACATGTTTCGGTCTTGACGGCCTCGTCAGTCGGACAGTACTTTTGTCTTTAGCCAATCCTCTCAGGGGAGTTCAACCCCTTTACACAGTTGGTGACGACGAACATTTTGCACGTGCTATTAAGTGAAAATATCACCGAATGGCGAAGTTTTATACTCGATTGCTCTTGGCTGGTATTGTTAAATATGTTCCCTCTTTCGTCTCGAGTGTTTTACTAAGATCACGTTCAATTTTCAATATGACTGATGATCATTTTTGAGCTATGCATGTGGTCTTTTATAGGGCAATTTATAGAGTCCGATACCCGTGTTTGACCTTGAGAGTCTCGTCAGTCAAGCAATATCATGAAGTGTTCTTCGTCGCCAACTCACTTCAGCAGTTAGGTTTCCCGAGAGGACTGGCTAAAGACGAAGGCTGCTGACCGACTGAGGACGTTGTCAAAACCGAAACACGTATATCAGGCTCTAGAAGTTTCCCTATAAAAGATCACGTGCATGGCTTAAAGAGATTATCATACTACACGGCGGTGATTCCTAGCAAGAATTCACTTTTGATCCAATTCTTGAGTGAACACCGTGTTTGTTCCCAAATTTTGAGAAGCTACAGTGTATAATTCTAAAGAATGCTTAAGAATTCAGCGATGTTGTAGAGGAAAAAAAGTCGATGTTATGGATTTTTTTGTACCTACCGGCGGAGATCCATTGACTGAAAAGTGGTGATAGCACAGTGTCATTGTACGCTGGTGCTGTCGCCGCAAAGCCTCCCCTCCTTGCTGCAGGGCAGAGCTTAACTGGGCCACTGATTTGGGGGAGACCTCCGAAACACGTGTATGACACTGGCGTATCAACCTCGCTAAGACTTCAAACATTATCAGGAATTTTACTGTTTGTTTATTGCGAGGTTGAAAAACAGTCGATGATATGGACTTTATTTCTCTTGATTGCACTAAAAGGAGTAGAACATGAGAAAATGTGCATTGATTGGTGATGACAGCAGCAGCGATGACGAATTGAATTATAGTACTTTGGTAACTTTAATACTTTCAAAATAGTGGTATTTTAATCAAGTTTTTATTATGAAGATACTACTGACAATCTTTATGGCATTGGCAGGAAAAAGGAAACGACCCAAGGAAATAAGATGACCTGTGTGTTAGATACTCCGTAGTAACCTTTACATAGATGAAAAATGCACGATATCTCACTATCAGACTAGACTTATGAGGTAAAGTTGAGTGATAGTAAACACTTTCAATTAATTACTTTGAGACCGTGCTTGAAAAACTCAATATAACTCTATAGAACTTTCTTAAGTCTGTCGAAGCTTTGCCATTGCACCTAGAATGCTAGTCGTACATTTCGGTTTTCTTGCAAGCCTCATCAGTAGGACGCCCCTTATTATACAGAGTCGACGCCGTATAACTTTCGCTCTGCTTCAGATACAGCACGTGAAACAAGCAACGACAATCGGCAATCACTTAAAAAAAGAGCGCCGCGTTGGGTGATCTTTCCACCTGGCGCAGAATGTAGCTTATACGGCGCCGTCCCCTGCACTAGCATCCTATTTAATGCACTAGAAGTGCTGAGAAGACCTCGTGAAAGGCTGAAAATGTTTTCTCAAACTATAAGTGAAAGTCTTTTCAAGCAACACTCATAACTCATAACTCAATACTAACCTTGCCTTTGATTTTCAAAGTGATTAGAGTGATGCAGTCGATTACAATGATCAAAATCACAACAGCGAGAGTGATATGGAAGTCGATCAAAACAAAGATTTTATAGCCGCACGCACTATCGAAGAATTTCCACATCCAGTTCACCGTATCGATAACAAAGGAACAGTTGACTGAAAAAGACCACGGTGTGATCTAAAAACTGCTCAGAAATCGCGCACAAAGTACAACGCAAAGTGTTTGAAATAGAATGTTTCGTGAGTCGAGAAAATCAGCTCTACAGTAGTAGGTTGTACAGATACAGTTCAATTTTTGCGAAAAAGGCTTAGTCACTCGATGATCGAATGAAATTAATCACGTCTGTTGCAATAGAAAGAGACATGTGTAATTGTTTAGAAAACGCGTATGGCACAGTGATTAGATGTGTTCTACGAAACACACTTGGAAAATGGTTCGATTCTGCATCCAAGCTCACGAAGTCATTCGTCACTTCGGAGTTTGGGAAATTGGTATCAGGATTGTCTAAGAGAAAAGCAGTAGTGGCTCCGTAATTCCATAGATCGTTACCAGTCATTTGAAAGAGTCATATCGCCTCACGTTTCATCAAAATTGTTTACGAATGTATTAACAGATTGAGTGACCTCAAGCAATGCTTGATGAAATCTCATGCATGGAGCTTCTCTTGGGACCTCATAGACGCCAAAAGTTATGCTGTTTTTCTTCCATGCTCAATGAGAACAATTTCATGATCTGTATTTGACTGGCAGATTTTCAGTGGCCACGCTCTTCCTCCTTTTCATCTTAAAGTGAAATGTAAGATCCTTTCCGTTCACCCTATGTTTTAACCCCTTGAAGGAAAGCGTTCTTCCTTTTTTTTCAAATTTTAGTTTATATTCGATAGTTGAGGTCACAAGATCTGAAATAGTATGATTGATTTCGAAGAGGACTTTTTGCCACGTTGCAGCAATTGAAACAATATAATGTTTCACACTTAGGCATTTTCTGCTGGACAAAGCTTTTCTTATGCACTTTTAAAAATCGCTCAATAGCTGAAATTGTCACAAATTATTGTATATTTAGCTTTACAGACTTTCTAGTGCTCAGTGGTGTAGTTAGTTAAAAGTGTTACCGAAAAAGCAAAGCTTTTCTTGTACATTTCCGATAATCTTTCAACCGCACAAATCTCGATAATAGCAATGGTTTTCGGAAAGATTTTCTAAGCGCGCTGTAGCACCCAAAAAATACCAATTTTCGCTCTCGGCGCTCATTATTGTTGGTTGATCACGCAATGCCATTTACATGCGATGTGCAGTTTTTGTTATTAGATTTGATGTTATTTCTCCTCTCAAGAAAAACTCTGAATGAAACGCATGGTTATGATACTCTGTGATTTTCTCAACTCGTTCACATGTTTTTCGTGTTCAGACTTAAGCTCGGTTTGGCTTAGGATTATTAGCTGGTTTGTTACTTGGATACTTGGCCGTCCGTCTTCACGAATTATGCAGAACCAAGCACATCCTCCCCGTCTCTTCTTCTCGCGATTGTCCCAAATGTCGGTGGTTTCACTCGAGCATGGCCACTGGCGCGAGTTTCATACTGTGATCTGTTGACTATTGCCAATTACGAATACAGCTGATGCGAATACAGATATGAATACAGCTGATTAATTCTTTTGGTGAATATGTCCGCCCAACGTGTAAGTGGTCGTCCTCGAGGGCGAGTAAATTCTCGTGGAGTCCATTCTACAGTTCGTCTCGGCCATTTGTCGTCCGATCTTCTTACTACATGATTGGCCCATCTGTGCTTCGCTATCGATATGAATTCTTCTGAATCACGAAGATGAGGTGAATTCCTGAGATCTGAACTGCTCAAGCTGGCCCGGCTAGGCGTTGTGAGTGCCGACTGATTTTCAGAAGACATCGTTCAAGTGCTCTATGAGTTGTTCGCAGTAGTCTTGACTTGGATGAAGTATCAGCCCACGTCTCCGCTGCAATACAGAGGCTGGAGAACTGTTGAATCAAGAAGGTTATTACGTAATTTGAGGTCCGTTATTTGGTCAATGACTTCTTTGAGAGGCCCGAATGCGGCCCACGCCTCTTTACTTCTTTTGTCAAGTTCCTCTTTCATGTTGTTTTCCATATTCAGTGGGTGACCTAGGTACGAAGAAGTCTCCGTAATTAAAGATTCTTCAGTATAATATGTTCGTCATTGCACTATTGGTTTTTCGTAAACTGGGTCTTCATGCGAATTATGCGAAGTCTGATCTTCTTCCCCACTTCGTTAAGTTCCTTGAGCATCGCCTCTGCTTCAGCAGTGCTTTTCGAGAATAAGACAATGTCATCCGCAAAACGAAGTTTGGTAGCGATTTTCCATCAATGTGTATGCCCTTCTCGTCCCAATCAAACGACTTCATTATCCACTCCAGTGCGGTGGTAAACAGCTTTAACGATATCGCATCGCTTTGTCGAATCCCTTCTCCAATGGGTGTGGTGAGATGAAAGAGCTGTATTTTGGGGTACAGTTGCGATAGCAGTATGATAAAGTTCTTATATAGGACGGATCCACTCCTTGATCAGCAAGCGCTTATAGGGCTGCTTTCGTTTCGACGCTATCAAATGCTTTTTCATAGCCGCTGAAAACTAGGATTAACGGCACGTGGTATTCCCGACAGCCTTCTATGACCCTCGAGACAATTTGGATGTGGTCCATGCAGCAGAATCCCTGTCGAAATCCTGCTTGCTCAATTGGTTGCTCCTCATTCGATATTCTTGGTATGCGCCGAAAGATGATTTTTTCAAAAGTTTGTAAAGTGTGCTTAACATGCAGATTGGACTATAGTTGCGAAGATCCCTTCGGTCACTCTTTTTTGGATGATGACTGTGCGCGACGTCCCCCACTGGTCTGGAATTATTTCCTTTTATAGGTAAGATGTCGTATGTGCGGGCTGAAAGTACATGTAATTATGGCTTCCGGCTCGCAGCAAATCGTAAGAGATGTTATCGGGTCCTGGAGCTGTGCTTTTTTTCATGCTTTCTATCGCGACTCGAACTTCAGAGGAAGAATCTCAGGCAGTTTTTCTCCAGTGGGGATTACGGGTCCGAGATAGGATGGTGGAACTGAAAAGAGTGGTGTAGAATTTGTCCGTTATCAATTCCATATCGTGGCGGAAAGTTCTCCTGATCCTACCTTCGTTCATCAACGCTTACAGCGGAACGCTATAATCATACAGATTCCGGTGACTTCTTCAGACTTGATCTTTCTTGTGCTGCTTTTAACAGTTTCATCTGTCGGTACCGGTGTAGATCCTCCTGCAAGGCTCTTCTGCATCTGGTATTTGATATCAACCGAGCTGAATGTGTTGCATTCGGATCAAGCTTTACCTTAGTTCGCTTTTCGAGCAACTCCTTCGTGGTGGGGGAGATGCGATCGGCTCTTCTGGGTTGAGTAAGTGAAGTTAAGTCGGCGCACCTTAGTCTTTCGACAAGCAGGTCGTAGTCTTCTGTCGAATCATCCTTAATCTGCCAAACGTAGCTGGGTAAGATTTTGTCCAGAATGTCCTCATCAGTTTGGCGACTCATTCATGAACGATGATATAAATTCCTTTCCAGCTTACGGCTGAATCGTATCCTTGCTTGAAGAAGGCAGTGATCGGACCCAGTACAGAATGATTGCATTACGGTTATGCCGAGCAGGCACCATCTTCTGCTGGTAAGGATGTGGTCGATTTCCACATGCGTCGTGCCGTCAGGTGAATCCCACGTCCAGCGACGGTGTTCTTTCTTCTTGAAGAGTGTTTCCGTGGAAGAGACGTGCCCCAGACAGGAATTCAGCGAGACGGTTTCCATTTTCGTTTCTTTCTGCTAATCCAAGTTTTCCAATCCTATATTCGCTTTCGTTGACCATTCCTAATCTAACATTGAAGTTTCCGACAGCGAATTTGTAATATGTCTTTATCTTTACGAATTACATCTTTCAGCTGCTGGTAAAACGCGTCGAGTTCGTTCTCATTAACTGCGTCGGTTGGTGAATAACAGTTGATGACAGTAATTTAGTACTACGCTTTAGTTGGAGTCGAAGAATAGCTAGGCGAGAGAAAAGGATTTCGTACGAATCGACGAATCGACGAGATGGGTGATAGACGGGTGAATGACAAAACATGCCTCCACCATTTCGTGATGGCACTTTTTCTCTGTGAATTACGAGTGTGCCTCGTTTAGTTGACGTATGTCGGCCCTATTAGCGTTTTTTTTTTCTCTTACAGCAATTACGTGAAACTTCATGCGATTTTCTGCATCAGAAATGCGTGAAGATCGGCGTCAGTAGAGAGTGTTCTTGCAACATACGTCGAAAGTAGAAAACAATCTCCGTGGAGTGTCGATTGCAGGTTTATTGGGCAGTATGAAGTTAAAATAAAAAAGTCATAGCCTACAAAACGATAGAACAAAGTTTTCTGCTCACTCCGCTTCAAGCTCATTTATTGTAGAGTCCCTCCACATACTGAACCAATGAATACGCGTTGGATGCGAAACGCAAATTATTTGACTGCAATAACGCAAATAAACTCCTTTGAAAAATCTTCACAGCATTGAAATTTTCCAAATTTTTGCTACTGCATGATAATCGATTTTAAAGGAAAGGTTCTGCTTAGCGAAAGATGCTGTAGTGTGAGATGTAATTTTATTTCACGGTTACAGCTCACTAAAAGATTTTTCGGAAACGAGTACGGCATTAGAATTTGCGAGATATAAGCTACTGAGTAACTATCAGAACTTCAAAGAGGCAACAATGGGCGATAATAATCGATAAAGGATAAAGAATAAAGATCTCGGTGTTGATCAATCCCTGCAGGATGCTCCATGCATTTGTCTTTGATTTTAACTTTCTTTGATGTGATTGAACGCATATCTGGCCTCTATAATGACTCACGATGGCCTCCCGTTATACCGAGTCAGTGCTGCTTATTCTCCCAAACAAGTTTGAGACCAGCGTGGTCCCATTCTACTGACCCCAGAGAGATGGATGGCTATATGAGCCATAAGCGGGAGATCGAACCACTGACCTCGTTGAATGTGTATGTGGAGTTCAATATCAATGTTCTAACTGTAACCACTTCGGACGGCCGTATTTTCAGACACCACCCAATTCATTAACAAATAAATACTTACTCCAAAAAAGTGGTGCTCCATGGGTAAAACCCAGCACCCAGCAGATCAAAACTGCGAACATGGTGTATTTCACGGTCAGTAAGCTGGAAACTTGTAGAGGAAATGTGATTGCGATGACTCTGTTCAGTGAGATAAAAAGGTGAGAGTAGACGCACACTTTTGTGAGCACAATGTTCATCATTCCGAGCACTCTGCTTATCAGTTCAGTCGACAGTTCACTCTGACTGAAAGTCATGAAATTTTCTAATTGCAATATTCAAATTCTTCATAGTAACTAAGAGAATTGAGTGGTGGATAAAAACACGGCCTCAGGCGGGAATCGAACCTATGTTTCATCCTCTCCGGGGACGCGTGCTCTACCACTACACCACTAAGGCACATTTGCCCGATCACTCATTCTTCAACATCTCAATGTTAGCTATCAGCCACCAACCTTTGTCAGGTTTGGTCGGGTATGCGATTTCGGTTGAAGAATGAGTGTCCGGGCAAATGTGCGTCAGTGGTGTAGTGATAGAGCACGCGTCCCCGGATAGGATGAAACGTGGGTTCGATTCCCGCCTGAGGCCGTGTTTTTGTCCACCACTCAATTCTCTTAGTTATATAAGTAATATAATAACACTGCAAAAAAAGCAGTAAAAATACTATAATTACGAAGTATTCTTCATAGTTTTATTTCTTTGTGAAAAAATAGTTGGTGACTCATGTTCTTTTGCTGTGCATATCGTTATGTACAATTTTTACAGGAATAATGAAAAATTAAATATTCAACAGTAAAGGCCCTCTAAAAAGGGTCTCATCAAGTTGCTTCAAATAAGTGAAGCTAATCTACTCTGTCGCCATTGAACTTTCTTTAGTGGGTTTCCGTACAGTATTGCGAAAAGGTCCGAGAGTAGTTTTTATGAAAGAATCTTACATAACTTTGAAAATCGAAGACGTACTAGTGTATGATATGATCTTCTGCACATACCAAAATTAAGTTTCGCGATCAAAAGATACAACCAAAATTTTGGAAGTTTCAAAATACAATAGAAGTGGAACGAAACTCTATTCATCTTTCAGTAGCAAGTTGCTTTGGTTGAAATTAAATTTACTACTTTCTTGAACCCTGTGAGAGCTTCTAGGTTTTCTCAAACGATAAAACGCTTTTTGAAAGGAATACGAAACACAACAGAGCAATAGCTTGTGATTATATTAATTGATTTCTTATCACTTTCATTTTGTTCACTTGTCTTAGCTACTTATAGCGAATAGGTTGTGTAAGAAGTTCCTGTCGTTTTGGTTTTTAATTTGATTCATCCAAGAAAACTGTATGACTTTGGTATCTTTCACTTGCACATTTTCTCGCAAACATTTTGATTTACAACTTGCTTTTACTCACTTTTAGATGGAGCTGTCTCGGGAGCAAATTCGTTCGCTACAAAAACACGAGTAGCGCGTAAAAAATGCTAGTGAAGCGGCGCGCAAGATTACTGGAATTTGGGGCAATGATACGCTTGCAGAAAGGACGGCTAAGAAGGACTTGCGAAGTTCGAAGCTGGAGCGAGAAGTGTGGAGGATCAAAGGCGTTTCGGGCCGTCCACAGGAAGTTGAACCCCCAAGCTGCACTGATCTTGTGGGCCGCCTCACTAGCATTTTTCCTTACACACCATTCGTGTATGAGTAGCAAGCGAATTTGTTCCCAAGGCAGCTCCATCTTGAAGCAAGAATAGGCAAGTTGTATATCAAAATGTTTGCAAGAAAATGCGCAATTGAACGATGTTAAAATCATGCAAGTTGATTGCAGAAATCTCAAAAATCGAAAAAGGCACAAACTTCTTGCACAACGTATTACTTCATGAGTTGATGCGTTCTAATCATCCGTTATCTCTACTGCAAAGTGACAGTGATGCAATCACCGTAATCCTGGGAGAATCAGTTGGGTGGTAAGTCAGTTTTCACGTGATTTTGTCAAGATTTACAAAGTTGTAAACGGTGAACATACAGCAACATGATTGGTGCGACCCAAAACACCAGGATGAGTAGACTACCCAAATTGGCGATGCTTTGTGAGAAGCACAAAAGGCCAAATGAGTTCCGCAGTGCTGGATTGTATCGCACGGCTAGTAAGGCAATGCCGTTTGTCAGCAGACCAATCACTCCTACCTGCAATTCATCAATTTTTTATCTTTTTAGCGATTTATTCCTAAAAATTTTTATTAGGTATCTAATATCAGCAGACAATGAGTCTCAACAGCCGAAGATACTCGGGAATCGCTGCAAATTTGAAATCTGCCTGGCTAAGGTTATATTTCAGCTAAGAACAACATTCTTCGTGTAAACTAAGATTCCTTGATATTCAAGCATTTTTGTGGGCGAGAATCAAGTTTATGCATTCTGGTTATGTGAGACTGCGTACTTAAGGTGTTGAAGAAGTCGTCGAAGCCACTTCCCACCTCGACTTGCTTCCAAAGCATTTGTCACAAAAAGCTATTTTGATGCTTGGATAGGTATAGCTGGCAAGCCATGATTTGTGACCATGGTTCACAAGATAAAGCTATGTTGCCTAACTCTCCGTGCGCCTTGAAAAAAGGCCATTCAACTTATTACTCCTTTCTGAGTTTTCCAGTATGTTATAATGATTCCTCCAAAAGTTAACATTTCTGTTTGTAATTGTTCCCATCAGACTCTTCAATTCATCATCGTATTTGATAAGGATATAACATGTTTTGAGCCGTTAAGTTCAGTGCCATACAGGCGCCTGTTTCGCCCTACAGGGAATCATCAGTGACACCTTCCTTCTGTTCAGGTAATCCTGAGGCTAAGCAATTCTCTTTGAAGGAATCGATGCCGAGTAATAAATCCTAGTAAATCAGATGATGGAACTACCTTATATTTTGGTTACCAGCAGTCGAGCATGTAGCTTTTACAATAAATCATACCTCTCCTTTCGAAAGCTTTTCTATAAAGGATTATTTAGCTATAGGGGATTTGCTGAACCGAAGAGTATGCTACTGAGCTCCGGTAGGACAAAACGGCGCCTATATAGTACTAGACTAACGGCTCAAAACATGTTATATCCTTATTAGATTATATCTTTTTGAACGATTCTATGAAAAGCGGTCGTAAGGAGAGGTATAATTCATTACCCTATGTCTCTCGATACCTTTCTAAGTACAATATCTAATTTATCACAGCGATATTTTCGGTTCTAAAGTCGCAATCGCATTCACAGACACTTGGCGCCCTAGCAATCAAAGTTTGAGTCGTTTGCCGTGCGTTTCGCAAAATCTGACTTTTCGATGGTAATGTTTTGTCAGATTGCACAGCATACACGAGATCTCCCTTGTTTTTATTTCTCTCTATACAGTGCTATGATGTTTTAAATACGCACCCAAGAGCAAGAGATTTGAGGGGTGAGCAAAAATTGAACCTGAGAAGGAAATTGAACCTGCGCTTTACCATCATGGATGTTGGATAAAAGTTGATCAGATAATGCCTGATAATCATTATTTGAGCCACGCATGTCAGTGGTCTGTCAATGAGGGCTGACTTATAGAGCCCGATACACGTGTTTCGATCTTGCGATCTCGTCAGTCGGGCAGTTACCCTCTCTCGTCTTTTGCCCTCATTGACAGACCACTGACATGCGTGGCTCAAATAATGATTATCAGGCATATTGAAATTTGAGCTGTTGTCTTAAGAAACCACTCGAAATGAAAGATCTGTTATATTAAATATACTAGCCACGAGCATTCGAGTGTACAGAACTCTGTGTTTGGTGAGTTCTTCACTGAACATAGAGTGTAAAACGTACGTCGTCGCTAACTCTTATTGTGGGGACTGGAGCATCCACAGAGATTAGCAAAAGACGAGAAAGGGTAACTGCCCGCGACTGACGAGATCGCAAGATCGAAACACGTGTATCGGGCTCTATAAGTCAGCCCTCATTGACAGACCACTGACATGCGTGGCTCAAATAATGATTATCAGGCATATTGAAATTTGAGCTGCGGTCTTAAGAAAACACTCGAAATGAAAGATATGATCAGATAATGTTATGCGCTTTACTTTTGACGTATTTAGGTGAGGTTTTTTTATTCAATTCGCTGATTTCTGATTGCGAGAAAAAGAGAGTCTTGTGTAAAGAGGTATTCCCTGGAGAAACCTGGTCACATCAGCGCAGCTAAAGTCGTATCTTGAAAAGTAGCGTATGTCGACTTTTCTTCATTTATATGATACTAAGCTCTTTCCATTTAGAGTAACGGAAAGGTGACCACAAAATTATATCGTAAGAAGAAATGAATGCTGTACCACTTAAAATGTACGAAGAAATGTAGAAATGTGGAAAGAATCGCCAAGACGTTACATTATAGTCTTTCAACAGCAACGTGTCTCCCTATCTTTATGGCCAGACACTGATTATCCAGACCGTGATCCAATGCAGTTGGGTACCAACACATCGCTCTTGGAAGTGAACTTGTAGAAATTTCAATTTTGAAAGCTCAACTGTTTGCCTTTGAAATTTGTTATAACTGAATCTATGTGACAATTCAATCAAGCTAAGCAAAAGTGCGCAGTAGTGTATAGTTGTACATCAGCGAAAAACTCATTGCTAAAATTGATGCAGGAGAATTGAAATTTCAAATTTAGTACTAATTTCCAAGCATTCTAATTCACGTCGTACAGCACACTTATTTCTCATGCTGAAATCTCACTAATTCTCAATTATCCATCAAATTTAATAGAGTTGAATTTACGGAATTGCATAGAGCTGCAATAAATACGGTATCCAAAGAAGCGATTTGATTCAGAGATCCGGCGTAAAGGAAAGTGCATTCTCATTATTAGGCATTAAACACCAACTTTAGTTTTTGGCAAAACCATCCTCCAAGCTACAAAAGGACTAGTCTATAGCTTACCAGAGTTGTGATCACCGACACTGCAATATTCTCCGTGTGAATATACAAAGAAGTAGTTGAGAGCGTAGTCATCTAAGAAATACGTGGGTTTCAATATAATAAAATTTCGGAAAAGTTCAATAGCTCTCAACGCGACACGGAAGTAAGGTAAAATACGATACCTCCTCGTCTAAATATCAGTTGAGGAAAGCAGGTCGAACGTTGCAAGACATTGTGTCATGATTTGGTCGTTTGTTATAAGATACTTCATTCATCAGGGCAAAGCACGTAACACTCATTCATACATCTACTATATCCCAGAGTTTCTGTACTCCTCAAATTCTAACGCAAAAAATCCATTTTAACATAGTCAAAAAAGCAGGGATTGGATTAAAACTTAGAACTTGATGAATGTGCAATGGATTGGACATGACTGAGAGAGAGAACAGAGCAAAAGTCTTGTCAATGTAATGCACATGCACATTGTCTCAGAAAGCTCACTCGTGCTTAGAATCCATTGTGAGTACGTCAGGTTTCTGGTTTTGCTCGTTTGCCAGCTTTCCAGTCATTATATCTTGCATTGAGCCCTGCATTGAAAGAAACTAGTCGATCAGAAGTTATTTTTATTTGACCGCCACTTGCGATGTTATGATGTTTCAATATACCCAATAATGCGGAGTAGTGTACAAACGTTTGCATCAGCCGGGATTCGAACCGAGATCTCACTCTTTCCGGGAGCGTATGCTATCCGTTGCACCACCGACGCTCGTTTTGCACGGCACCCTTTCTGCGTTACTTCTATTTCGCGTTGTAGCGTAGAAAGAGTGCCGTGCAAAGCGAGCATCGGTGGTGCAACGGTTAGCATACGCTTCCGGAAAGAGTGAGATTTGGTTTCAAATCCCGGCTGACGCAAACGTTTTTGCACACTACATTATTGGTTATATAGAAACTAGTCAGTCAATAGGGTTGAAATTTTTCTCCAATAGTTAGTATGGCGAACGTGTTCTTGGATGACCACTATCGTTGTGTGCGAAAGAACCACCGCTGCAGCTGAAGTTCAGGAATTCTGTTCAACTTTCCCCTCCCTGAAATTAGTGAGCCTTGCGAAACCATTTAGATGTTGCGTGTCATATTGAACAGCGAAAAGTTGTTGTGCTAGAGTGAAATTTCATTGGCTCCCAGTTTAGCAACTCGTAAGTAGCGAAGATATGATAACTATGTGCAATCTGAGAATTTGTTGGTTCTTGAAAGCGGGAGAAGAAAATTTTTAATTTTTTCCTTTTTACAAGCTCAAACTATATCGCATATCAATGGATTCGCAAAAATATCAAAAAGGCGTGAAAAATTTTGACGCATCATATTGAGTGGTCTGAAAATGATTCAAAGAGAATGAGTATGATTACAAAAAATGAGCAAATAAGCGATCTTCTACAAAGGAGTATAATAGCATGAAGAAGATAGTAGCAGCATATATCCACAAACAAAAACCTCACATAGTTTTTTGAAGCTTTCGTTCTTGATTAGATTTGGTAATGTCAATATGAGTCTTAGAGATGTTTCTTTTTCAAGTAAAATGCGAAAAGGATTCAGGGGACAAGAAGAAAGAAGTTGGCGAACAAAGTGTAGTGAACTGTCTTCTGTCTTTTAGTCTTAAGCTGCTGTCCACCACACCATGATCACACGCCCAAGTTTACTGTTGTATTGTCAATTTCTAAGCATCGATACTGTAACTCAAAAGTGCCACAGTGCTGCACTGTTCTGAAATAACCGATGATTCCTAAAGAGATTTCTGTGCATTTTTTTCTATCTTCGGTCTTCAATGTGAGCTGGCATAAACTCACCACAGTATGATCCCTATTTTCACTTAGCCAACAATAAAAATTGAACGTTGCTACAGCTGCCCTTTGTACATTTGCATCCTTCATGCTTTTCTAAACAGCAGGCGGCAACCCTTAAGCTTATTATCGCCTATTTCACGTTCGTACACATCACTGTAATTTTTAAAATTACGGTATAAAACTGCATAATCGTTTGATTACTTTCAGCTGATGCGATCTATCAATATGATCATTTCTGAAGGGCTTGAAATATTGTGACTCGCAAAACAATCATCCTACTACACCAGCCATTTGTAAAGCATTTAAGGTAATCCACCAAATTATAGCAGTAAATCAAGTAAAGTGTCGTCAGTCGAGTTAGTTGGCGGTACGGAATTGTCACTCAGTGTAATTCAGAATGTAAGTTTTGGTAGGATCTGCCAAAAGTACTTTTCGTCGTTGCCACTAGGCGGATTCTCAAACTTGGGTTCAGCTGTTCATAGTAAAAGTAGCTGGGCAATAATAACTTTTTGACAATAGGCAGAAATATAAGGGCGAAAGAGCTAAAGTAGATATATAGACTATCTTGATAGTGACGGAGCCGACTCAAAAGAATGAATATTATTGTTGCGTTCCTTCTGTATTCTCCTCTTTTCTCCTGTGTGAGCTGAGTTGACAGTGAGTTAGAGATGTGGAAGAGGTATGGAAGTACAGATTTATCATGCAAGGGTGTGGAGTTCAACAGACAAGCGTACAGATGGGTGAAATGTCTTCTCACAAGTCCTAATGCAAAGGTGCAAATATCCTGCAAAACTGTAGCGCAACAATGTAACATCGCTTCGTAAACTGTAAGCAGATTTGGCTGATAAACATGGCTAACACAAGATACATCCAATACCGCAGTATTTAGGGGATAGATGCTACAGCTTCTCGTAGAAGTTTCTGCGCAATTTTTATCATTGCCCTTTTGTTTGTCCTAGTGTTCAACATTGTCCCGATCCTTGTTCATTAATGAATTATGGACAATTCTGCATAAAGTGAACAAGAATGTGAATTAAGAAAGAAATGTAATGAATACCGAAAGAGCAGTGCATAGTAGTCTTAGGAAAAAGACGCCTTTCGACGGCAATGGTGAGAGATCACCTTATTTCATTATTCGTAAAAAAACCACCTGCAAGAGATTGTTTTGAACATATTCGTAGTAATTCATCACCTTTCCTATAAAGTTGGTTGTTTATGCCAAGAATTACAGCAGAATCTGCTAAAAACACTCAGCACTTGAAAATAATGAGATTTTCAGCAGAAAGTAATTCAATATGCTCAAGAAAAAGGATAAATAAGCACTAAATCGAGTGTGAATTGGTCTCTAACAAATATGTAGTTGAGCAATACTCATCTTATTGAGACACGCTAATGTGGGAAAATATCAAAACTTGGCTAATCTATTAAAATGTTTCACTTTCCTATCACAGTATAATTTCGACACAAATCACCGGCTGTGAAAAAAAAAACATTTCAGTGCGTAACACATCACTAATAGAAAACATTAAAGAGAGGAAAAAGAAATGCTTCGCCAACAAATAAAAAGCATAATAGTTTATTTCTTTCACGAATATTTTTAATTTAGTGTAGCTAGAATACTACAATCGGCTAACTTTCTTATATTACGCACTTGCTGGTATTTGATAAGATACAGCAATCTTTCGATAGCAAAAAGAACTGATAACGGTACAATTCCGTTATTCAAAAAGATTTTTCGAAGCGATCCTTTTGACTGGACGAAGAGTATCTATTGGACTTTTGGCAATCACTAGGAAGCTTGAGTCATTATAAATACAAAAATGCATTTGCTTTTCAAAAAAGCCTTTCACCGCGTCATAGCAAAAATTATGCTTCACGCGCGCAGCACGCTTCTATCATTATCACGCTTACATCTCGCTGGAAGCACGAAAAGCGTATGAACCTACGTTTAACTGGAGTTTTTTCTAAAACAGAGAACAATCTCAAATTCAATAACAAGAGTCGCGTCAGCGTTGTTTATCGATCGTGGTATTGATCCACTGCCATCACACACACTTGCCGACAAGCAATACACGGAGGGCTTGAAGCTCAATTTTATTGCTTATTCCACAATGCAATAGAACTGTCTTTTCAAAAGAAAAGCATACTTTTCGAATTGGTGAAACTTACGCTGTCGAATGATCGCTAATGATTTGTCTAATTCGCTCTGTCCTTTGAAAAATGCGCTTGTGTGAAACACAATACCATTTTCTCCGCTACAGCGCTGTAAGAAGACTTTCCATGTATACAAGCACGTTTTTGTATTTTCCGAGATTTATGTTATCCAATGGCTAGTGATTTTTAGAGAAAGAGCTCTATCCACCGAAATACAACCGCGATAGTGGGTGTTTCGTGTTAAATGAAATTTCATTTGCACTGCTACAGCGATGTATATAGGTTTTTTGAAACACAAGTAGATTTTTGACGTACACATTTAATTAACCTTTTTAACGGCCTTTGGTAATTTGGAAAAAAGTCTTTGTCCAACAAAAAGGTTCCTTTGCAAGAAACCCTTTCCGATGACGGAACTTTTTCCTGAAAACTTGTGAATATGACAGAATTAGGTTTTTTCAACAGCAGGGAACTTTAAAGAAGAATTTCCCGTGAAACAAAACCTTACAAAAGGTTAGTAAAATTTCGAGAGCTAAAGTTTTTCAAATCAAATAGCAGTAGGATTGGCGAAGTGCCCAAATGCGAAAGTAATTACGAGACAATCCAATAAATTAAATATCCCAAAAACCAGTTTACTGCTTTATTTCACTTTCACAGTGATTTCAAAGTACTTATCAATCGTGCTTCAGTCGAAAAGACAAACGTGTTGAGTGGAATGAGTTCACACTCTGGGCACCTTTTGCTTCGAATGTTTTCTTAGGACCACGCCCAAATTTCAATATGCTTGATAATTAATTTTTGAACGATGCATGTGGTCTTTATAGGGCAACTTACGGAGCCCGATACATGTTTCGATCTTGACTATCCCATCAGTCTGGTACCCTTCGTCTTTATTTAGCCAATGCTCTTGGGGAAACCAATCTCTATAAAGAGATGGCGACGATGTACTCTAACACGTGCCATTGAGTGAAAACATTACTGAATGGACAGCGTTTTACACTCAACTGCTCTTGGTTGATACCGTGAAATGTATAATAGTTTTTGTTTCGAGTGTCTTCTTAAGATCACGCTCAAATTTCAATATGCCTTTGTACGGGTTGGGTTCTCCCGAGAGGACTGGTCAAATACGAAGGGTGCCCTCGACTGTTGCGACTGTCAAAGTCGAAGCATGTTTAACGAACTCTGTAAGCTACTCTATAACCGACCAAATGCACGGTTCAAGAAATGATTACTAGATTCTGAGCACCGCTTGTGTTATTTTTAGTTCAGGACTGGCCACATTGTATATCACCTTACTGGGGCATACTGTATTGAATGCGCTCCCAATACAAATCTGACGGTCATGTGACCAACTTACTTAACTTTTGATCCTTTTTCTATTTATTTGATACTTACAACACCTTCGATAGTAGCCTTCAATACTTTGCGAAGAATTCATATCTATAAGCAGCATACAGTTTGAAACTATTTCTCAAAACAATGTACACATACACCTTCAAAAAAGGATTTGTACAACATGGATTTTTATGCAATATGTAATATCATTCTTGACAAGTAATTGAATGTTTTATTGCTAAATGGTAAACACTGGTGTTTCTGCTTTTACTACCGATAGTCTTATTGAATTCTCTTCAGTGACTTCTATAACTATAAATGTCTTCGCTTGATAGAGCTGAGATCGCTTTCCGAGAGAAAATCTGTAAGAGAAAGAAAGTTCTGTTGTTAAGTAGTGCTGTGAATTTTTGCAAAAGCTTGGCAGTTGCAACGCTCAATAGCATTCATTACGAAAAAACCACTCTTTCAAAGGGGCTTATTCTGCACAGATTATTAATAAAGGATAAAAGGATAAGGCTCTCGGCGTTGATCAATCCCTGAGAAACACTCCATGCAATTGGCTTCAAATTTTAATTCGTTTGAGGTGATTGAATGCATATCTGGCCTTTACAATGACTCGCGGTGGCCTCCCGCTAAACCGAGTTAGTGCTGCTTGTCCTCCCAGAAAAGTCTGTGACCTGCCTGATACTAATTTACCGACCCCGGAAAGATGGATGGCTTGGTGAGCCATGAAACATCCTTAAGCTGATGATAACAAAATTATTAGATTGAGTCAAAATTTGTACAAAAATTTTTATAAAAATTTGAGCTCTTGTGACGCAGTAGTTTAAGGTGCTCTGCGTCGCACAAGAGGTTCGATCTCGAGCTCATGATTTACCAAACCATCCATCCCGAGTCAGTAAATTGGTGCCAGACTGAGCTCAGACTTGTCTGAGAGGATAGGCAGCACTGACTAGGTACAGCGGGCGACCACCACAAGGCATTGTAAAAGCCAGCTTTGCATTCAATCACCTTAAAAGAAGTTACACATTGAATGCTAATGCATGGCGCATCCTACAGAGATTGATCAACGCCAAGAGCTCTGTCCTTTTTATTCTTTATGCAAAAATTCAATTAAAAACATTAGTGATCATTCCTTAGAATAAAGGCCATCATATCCACTATTTTCTGCCAATGATCTGCAAAATTTGGATGAATTCAAAATGATTTTCTTGGACAATGAATCAAAAAACTGGCATGACAAACTTCAGCATGACTATTGTCTTGAGCTTCAATGAATTCGCGCTGATCTTGGTGAAGCTACCTGTGGACAAATCAACTTGTTGGAGATGATTGCAAACCATCTTTTGATCAACGCCAAGTTCTGTTGCCAATTCATAAGTGCTTGATGAAGGTTCTGTGCTTTCAAGTCTCAATCGTCCAGTCTCAATGGCCGACAGTAACGGGATTTTGAAATTGAGATTATCTTTTTCTAAACATATGTACCATTTGCAACAATCGCATGGCTAACAACTCCTTCACCTTCGACACCACAGTTCTCCTATGCAACAACTCTTGTTGAAGGTTGTCGCTTCCAGCAAAATTGTATCAAAACTCGAACTCTATTTCCACATTGTCATCATTTGCTATTCGAATAGTGAATCAAAAATGAACGTACTATAGCTAGCGTCGCAGTAGGAGTTTCCTATGGAAATGTTCCTGAGATATTCCTATGAATTTACAATGACCGATGCTTTGTGGAGCAATCAGAAATTCCGAACTTTTAGCGGTAGTTGAAGAACTTTTTCTTCAACCTTGTGTGATGCACATCGATGCCTCAAAGTTTTATTCACCGTTTATCCAAGATTTTCCACACCAGTCAATGACCAACAGCTGATAAGACAGAATTGCTAAATAAGCAACTTAAAAATCGAAAAAAGAGACCAACTTCGGCAACCACTCAATATCTCATGGAAAATGGATGTCTACAAAGTGTCAGACCAATTTAATCTTGCTGATGCTCGACCAGTTTATGAATGTCAGTTGTAAGACGACATCACAAATGGAAGAAGTACGGAAACGGAAAACAAATGTGAATGTTGTCCCATTTAAGTGTCTATATATGTATAGAGCTAGTGAAGTCTAGAGTAATTCAGTGCGTAAGCCATACTAAATATCAAAAAGACACGGAAGATACGACACTTTTGAAGATATCAAAAGTGTTGCTGTTGTCGACGCGCTATACGGTAGCATTGAAGAACTTTGGGAGATTTCGAAAGTAGAACCTATTCTTCTGTTCACAATGGCCACAACGGCCTTATCGTGTTTGAATGATTTTGAGTGAATAATTCAGAAGAATCATCACTTTGATATTCCTGTCTTTATCGTAAATTGATAATGCATTACAAGCAAAGCCGTAGTAAAGACATTTTGTGAGTACTCGGTGTGGCTCATTTTAGAACATACTTCTCACATTAGCAGTCGACAATAGCCACTTCACCATCACATGGGAATGTTCGATCAGGTTAGTTGATGGCCTCACTTTTATTTCATCGATTTGATCTTCGTAGCAAACTTTGACTCTTCCATTTACATTTTTGAGGCTTAACGACAATTCTAGTGGATTAAGAGATATATTTGTTAGAATTTACATCATGCCACCACCTAACTTTCTTTAGCGACGCCCCTCAATCTGTTGAGTTTCCTAAAAGTCGTTCAAGAGCGTTGGCATAATCTGGAAGACTATTTTGGGCCTCTTCAAGGTTTGACATGCCAATAGCTTACGTACTCGGAGGTTTCGCCTGCCTCATCAGTGCCAGACGCTTAACCAGTGACTCTACCATAGTAGGAAGAGAGGAGGCACAGTATGTTAAGCAAGACAATGTGAAATGTTGTCTGAGCTATTCTGCACTGCACGCGGTTGTCATCAATAGAGAAGATAGTGCCTCAAAGCAACTGATTTTCAAAAATCTTGTTAAAAAACTCCTATATATTGAGAAGCTCTCTTTCGTAAACTGATATAGATAAGGCAGGCTATTTACATATGGTGATAATATCTGCTTTTGATGGAAAATAGTTAGAGCTCTTGGTGGGGTGTATTTGATAAATGCTAATATGTCGCATCAAGGTGAATCTCCACTGTTCAGTTACATCGATGATTCGCTCTCACCACACTTACACATTGCAGCATAGTCAAGTTTCATAGGTGATTGACTCGTAGTTGCGAGGACTTCATGAATATCATTTAACACGAGGATAATAGAACAATGATTTTATGGCAGCGATGGTCAACGCGAGATCATAGCTGTAATACGGCAGTACATGTGCCATTATTGTTTGATATCAATTTCTTCATTTACTTCACTATCTGGCATTCGTCGTCCACAAAGATCATCGAACTTGCGCGTGAATCCGGCCGTCTTTTGAGAGCATTGTGCTTCCTCTGAATGCTGTCATGCGCTACGTAGCAGCTTTCTGTTGAGCAACACTAATACAGCCGTCTCACTACAACTGATCATTTGAAACATTGGGTAGATGCTTCTCAGTGTTGAGTATTGACAATCGCTAATCTGAAGAGACGGTCCTCATCCCTATGAGCTGTTTTGTGAACAAGGGTACCGAAATATGCTACATGAAATCAGTGATCATAAAGTGTTGCGTACCTCAACATACTTTACCATGATTTTGAGTGCTCAATCACATCTTATGAGTGTTCTAGCAATCATTTTACTCTTGTTCCCATCGCTCCGCAGAGCATGTTTGCTGCAACGATTACAAATAGTCAGCTTTCTTCACGACCTACCAAAAATTTGGAACTACAGTCGTCAAAGCTCTATTGGCTCGTAGTTTCCTGTACTGAAAGATTCAAAGCTCTCAGCAATGGCGAATCCCTGTGGGGTGCGTCATGCATTCAGCGTCATCAAGCATTGTTTGAGGTAATTAAATTCAAATCTGCCCTTTACAACGATTCACGGTCGTATACTGATAAATGTTAGTGCTGCTACTAGCTTCCTAGAAGTTCTGGTGCCAATTCACTAACCTAGGAGGGGTGGAAGACTTGATAAGCTCATGACAGGTAGTCAAACCGCTAACCACCTGAGTAAGACCTTTTTCACCGCACAACACGTGCCATATCCACGTTAATTGCTGCCTCAGTGTGAAAATTCAAATAACGGTTGAAAACAGCGTCATCTAGTGAACGAAAATGTCGTTAATTCTCAAATTGTTTATTTCAGATACTGGTGATTTTGCAATTACTCGTAAATTTGAGCATTTATATGGCAGCAGCTTATGTTCTATGTGCACAAAAGAATAAGGTACGTGCTTCAGGATAGTTTGAAAACCTAAAAAGCTTCAAGTAGGCCACTTCATGGGGTATCAAAATAGTGAGAGTTATCTGAACACTTTTTAAGAGGAAGAAAAGAACCTTCAGTAAAATAGCGAAAGTAGTACTGCGACTTCGAGTCTCACTACGCTCGGCAATATTCAACTGAGGTTCAGAATATTTTAATGAATTATGCTGTAAAAATTTGGCGTCATCATCAGCATGAAATAAGAGGAAGCCTCATAACAGTTACTTCTTTTCGTGACTGCGCAGTTAAAGCCTATTTATTAGATCACGTAGCCCATCAACACAAAGATTTTGCATATTCGAAAAAGTTCTGAAGTCGTCTAATTTTTACAATTACAGTCACTGCCGAAGGATTTCACAGAGGTTAGTTACATTTATGTAAATACCTATCAAATTTTGCCCAAAATGGTATTTTTGATGCAGATGAATTTAATTTCTTAAGCTTGTTATATCAAAATCTCATAACAACAGTAAGTACTCCAAGAAATCGGTAATCGCCAAACACATGATAAGATTGACTGAATAATGTAGGGCATAAGTAAACATCAATAGATAGGACTGGTGCTGCAATCGCTATAGACCTGATTCTATCTATTGAACTTTTTCTAAATTTAACTCAGAATAATGGTTTTACTAAGAAGAATGCTGATAAATGCTGACTCATATTGGAATCGTCTTTAGCCACTGTAAAAGACATCTTTTCTTGCTTTAACGAAAAACTAAAATCTATTCAAAAGTGCCTTTGAATTTCTCATAACTTTACGACGCTAACTATTTTTTTTCTTAATTTCCTTTCTTCGTAGGGTTATTCTGGCGAATACGAAGCAAACAGGGTCCACCGATAATAAACCGGTATGAATTTTTGACTATCTTACTTGGATCCTAATTATGCTCGTCAGTGCGGCGATTACCATACAATATTGATGAGGAATGTAGTATGATTCTGTTTTTTGAATATATTAAATATTTGGCCAACGGGAGAGTTGAAACAGGCGTGACATGCGGTTCAAAGTATCAAACTGTTAGTGAATTCAACAATGTCGTTGTGTTTTTCGAAACAGAGACTTTTTTTTGTTATCCGAGAACAAATAAAAAAAGACTTCATTTGCTAAACATGAACTTCTCACAGGAGTATTAGTAATCAGTAGCTTAGATCCTTGGGTAAAACCCTACGTAATTTCAGATCACTCTTTTATATCGCTGTAAATACCAGAATAAGATTGTGTTCCATAAGAATACGAATTTTTTTCTTATCTTGCTTATATTTTGCTGGACAAAACTCATCCCTCAGAGTGTAAGTACATTTTCGAAAGCACAAGTTTTAAAGAACTCAAAAATGTGTTTGTCTTTTGGAAAAGCTCTGACTTGTCGGACACAGCTTTTTCTTTGGACTATTAGAAATCATTCGATAGCGTGCGTTTCAGTGATTCCACGCTGCGCTCAATCATTTGTGGGAAAGGCCGTTTCACTGGTGTTTAGCAGGAAAGATAAGATCAAATTTCACATATTCGGCGAGCTTGTTTTTCTGCCAATTCAAGGGATGAAGGGCGGGGCGATCGATTGATGGCCCATACTGCCAAACATGTGGAATGTAACTTGATGCTCAATTAGGGAATTTTTTTCCACTTTGTGGAGAATTCCATTTAAATTGATTGACTTAGATACTGCAAGATTTCTTCTACACTTTCAAATGCTTTTCGTGCTTCCAGAAAATTTTATGCATGATAAAAATGAAGGGGCGCGGCGGGTGTGAAAGATAATTTATTCGGGATGCTACAGCACTATAAAAAGACTCTATCAAAAACCGATTACGTAGGGCGGCCAGAGAACTAGGCTTCCAAATGATTGTTAATACTCTTATGAAAAGTTCATGTCCAGCGAATGAGCTCTTTTCTTCCGTTGCTCACGGATAACGGAAAGAGGCAAAATAGAGTTTATTCAAGATTTGAACTATTGAAAATCATAATTCTATCCAAACTTTCATTTTTTTCACTGTGAATCTTGGTGGAAAAGCATAGTCTTATCAGCAGGCATTTCACCCGTATAAAACTTCTACCAGCTCCTTCGTTTACTTGCAATGCTGAAAGGGCTCTGCTGCATAGTTGGCACGACCACGATTACTAATAACCCTCCACGAAAGGTGTGATCAGTTTCCGAGCACGTGGTGATTTGGAAAACTTCCTCGCAGGACAAAACTGTTCTACTAATTTTCTAATAGTAATCGATAACTTGAAAAAAGTTGACTGAAACCGTGTTTGGTTTCTGAGAAGATCTTCTTAATGCGCTTTATCAGCTGAGGGGAAATAACATTTCACCTTCGGAGTACATGCTTGCACGGCTGCTGTCTGTGTTTGGCTATTCTTTAGTTTATCGACACTCATTCGAGATCCTGAAGACGATTTCTTCTCGCATAAAAAGTTATGCCTACGGAGCGCGTATCAGAGCGAATAGAACATCGTGAAGACATTTAAAAACCTAAGAGCTTTTTTCACATGAAGAACAAAATCATTAACCAAATCAGAGAATGGTTCCCTTTCGGGATGGCAGTTAATTTTATTGCTCACGGGGCGATTCCAGCTATCGTACGCAGTGATCAACATCATTTTTGACAAGTAATCATGGTTTTGTGATTCTCAATCACTATTTTGCTGAACTTCGATACAACATAGCTTTCTCTCATCTGACCCTTCGTGATGATGTCTGTAGCTACATGTGAAGTTCCTACGAGCCCATCACATAGCGGACATTTACAGCACTCAGGAACACCTCGATCCAGTCAAGTTGATAAGCCGCCGTTCTTTAGTAAGGAAAGGACTTTACAGTATTCCTAGCTGTGCTGATTAGTATGTTGATACCTTTGCTGTGTCTCATTGTCTTTGATAAGACATCATAACCTCGGCAAAATTCAATATTTCAGCACATTCATTTCTACTCGTTTTCGTTGTGATAATAACTAAATACTGCTTGAAGGAGCAGAAAAAGGCTATCGAATGCTTTTCTATGCACAGCGCATAGAACTCCTATTTAATCTCAAAACATTTCAACAGTACATCCTTCCAAGTCGCCGGTGCTCCAGCAATTCCTCCATACAACTTATTGCCCTACGGCAACAACACTCACGCACTGAGGTGGTAGTGCGTGCGAATAAGTCCAACTCAAAAATCTGAATGCTCTCTGTTAGTGGGCATATTAGGTGCTCGCAATACGTTCCTTTCCTTGCTCATACAAGATTGCCATAATGTGGCTTCGGTGTGATATCACCACAAGCAATCTTTTCTCATCGTCAATCAAAAGTCCTTTGTTAACCTGTTCTTGAACACCATAGACTTTTTTTATCTCACTATTCATGCGCTGGTCACTCGCAACGCCACGAGTTGTAGACATGTGCCTGTCTAGCGAAGAGAAAGTAAAGGTCGACATATACAGAAGACAAAAACCTTCGAGTTAGTCGTATCTCAGTCGTATCAAGTCGCTCTCTACCATTTTGCAACAGCTCAAAGAAGGGCAAATTGCAATGAAATGTAGCTCTTGTCGTCTCTTATGCTCCACCACGGCCTATCGGATAACCCTGAAGATGATAAAGAAAAAGGATACTACAGCAGCTCCTTTGGGCAGACGAAATTTTGATTGCATTT
The DNA here is from genome assembly GCA_019055375.1 of Parelaphostrongylus tenuis. Lineage (NCBI taxonomy): Eukaryota > Metazoa > Nematoda > Chromadorea > Rhabditida > Metastrongylidae > Parelaphostrongylus > Parelaphostrongylus tenuis. Next base: position 382,211 of record JAHQIW010007185.1, read on the forward strand.
AATTCTTGTTCTCTTGAACTTAAAATGCTTGAAGAGGCAGAGCAGCTATTTTATTGAATCATACGTTCATTCACTAAATTATCATCCCTGTGACACCTTCCTAGGAAAAGTGCTTGTGTAAATGGGGTCAAATAAACAAACAATTGGACATATGAGTACGATGGATGTAATATTTGATCACATATTACTTCTTGTATTCAGGCTATTGGCGTAGCTCCAAATCCACCACCTCTGGGTGCGGCAAAGATGGCCGGCACATATGACCCCAACTATCAGACTTTAGCTGGCATGAATAACGATGATGTATTCAAAAATAAGGTTAGCATCAATAATATGAAGACCGTTCATTTAAAATGTACTGTTTGTAGGTGTAATTGTATATATGCTTTGTGTATATATGCACGAATCTATGTATATGTAGGTGGTATATATATATATATATACATATATATACATATATATATATGTAGGTATGCATGTACGTATGTATATGTATATGTATGTATGTATGTATGTATGTATGTATGAATGTATGTATGTATGTATGTATGTATCTATGTATGTATGTATGCATGTATGTATGTATGTATGTATGTATGTATGTATGTATGTATGTATCTATGTATTTATATATGTATGTATGTACGTATGTATGTATGTATGTATGTATGTATGTATGTATGTATGTATGTATGCACGTATGTATTGGGTTCAGAAATAAGTTCCTTAACATCCGCTGAGAACTCAAAGCTTATACATAAGTTAAATTGAGAACAACAATAACTGATCAGAAATCATATTATTTGACTGCTTTTGGCGGTGGTAAGATGTTACAATATACCCGATGATATGCAATGAGAGTGATATGCAAAAGTGCAATATCTGTCAGCATTAGAGGCTGTAGTGTCGATAGCGATCACGCATGCCAGACCGTAGACGGTAGCCGCTGACAGATAGACCCGTTGTAGCGTAGAAAGAGTGATGCCAAAACGGGCGTCGATAGTGCAACGGTTCCCCGGATAGGGTGAAATGTGGGTTCGAATCCTAGCTGACGCAAAAGTTTTGCACATCACTCTTCACCATTGAAAACGAATGTCTGGATAGTGATTAAGCAAATAACACTAGTAAACAGAAACAGTTTATTGCGGTTTCATGTTTTGATCTGCAGAATGTTGCTGGAGGTGGAGGCGCTGGTGGAGCAGTTCCACCCAAACCAGGTGGTCCGCGAATGGCAGGCACTTACGATCCGAACTATCAAACATTGGCTGGCCTGAACAACGAAGATGTCTTTAAGCCAAAGGTGAGCATTTAGTTTATTGAATAGAACAATTTTTAGTGTCCATCGATCTATACGGATTTCAGGAAGCCGGTGCTGCGAAGCCTGCAGCAGCTCCACCTAAACCGGGCGGTCCGAAAATGGCAGGCACGTACGATCCGAACTATCAAACATTGGCTGGCCTGGACAACGAAGATGTTTTCAAGCCGAAGGTGAGCATTTAATTTATTGAATAGAACAATTCTTAATTTCCATCGATCTATACGGATTTCAGGGAGCCGGTGCTGCGAAGCCTGCAGCAGCTCCACCTAAACCGGGCGGTCCGAAAATGGCAGGCACGTACGATCCAAACTATCAAACATTGGCTGGCCTGGACAACGAAGATGTTTTCAAGCCGAAGGTGAGCATTTAATTTATTGAATAGAACAATTCTTAGTGTCCATCGATCTATACGGATTTCAGGGAGCCGGTGCTGCGAAGCTTGCAGCAGCTCCACCTAAACCGGGCGGTCCGAAAATGGCAGGCACGTACGATCCAAACTATCAAACATTGGCTGGCCTGGACAACGAAGATGTTTTCAAGCCGAAGGTGAGCATTTAATTTACTGAATAGAACAATTCTTAGTGTCCATCGATCTATACGGATTTCAGGGAGCCGGTGCTGCGAAGCCTGCAGCAGCTCCACCTAAACCGGGCGGTCCGAAAATGGCAGGCACGTACGATCCAAACTATCAAACATTGGCTGGCCTGGACAACGAAGATGTTTTCAAGCCGAAGGTGAGCATTTAATTTATTGAATAGAACAATTCTTTGTGTCCATCGATCTATACGGATTTCAGGGAGCCGGTGCTGCGAAGCCTGCAGCAGCTCCACCTAAACCGGGCGGTCCGAAAATGGCAGGCACTTACGATCCCAACTACCAGACTCTTGCTGGACTGAATAACGAGGACGTGTTCAAACCAAAGGTTCATAACTATGAGATATTCAAAAATTTCGGTATTGGAAATGAAATGAATAAGTGAATTTCAGGCAGCTGCTGGTGGTGGAGCACGAAATTGGAACACGTATTAATTTGGCAGAGCATTTCATTCACAAATACATGTCCTATTTGCATTATAGAAATAATCCAATCGATTCAGATTTTTGTCACAAATTTTTCAACGCATTAACCATAAAGTTAAGAATTTTGAGAAGAAATTTTGAGTTTCGAATGATTTTAATATCCCCATTCTGTTTCATGAAGTGTCAATCATTTAACAACGCACAAAAGTTGTAAATTGAATTTCCAGCGACATAATAAAAATTGTCGCCAGAGCGATTTTCTTCCTTTATTATTTAGATTCACTAATGACTAAACACTAGTGCAGTTTATTGCATTACAAATGTGGTAAACGATACACTGTGGTGAAGAAATACACAATTTTGAAGAGATTACATGACTTATCTTCATATGACATGTTGATTCATCTGGTCATTCTCTTTATTTACATTAATTTCTCACCGTCGTCTTCCTCCAAAACAATCAAGTTCGAGTGTTCTCGGCGACAAGTTGACCATGTGGAATCTATCCTACTTTTCAAACTGGCGAAGGGTGGTCATGAAAGGTGTCTGCAGGTGACTGTGCAACCGCGTTGAGAGATTTTCACCAGTGAAAAAACTCCTGCTGATAGTCTAGGTACTCCTGTGATTTTGCTCTGACAGGTAACTGGAAGTTATTTACCTAATAATTGCATGCATAAAAGTCTTAGCAATTGAACGAGGCGAACACCCTCAAAATTTTCTTACCCATTGTGGAGCACATGTAGACCAATACCTCTATGACTGCTCAGTAACTTTCATGTAGTTCTTTGCAACCTTTCAGCACTACTTTTTTATCAAATTCACTTTTTTTCAAACTGCCACAGAAACAGGAAAATCCGTCACGAAATTGTGCCAGAGTTCATCAGAGATGAGAAATATTCACCACCATTGACGTTATTTTGATCGCATAGATGATAAGACCCAGCCTCCACTCAGACGAATCAGTTTTCTCAAATTTCATTATTACTACCATTCTGTAGTATCTGCTCCTCTCTTGATGGATGAGGACATTAGCAAGCATCAGTAACGTCGACGTTTCTTCATGTTCAATTCAAGAATGACTCAATGGGTTCCGTGCACTCATTGGGCATCGTCTTATCCATAGGAAAATCATCGTGATAAACTTCGACTATTGAGTCGATTTTCCTTCAATGGTCTGCTCAGATTTAGTGCTCCCTATCCATTAATTTATTGCTTTATCAAACCGTATGGCCTATTCTTCCACGTCTTGGTGTACACGGCTCACTCTGGTCTTTTGCAAAATAAGAAGGAATATTACAGCTTTAGCTAATACGCTTATCAAGTCCGCTCTGTGTTCTCTTTTTATGGAATGATATAATGGAATTTCTAATGTTTTGATAACAGTAGCTGTAAGGCCTTGCGGTGTTGATCGAAATCGAAGACATTATTTCTCGCTCCCTGAATCCGGTGGACTCTAGCACAAAAACTGCCGCCCTCTGGATTTTCAATGGTAGTCGTCGTTCTATAACTGTACCTACGTTGAAAGGAAAATTCTGGGGCACTTTAGAAAGATGAGATAGCTCCTATGCATATCATCGCAATATTACAATTACTTATGCGGGATTTATATACAATTCGTCTTTATTTTCACATTGATACAAGCCCTGCCATGTTCAACGATATAATCGAAGTTCGTGTTTTATTGCGTGATTATTGGAGAAAGGATCTTTCAAAGTGAGCTGCAGTCTTTGGAATCAGCGAAATTGATAGGGAGAGCACAACAAGCATATCTGCTGCTGGACGCTGGTTTCAACGCTCTGATGCTGGAGATCTTGATCTCAAAGACAAGAGTCGCCGAATTGAATTGTTCGATGAAGTTGAAGAAGCACATTAAGAGTTCTTTGATTTGAAGTCGATGGATTAAACCTTCGACTAGATCCGAAAGTTGGCGGATCAACGGCAGAGAGTCGTAGAAAGCGACGGCTTTTGTTTAACATAGTTGACATTATTTTGTTTGGAATTCATGCATAATTTTCGTTTTCTACAAGTGCCCCAGAACTTCTCCTTCAACCTGACATGTCTGCAGTTAGAGTTCGAGCTGCAAAACAGTCGTTTATGGGAGTAACTTTTTCGTCCATTTATTTTCACTGTTTTCATTATTTTCAATGGCACCGTAACATTTAGTTTTTCTCTCACACTGATCTATTCACGCTGTTAATAGACAATCACTTCTGGTGTCGGTAGAACAGCTACCACGAAAGTGTTAAACGCTTCCTTGACTCTTTCACAACATAAAAAACATCTATGTACAAATAATATCTACTCGTAGCGTTTCCCTAGAGCGTTGTGCTCGATTCTTCGGGATCAGACCACGGCCATGCTGGTTGATCAACTGAAACTTGTCGTCCATCAAAGTTTGTCTCTCAGTCCCATTCTCCTCATTTTTAGTGTTCATTCAAAATTGACTAGTTACCGTTTTTCGGTGGAGTCGTCGACGATCCATTAGCTGAGAATCTGAATATAGAAACTTTATCTGACGCCAGATGACAGGGAGTGAGACTTCTTTCTCAACTCAATAGAAAAACCTTTCTTTCTCGTTCAAAGCCAATCATTCATGATTTAACGAAGTAGAACAGCGGGTACTCACTCAAGTCTATATGTACTGTGCTTCTATGCCCTTTATAGCCTATAGACCCTACTAGCTTTTGTGTTTCTTGAATGAGTATACACAATGACGTTTTGAAAGTTTTGCTTTATCCAGAGTCGTTTCTGTTCCTTCTAAGCCTTCCATTCAATATCGTCCGTAATTCCAGTTAGCCAATTCAAGTGACTACTAACCTGTTCTCTAACAAAAGCAAATTATTTTCTGCCGTTGAAGCGAGTCCACTGGCGAAACACCAATCTGCAAATTCCACAGTCAAATATCAGTCTAGTAATCTCAACACATGTTAGCTTTTTGACCACCAAACACTCTTCGCTTACCAACTTTTAGCAGTCTGATAAAAAATCATTATAAGTAATAGGCTCCTAGCAGTGGAAATCAATTCACACTACAAACTTGCCTCCCATTTATGTAAGATTTGAGATCGGCTCACATTGCCGTGAATGTCTTTGACAATAAATCGTGCTATTATGGTCGAGTGATAGTATCACTAATTTTCTACACTACAAATTGAAGTTCTACGGAGAAGTTGAGCCAAAAAGTTCAAGTTACAATATTCATAGGTTACTGATTGTATTAATGAATAATACAGCCAAATTCTGACAAACCTTGCTGTAAGAACTGCGTATCACCGAGTTCCCGAAGTTTCTGCAACAAATCCCAAAGTTGTGTGCTTTTCTGGAATCTTTCTTTGACTCAACAGCAGTAAGTGAGCAAGATTTGATTTGACTAATAACTTAGAAGAAAACTTCTCTTGAAAGAGAAAACCACGACAGCATTTTCAAATCTGTTTACATCTGTTCATTATTCACATCAAACACAGACGCCGAACAATACAGAAAGGATTCACGGTTCAATCCGAGCTTCAAGTTTGCACATTCCCCCCTCCCCCCCTCCTTTCTATAGCTAAGAATTGGTACCAAAGTTGTCTGGGACGTTTCCAACGTTTCCAAACGGAAAGTCCGGCTAAGAGTAAAGCGTTTCAGGAATGATAGCCGTTTTGGCAGCTACTAGTTGCAAAATGGTAGCCTCCGTTTGATCCACAGGAGCCGACGACTGCTCCAATGTGCTGGCAAACAGAGGATGTCCGGTTAGGCTTACGTCAGCACTCCAGGGAACAAAACAGCTATACTAAAACTACTTCCTGTGGTGGAGCCTGTACCATCGGTGAAGACGGGCCGTCCAAATATTCAGGTAAGTGAGTTTTCTGGGACAATAACAAGTACGGATTTAGTTTATTTGCTGAAGCTCCAAAACCACTGCGTTAAACGAGTACGCATCTCCTTTACCTCTACCAGGACGTGGGTGGAGTCAAATGCATAGTATTTTCCTGTAAAACCAACCAACTTGGACAGTTTCATCCTTTCATCAAATAGTAAACCTCATAGGAAGTGAATTATGTTGCGCACTTTTATCTTGAACACTGCTCAACTCTATAGAGGAATTGGACCCAATACACCAACCGACAATGGCTGCATTAATTCATGTTTTGCTTCGCCTTCGTTTATGATGCTTCGTTGAAAAATGATTCTTCAAAGTAAAAAAAATAAGCGCTATCCTTTATTAAACTCAAATTTCAGTTTCACAAAAAAACGATTAATACTGTTTCAAAAATATTACTAATAAATGGTAGGACCACCTGATGAACACAACGTCGTCTCAACTGATTCTCTGCTTCGGCTTTAGCTAATAGATCCTTATGACTTTCCTTCCTAAAAAGAACTTCAGCATAAAGGGAGGACTGCGTAGTATTCTCTTTTCTATAAATGCACAATATGTGTTATTTTATTGCTGAAAGCGACGCTGTTATAGAATGGTGCTTTTGAAAGAATACTAGCAACTTTCGCTCATTTAGACTGGCGCACTGATAACACTTAGAAACAGTTCACATAAAAACTGTCCTATCTTCAAAAAAAACCACGTGAGAATGATGTCTTCTTTGATGTCGACAGCTAATGTTTCCGCTACTTTGCCTTCCTCAGAGCCTAGCCGTACTATATCATATCATATCTACTTTCCTAGTTCATAGTTCTCATATATAGTAGAAATCATAAGTAAAATATCAATGTAAATAATCACCTATTCAATGAAGGTGCGTGTAGCGCAGTGGTTAGAGGTGCCCTGCGACACACACGTGGTTGGGTCCTGAGCCCAAGGCTCACCGAAGCTTCCGTCCCTCTAAAGCGGCGATTTAGGGTGCTAATCTATCTGGCAGATAGCAGCGCTGACTTCATATCAGACATCGCGAGCCGTCTTGAGGGGCAGACATGCATTTATTCATTTTGAAGGATGTTTGACAAAGCTGATTTCATGCGCATCTTTCGGTAAGTGATCAATGCCGAACATTTTATCCTTTTCACTTAACATATATAGCTCACAGTTTAACTACCTCTACGGGTAGGGTCATCAGTGCGTTGTCACACATACTGGAGAATCATTCTGAAACAAGGTGCCACATCGCTTGTAATATTTACACGCTCTACTATTCTATTCACCCTTGTACATTGAAATTTATCCGAAAGTCTCCACAAATTTGCCCAAGCCAAAGTTCTCGACTTGTGCCCTTGACTTGACCATCATTACCACTTTATAGTCGTCACCATTTCGATTTTCTCTTCAGGTCGACATGATACTATTCACAAATTCTCAACTATCGACACATGAATATTTGTTTTCTCAACAGATCTACTCAGGAAGGTATGGACCTATGTCGTGAATTTTTGGTGAGCAGCTAGAGTAATCAACTCTACATCAGAAAACATAAAGAGAACTAGCTTTTTTCTGAATGTCCAAATGTATCTTCGAAGTAGCTAAACTACGAAATGCCATCAAAATCCAAACAATAAAAACACGCTACTACACTACTCTCAGCTCATCGCTCACCCCAAAAAGAACACTTATTTTCAAAAAATGTATCGAAGAAATGTTAACATGGTAGGAGAGAAGAGAAAGTATCTATTCACTTGGCACGACAAAAAGTCATTTCATTTGGTCGTGAAAGAACAGCAGCTGAAGTTAAATTAACGAGAGAGATCAGCCTTTTAACGAAAACAATAGAGTGTCAAGCCCAAAGGAAAGGCTGTAGGGAGAGTTGGGCTCTCGAGAGAACTTACTATAAAAAGATCGAAAGACGACGGGTTCCGCCCGACTGACGAGTCTGTAGGGACGAAACACGTGTATCGGGCTGTACAAGAGCCCTTACCAGACCACATGACAATTTGGCTCAAATAGTAATGAAAGGATTTATTGAAATTTGAGCGTGTTCTTAACAAAATACTCGAAATAAAGGTATGATATGATAAAGAAATACCAACCAAAAAACAATCGAAAGCGCAACACTCTGTGTTAGGTGAAAATTCACTTGACATAGAGTGTAAAACGTTCGTCTTCGATAACTCTCTGTAGGGAGAGTAGGGCTCCCGAGAGAAGTGGCTATAAAAAGATCGAAAGACGACGGATAACAAATAAAACAGGTGCCTCTATCTAAAGGTGCCTGGAAAAAGTGGCCTGAGAAGTCGTGTTGAGAATTATAGAGTTTTTTACTTAATACAGTATGTTTCCAATAGGTTCGCAACCGCCTTTGTAATCGCCTATTTGAAGCGAAGAATTGTGTGATATAAGGGTTCTAGGGAAAGAAACTGGTACTAAATGAGTTTAGGCAAGATGTACTCAAACTCTCATAGGAAATCTGCTGATGAATATATAAGCAAAACACGAAGACTACTTTGTATGAGCATATAGGTATATTAGATGAAAGGTTTCAAGTACTTTTTTAGGTACACATATGACAAAAAGGAATAGCAGTGACGACACTCAAGTAATAGTCAACAGGGGGCACGAGTCAAAAAAATGAACTTGAAAACGCTCAAAGCCTTTTAAATAACATTCAAGGTCCTAAGAGAGAATAGCAGTGGAGGGAATCTAAGCATCAAAAATGATATGGCACCTTATCTCAGAATATTTTGTAGTTGTAGTTAAGTTCATGGGGGGTGCAATAGCCGAGTGGTTGTGATGCTCGTCGCGGCTGGCGTGAATTCGAGCTTCATCCCCCCTCCAAACTCTCTGCGGCAGCCAACAACAACGCCCTCTGGAGCGCCACAGTCAGGCCATTCTTGAGATCCCAAAAAGACTCGCTCAACCACTGTTCCACGCCGTTCAAGAAGAAGACGAAAGCTTAATCAAATGCTAGAAGTACTGGGACCCGCAAAGTGAAAAAGAGCACTCCAATGACGGATCAAATAAGAAAAGAAAAAAAGCAACGGTGACTTTACCTATATAAGTGATTAGACGGAGGGTTTTATGTAATAGGTAGACATTTGAATTGATTTTTACAAAAGAGTTTCACTAATTATAGGGAATATCAACTAAGCAATTAGATATAGTACGATAGCACGTTTAGGCAAAGAAAGGTGAGTTGAAATATCAGTTGTCGATTCTGAAGAAGATTTACCAACTTGATGCAATTTTATATAAAAATGGACAATTCGAAGACAGTTTTCCATTACTCATGTCGAGATTTAGTGAGCGTCGCGCTTTTTGAATTTATAATTTCGTATAGGTTTTACATAATCCTACTGATGTTAGTGGATTGAAATAGAGATGAAAACAAGGAAATGTGTAGCAATCGATAGCAAATGAAGGTACATTAGTACAAAGTTTTGTTAGTTCGTCTTCACGGAATGCTCATAATATAGAAAGCTTGGCACCTTCTTGATTTGGCAAATTTCTTCTGCCAAAATAGCCAATTCTGACCCTCCCAGGATATCGCCATCCGGAACGTAAAACTCCTCACATTGGTTCAACTTTGCTAACCCTCAAAAGGAAATTGCCAACTACATTAGTAACTTGGGTCAGATTAAACCAAGTAAATCGGATGAGGTTATTCGTTACTTATGCACTGATTTAGCAGAAGCTGACATAGTAATCCATTTTGAGATAACCATAAGTAACATTTTCAATCTGAGCTGAAACTTACGTGTTCGGAATGACGTTTGTGGTGGTTGTGCTGTCACTAAAACCACCAGCTTTCATCATCCCTCGACGGTAACCTTTCGGATTTTTGCCGGCTGGATTTCGAACCAACTCAACAATCTTAACACCTTGTCACTTTCAGTACACTAAAAGCTTTGGAACGTGCAGGAATTTTTAGGGCTTTTCATAGGACTGTTTCAAAAAAAAATGGAATTTAAATAAGAAAGTTACCTTTGGCACAAACACGAGGCACAAGGTAAGTGTTGTCGAAAAAATGATAAAAAAACAAGAGAGAGCAAACGCTTCGTTGACTCGTTCCTGAACGACGACGAGCGAAGAATGTATCACAGAAAGTAGGAAAAGTAAACAAAATAAAAAGAACAAGACAGAAGCAACAACACTCATATAACAACGATCTTAAGGATTTACGAAGAAAATGATAAGAGTGTGGAGTAAAAAGAAGATAAAAGATAACTAGGAAACGTTTAGCGTCGATTAAACCAAAGCGGACGTGTTTCGCATTCGATTCTTCTTATAGCATCACTACAAATCTAATGCATACTTCACCTATACAATGACATGCGATAGCTATTGCGATAATTGGGTATTGCACCCTTCCAGAGAGGTCTGCTACCAACATTGTATGATAGAGGGTTTAGGTTTCAATACTGCATATCAGAAACGAACCCATGCGTATTGTAATGTCACCGCGAAGCTCGGCGCTAAATTAGTCCCGCAAATATTTTGTAAGTAGGTTTGACGAAAACTAAAAGCTAGAAAGCTCTCGGCGCTGATCATACCTCGAGGGATGCGTTATGCATTCGTCTTCAATGTTTAAACTCGTCTGAGGCAATTGAAAGCATATCTGGCCTTTACAATGACTCGCGGTGGCCTCCCGCATTATCGAGTCAGTGCTGCTTATACTCCAAAACAAGTCTGCGACCAGTCCGGTACCCAATTAACCGACGCCCTGGAGGATGGATGACTTGTTGAACTGTGAGCGCAAGATCGAACCATTAACCTTGCGTGCGATGCAGAGCACTTCTAAGCACTGCGCCACATGCGCTTTATGCCAAAAATATGTGCCGAAAACTTCTAGACACTGCCTTTCAGTCGACTGTTTTCTAGGAGGAAAAGTCGATCATAAGGTAAAGTCTATATGCTTGATAACAGCAGCAAATCATGGACTGAGAAATGGTAAAGGCAATATTTCATGTTGTCGGGACCTAACCATGTTTCCCCGTTTCCTATGGGGGTGACACAGGAAAGACCGCCGATACGTACGTAAGCCAGTGACATACGAAACCTCGAAAAAGGCTCGGAACAGTCTCTCAGAATATATCTAACATAAACTGAACACATCAGTAAGACACAACTTTTCCAACAAACATCACATGTTACTGAATATTCAAAAAACAACACCTGTAGGATGACACTGATCGCTAATCCAATAGTGCTCATAACCACAACATTGTAAACGCTCATACCGATGTATTTGCTATCATTCAACGCTGGCACATTCACATGTCGCGTTTCCCATGCCAAAAGCAGCCAAGAATCTGTGAAATCATCGTATCTTGACTACAATATCATTACATAGGTCATCATCTAGTAAATGATGTGTAACTTTTTTTTAATACAACAAAAATACGAAATCTCGTAAACATCATTCAAACAAATGTGTTCAAAATGATAGTGGGGTGCCCTAGATAATCTGTCATCATTATATATATCCATTAAATGGTTTCACTTTTATCCCCCTCATTGCTAAGAAAGGCTCTCTTAAATCAATGATCGTGGCAGTCAAAATAGAAAGAATTATGACTGATTATCGGTATCCAATGTCTGTCAACTCAAGTGGGTTCAGTGCCGATAGCGGCTGTCCCGCCATACCGTCGACGGTTGGCTGTTGGCAGACAACGCGTTATAGCGTAAATAAGAGCGCTGTGCAAAACGCGCGTCGGTAGTGCAACGGTTAGCATACGCTCCCGGAAAGAGTGAGATCTGAGTTCGAATCCCGGCTGACGCAAACCTTTTTGCACAGTACTCCACATATTGGGTGTTTACACGTTATTCTTTCTCATGGCAGAGCACGATGTGAAGTATGTCCACGGAATGTGAGATATGATCAAAACCAGCCATCACCTTTACCGCAGCTCACATGTTATCCATCAAACCAATCACGTTCCTTGCTTTGAGTTTCTCTTTGTCATGTTTCTACTCTATCGGTGTCATAAGCAATTTTTATTCTATCATGTTTCACTTGCACATGACATGTCTATCTCGTCTAAGCGTTAAAATTTATCTTGCACATCTTCGTTCCATCTTCAGAAGTGTGCAACCAGGTATGCGATGCCACTCCGCCTCTTTTCACTGTCATATTTTTCAGAGTAAGCAGCAGTGAACTCAAAAATTTATCGTGGTTCCCATACCTCACCTATCATCAAGAAGCATTAATCTCAACAGTAAAGTCAAGTGAAAAATGAAAAACATTTTACGAACTGTCCTTTTGAGCCAACTCGAGGATAGCAGTAGGTTGTAGAAAAACTTTGGAAAAATGAAAAAAAAAACGATTTCCACACATGTATTTTATGCGAATTCAAGCTTATCAGAAAGCTCGTTTTCTCGTGAATTGAACGATATAATAAATTGTGGAAATTTTTCCAAGAAAATGCTTGTAAGCTTTTTAGGTTCGGCCATTTTTTGCTTTTAGGGCCTATCAAATTAGATTGTTGACGATGCACGAATGCTGTTGGATCTAAATGCAACGGTAGCTAGTGAGCGCATCAATCTGGCATAGGGTGAAGACAGTTGGCGGAAATACGGTGTGGAGAAGTGGCGGGGTTCCAATACAAAGTGTGTGTCAACGCCACTGAGGCTCATTGACAAGTCAGCAAGCCGTATGGTAGCTACCGTTGCATTTAGATCCAACAGCTATTAATCTGTCTCTTGCGATATTTGAATGCGATATTTGTACACCTCAGTCTTGATTCAACAGATCTAGTGAAGAAGAAAACCGACTGGCCGACAATCAAGAGAGGAACGCCCACGAGAAGTCGATCGCCAAGCAATCGTCAATCGAATTATAGAGGATTCATCGATAAGTTGCCGGATGTTGGCTGACGAGTTTCATTGCGATCCACTGACGATTTGGTACATTCTCCAAGAGATAGGTAAGTCTTGATGTAGAAGGAGACCACCTCAGCTATTAATCTATCTCTTGTTTATGCTCAATTGATGCACAAATAAATTTTTTCTTTACATCGTGAAAATTTCTTCTCCTCTTTGACAGAACTTCTCTGACAACTTATTACATCAATGGCTGTTTGGAGAGACTTTTGGAGACTTGTCCTTCTTTAAAGCTGTTTCGATAGATGTAAGTCTTACAGAAAATAGTAGCATATGTAAGAGCTATACTCAGAGACGGAAAGTGCAAAGCTTCCTTCGCAGTGTTATTACGTTCTAAGCCCTTTGAGCTCTCCAGTGATCAAAAAAGTACCGTCTACTGAACAAAACTCAGTGAACCAGTGTGACTGACTTGTAAGTAGGCATTGTTAAACGCAGAAGCCACGCAGATCAGAGTGTTGAACGTTGTTTCAAACATTGTAGACGCGCAAAATTGGCTTCCAAACCGATAAGTGCTCAACAAGATATCAAGCCAATGGTGTTATCCTGCCTAACAGGTTTAGCACCAATTTATCAAGTTCAAATGAGTAGTGCGCTTTATTCCCTTGGTGTGGTGAATCGAACCAATGATTAGTGTGAGTTGTATGAATCGCCCAACTCAACTAGTGCATTGTACATGCATAATACGTGTTTTTCGATAGATCGAGCAAGATCAGGTCAGTTTACAGCTCGCCTTTCCTCCTAGTACACTATGTCACATTTTATCATGTATCGCTCTTGTATGATTTGAACGTGGCTTCACTCCGCCAACTTTGTAACTCTTCTGTGTAGTCACTCCTTGTGGACACTACTGCTCTGATTAGATCAGAATCGTGATAATAGTCCTCTCTTATCATAAAGTATCTCTCTCATATAAATCTCTTTCTCATATAAAACGACTGAAGCGATCAGTGGATCTATTGTGAAAATCAAAAATTACGCAACAGCTAAACTATTCCAGAATCTATGACCTGGTTTGGAATAAATCGAAATTTGTGAAAAAGGGCTCCAAGAAATTTGGAAAGCGATAAAATGCTTTTTTTGTTTGAGAAATGCTCACCATAAGTATTCCCTTGACAGCGTACAGAATTGCTTGAAAGACTGCCGAATGACTCGAGTGACATTTCTCGATCTCAGGCACAATAACCATATCATCATAGTGCTGAATACGAATCAATGAAAAATATGAGGAACTTGAATAAGAACATTGAAAATGGAACAAAAAAAAATGTGTGTGAATACTCTGCTATTGAAATGAAAACACATTTTGAGCTTTTAGGTGTGGTATGGCAATCATACAGTATTAGACAGTGCTGTTTCGCATTTCCAGGCTCATCAGTCGTACGTTGCCCTTCGGTCCAGTCGACCTCATAGGCATATACCTCTACTTATGAAGGAGTCGATACCGAATAACATATCATCGCAAGTCACCTGAATAAGTGATAAAATACCCTGACATTGCTGTGACCATTCGGCGTCGATTCCTTTATGAGTCGGGGTACATCCCCTGGAATCGGCTAGACCGAAGGGCACTATACTAGTGATGAGCCTGAAAAGGCAATACAGGCTTGTCTAGTACTGTATAAGCGCCATACTAGACCAATAGCTCTGCTATTACATTGGTAGTAAAGGCCATTTTATGAATCGCTAGAATTTCTGTGTGTTACATTTACAAGTGGGCGCTCTACGTGTTCGCCGCTTTCGCCTTATTGACTAAGAAACACCGCTAATCTCAAATTACGCCATCTCACAATATAATTCATTTGGACAAGCAAAGATGTAGCCACTATTTCCTCTGAATGACCAGCTACGGGTAAGAGGCTATGTCGACGTTATGAGAGCAAGCCATCTGGAAAACAATAGCAATCCGCAATCCACAATGACCAGATGATGCCAAAGGAGACGATCCATGAAAGCAGCGGATTTGCTGTCGCTGAACTCCAATGAAGAAGTCTTGCTTAACCACCAATCACATCAGTCTTACTAGATGCAAAAGAACGGTTTTGTGTAAACAGACAATTTATGAATCCCGTACATACAATGAAAGTTCCGAGCCGATTTCGAAGTTCAAATTAACTGCAGTCGTAAATTTTCCCCGTCTTTTCTAGCGTTTTTCGAATAGTATGTTTCTTGTTAATTCGAATTTCAAGCTGAGAACAAATCTGATTTCACTGTGGGCTTTCTATTGAAAAACGTTTCCTAGTTCTCAAACTATGCAAAAGATTTGATGAGTTAACGGACATATAAGCTAATCTATGGAACGACAACTGCTAATAATACCATGATGGTTTTCGGAGGAAATAACGCTGTAAAACGAGCAAAACTGTACTATGAGCAAAGCGCATAGATTAAGCTCTTGTCGTTGATCTCTTTCTTAGGGAAGCAACATGCCTTCGACGCGTTTTGATACATTATAGAGATGATTGATTATAAATCTCGTCAATAAAATCATTGATGTGGGCCTATCGATTTGCTAAGGCCATGATTTTATCCTCAAAAAAAAATCGGTCGGACTCCGGACGGACGGAAAGCTTGTTCTGCCACGATGAGCAATCGAACCAGTAAAGTTTGTGTATTGCAGTGCAAATTTAGTTTCTACGTTCCTTGTCACAAAATTATTTACAAATGATGAATTTGAAAATGAAAATCACGAACTATTTGTGGCAACTCCATCACAGACATTTGAAAAGGCGAAATAACTGCCCATACAGTCAGCACCATCACGTCGACAAACAATAATCCGGCTAAAATCAGTAATAATTTCGAATCCTGAAAGATTTTCACATTCAGTATTTCGACGCTGATGTCTTTCCATGAGGATCTGGTATGTGAAAAAAAACCCAAAATGGCACCTTAATAGCTTTTCTGTCCATCCTAATATTAGTGAAAATTGAATGCACTCGCCAAGTCTTTGAGAACATTGAGCCGAAAGCAAGAGTGAAACCGAGGCACAGCGTCCATGTCTTCACCTAAAAAGTCTCATGAAAATGTTCTCTTCTTTCCAGATACTTCTCACCGAAACTTCCGTTTACAGTCAAGGACGATAGAAATATCAGATGGCTCTTTTATAATGTGGAATGACTGCATATCGATAATCTTGAAGTACCAAGATGAGGAAAAGTTCTTTACTACCCGCGAAAATTTCAAAGTCTAAAATTGTTTCACACTGTCTTGGTTATCGCAAACTCGTGGGAATATCTCAGAAATATTGAAATGAGAATGCGGATATAGAAATTCTACGATGCGTTGAAGGAAAAGTATCTGACATTGATTTGTCGAAAGTGCGCGCTGTTCCAGAAAGAGAATGCTAAACCTCATACCGCAAAGAAGACTAAGGAAAACTTTGATCAGTGGGGTCGAGGTCTTGCCGCACCCAGCCTACAGTCCAGATGCTGCAATGTCCAAATCGAGGTCCTTTTAGCTCAATGGAACAACTCCTGCTTTGACGCCGATTCGAGACACTTGATCAAGTTGAAAAGGCTTGTCAGGAGTTTTTGATTCAAAGTCCAAGCAATAGTTATGTGAGCAGATCCGGGAGCTTGCAGATCCCTATCAGGAGATCGTGGATTATGATTGTGCTTTTTTTGAAGAATAATTGTTAATATTTTTGATTGAAATTGTGTACAAAATTTGAAAATTTGGCGGGTGTTAAGAAATCTTCTCTTCAACTGAATAATTTGGTCGATCATGCAAATTTATGCAGTATTCAGCACATAAAAATTTTTGATACTTTTGCGTTATACGCATTTTCAACTCTCCACAAATAACGTGATAGCGTAATTCTGTACAACTTCAATGTTTTCTTTTTATATCTGAGAAAGTCTCTGTAGTACCCTGTAGCATAAAAATGTTTCATATTCGGGCGTGTTTTCGCCTTCCCCCAGACTTTTAGTGATCACTCGATAGCTTCAATCTCAGCGATCTCAAAAGTAAACTTAGTTTTTTCAAAGGATTCCTTAGTACGATACAGCAGCAGAAGAAGATTGTGTTTTGCACTCAGCACGCATTTCTTGCCGCCTTGCGTGTGTAAGTGGCCAAGTATCGATAGCGCAGCGCGATTCACATATGGCGTGTGATTTTTAATTATTGACTTCAGAGTATTTTCTCTGATTTGAAAACCTCATTTAAAACATATGACTTTGATATTCCAAGATCTCTTCCACACGTCCATGCGCTTCTCGTGCATAGGCTTGGGATGCCTAGGCTGAGGCGTAGTAGCGGGTTTATTTGGCGATTTAAAACGAAAATCGTGAGGCTACGCTCATAAAAACTCACAAAAACGATAGGATGGAGTTTCTTCCACAATTGTAATACAAAAAAATCTGGAAATCCCTACGAAACGGAGAAAGAAATTCTCAAATCAATTACAGAAATACGTGCGGTCGAGGGTGAAATATAACTTTATTTTACCGCTATAGCGCAATGAAGAGGCTTTTTTCAGAAAAGTTCTGCATCAAAACTATCAAGGTGCAAGCTACCGAAAATTTTAACACGTGATAAAAACGGAATCACGATGATTTAGTGTTTAATTGGCTGAAGTGCTATGTTATAGACTTCTTGACTACCTTATTGCTCTTGGAGAGGTCGTAAACAGACGTGAATAAGAAGACGTCATGAATATGAAGAATAATATTACGTATCAAAAATTGACACTATCGAACATTTTGATTAATTGCAAAGAAAGCATACTAGAAAAGTGTCTAAGTTTTTCAAAATTATGCCAAAGCAGTGACTATTGGCTTTTTGTTTGTCTATACCGATTTGCCTAAGTTAGCAAAATCTGAATTTTATTATTGGAAAGTTTGCGGTTTTGCACAATACAGTTGGTCAATAGTCGCAACTTACATAACCTGAGAAAAAAACCTTTATCTTGATCTTTCCTCAGAGGTGCGTCATGAATTCGTCTTTAATTTTTATCTTCGTTTGAAGTTTCTGATTCAACGCATATCTGGAGGTGATCTACCGATGTATCAGATCAGTACTGCAATCCTTCCATACAAATCTGGTAACAATTCACCGATCCCGAAGGGAATGAATTCTTGGTGAACCTTGAAGAGCCGGATCAAACCACTGACCATCGAATAATTGATCATCCGTGTCCCGGAGCGCCTAGATCACTGGCACCGCACGAGCTTTTTTACACGATTTAGTTAACCTTCCTACTTAGTGTCCAATTTTGCTTTTGATGGTAGGGCACGAGGTGAAGTATGACCACAGGAATGCTGAGATAGGAGCAAAACTTGGAACCGGATGTTTTGTCTCATGACTTGAATCGCTACCATGGCTCCTTGGGGCAATACGCGCTCGCACGACGCTATCGAGGTCTTCGCTTTGCGGTTCTTCGAGGTACTCAAGCTTTGCTCTCATCTCAACAATCTTGTGATTGATCTGACAATGTTCCATCACTGCAGTAGGCTATTCAACTATGGTAAGCACTAATCATTCCAAATTCATCTATTTGATCCCCTCTTGCGGTGAAATGCTCTTATAATACACCCAATAATGTGGAGGTGATGTGCAAAAAACATCTGTGTCAGCAGGGATTCGAACCCAGATCTCACTCTTTCCTGGAGTGTGCGCTGAACGTTGCATCATGTAGCGTAAAAAGAGTGGTGTGTAAAACGAAACGAGCGTCGGTGGTGCAGTGGTTCAGCGCACGCTCCTGGAAAGAGTGAGATCTGAGTTCGAATCCCGGCAGAAGCAAATGATTTTGCACAGGACTTCAAATTATTGGGTAAAGGGTAAGCACTTCTGACTAGTCTTATAGGACTTACATAGCATAATTTCACAAAGTTGTCATTCGAGAGTATACGAGTGTCGATGCCAAGCAATACAACTGACGCGAAGGTACACATCGACCCAACGATAATCAAGTTGTTTAAATTCGGCGACGACATCTTGATGAACCTGAAACTCATGCGACATCTGTATGGACGACAATGGAGAAATTATTCTAACTCAATTGCAAAAAGTATTTAGAACATCCCTGCTTTTCTTGATTTATTAAGAGTCTTCGCACTTTTTTGAATTCCTGCTCTCAGCCCACCTGTGATTTCGATATTTGATGTTGATGAACAAGAAGATGAAAGCGAGTGAGATACCGGTCAACGCAAGAAACGACATTACTATGAATAACAGATTCGAAATATATTGTCGTTTTCTCTCAATTACAGTAGCGTCGAGAGGAGGTTCCCAATCTTGAATGGAACTTAGTTAAGAGAAGTTCGAGCGAAAACAAATCTCGTACCGGTGAAACCTCTTCTGAAGTTTGTCACGTCAATACGATAAAGTAAAGCGAGTATTCTAAAACCTCCAAGATCACTTTTCATTGTGAATATATCACTAGAGCCGTCGTAGTGTCCAACATCAGTGTAGGCACCATTTCGCCATTGTCGAATGTCGATGAGTCCTAAGCGCTCGTTATTCTCGAACCGGACACGTCCCTTGAAGAATTAAGTCTGACTCGCTGATAAAAATGAATGAAGATAAAAGAGAATACTGTAACAAAGTCAGCATACCGTGACACCTTCAAATGAACTGTTGTTGATTGCCGACAGCAGTTTCATATGGGAAAACGATGCGTTTGCACTAAGGGCTTGACTTAAAGCTATTGCTAGCGTCCATAGCCCATCATAGAGATAACCCTGCCAGATGTTAGGAGAGTCTCGTTGGAGCTCCGTCCAAATATAGGAAGCTTTCTAAAAATATGGACCTATGCTGCTTCAGAGGACACGAGCTTTTCAGTAGAATGCGATTTCTCGATCTTTTTGATCCTCGTGTACAGTTGTCAAATATGCGCTGCAATACTAAACGTGATGGTTGATTGAATACCATGTCCCAAGGAACAGTATAAAAAACTTATCAGAGAGGATAGCAGTCTTTATTTGACACATCTGCAAACTGTCACAACTCATTTTATTGGCAAAACTCACATTGTATCACCTCGGCGATGATACGAATAGAGTCGAATGCATACTACAATACTGAAGAACTCATCAACACTTATTTTTGCATACTTTTGCATAACGAGTACTTTTCACTTTTCTCCTTATCTTTTGGGAAAAAACAAGATGAATCTGTCCACAATAAAATTTCAAGAATCGACTTTACTTGAAGCTCGGCATTATCAGCCAATAATTTCTTCCTTGATTATGAAGCTAATGCCACATAGTTATTGTGGAGATAAACATTACACAATACCCTCGTAGTAATAATTTGAAAAAACTGGATTCTATCCTTTTTTCTGGTGCTCATAAGTTCTTTGAAGAGATTTTGATACTTAAACCTCGTATGATCATCCAGTGAAATAGTTAACCACAAATGTTCAATAGAATGAGAATGTTCGCGCTTCTCTTATTTCGAAACTTCCATAAATAAATTTAACTATAAGTCCAAAAGGTCGAAAGTCCCTATAGATAACTTCTATGTACGAGGATGGTGATTCCTCTCGCACTTACGCCTTCAGTGGAGAATTTTTCTGTGATGGTCTTTCAGTACAGTAGCTTTTCGTTAGTGCAAAAAGTGTATCACCATTATGTCCTTCTTATACAGAAAAAAACACGGTACCTTCTTGCTGTTAAATCACCTTATTTCGATTAATATGCATATATGCAACGAGTAGTGAACCGTGCGCTTAGTCATTAGCAGTAGAAGACTTAAACTTGCGACCAGCACTCCTACGACTACCGAACTGCAACATCAGATAAGGAGTACCTATGTGAGACGACTACATTATCAGAAGCTTCTAGAGCGAATGATAGGAAAAGAGGGCTGGTGTACAACCACATCAGCACACAAGATGCGCTCTGACAAATAAAGGAAGAAGAATCGCCAGTCCGGGAGATCGAACTCATTCCTCTTGCAAAACTCCTATGCGCAAGTGATTAAACTGTACGCTAAGTTGAACTGGAAAAGCCGGAGAATAGGCTGTCAAACACGAAAGTTCATGCGAATTAGGCCTTTTATTTTGCCGCTGTTATGTGTAGACGGCAACGATACGTTACGATAAATTTCCTCCACGACGACGCACGAATAGCTGCTGAAGCAGGTTATGTTCAACCGGAAACACATGGCATAAAAAGAAAAATTCACATTCTGGAATTACAGTAGAGAATCGAACCATCTTACATTTTACTATTTCCAACTCTACGAAAGCTCTCCTGCGGTAAGTACCACGACCAAAGAGGTGTTATGACTTTTAGCACTCGTTAGAACACTTTTAAAAAATCTAATCCGTGCTTCTTCGATAGCAAACTCTTCTCCAACACTACATCACCGCTAATAAAAAATATTCCCCTATGTCGAACAAGGATGTACTGCAGGGGTTTATCAGCATCATCTCACAGGTGGGTCGACATTACATCCTACAGTATGAATAAGTAATCTATGTATGAATCACTGTCGTTTTAGTGACAGTTTAGTTTGAAAAGTGGGAAATATTCCAGTCCAAAGTACAGACGTCTTATTCTGGTGAATGAAGAAGACATGCGCTTTTTTCGACATTCCAAGAAAAAGCAATTTTTCTCGTCAAGCATATCAAACTCAGATATATGATTTTCGTATCTGCCACGAAATGGTGAAGACACACCACACAATTATACAGGTAAACCCTAATTTGAAGTGATTATATCAAGGTTGAAAGTTTTGTTGAAATCACTTTTAAAAGTTGTAAGGAAAGCATGAAAATCCTATATCTGTAGGCGAACATATCCACCGCTCCATCGCTATCTCTAGTACCGCTAGAGTCGAAGTGGTATTTTAAATTTTTTGTACTGAGAGAAAACTGTATTTACTTTTCCGCCAATCACATGAGTTCGATTATCCTTACGTACTAAGGCGAACTCAACAGCAAAATGTCCTTCAAACACTTCACTCATCTCCTTGGCTGTACAGTTCTCTGTGCCGAAAGACATCCATCTGAAAATTGATCATAAGTTGCAAAAAACTACAATAAATAATCGTCTCAGAAATAATTTACCCTTTTAAAACCATGCTACAGAATTTCTCAAGACGCAAAATTGAGATACACTTCCCATTAAATACCTATTTCTTTACTTCCAAAAACAGTACGGTATTACCAAAGGAATTCCTGATCAATGTTAGATATATGAATCTTTAAGGTCAAAAGCTGCTTATATATACAAAATTTGAATTTAGTCTCACATAAGCCTCTGAATAGTTAATCAGGCCAAGTAGGGGTTTGTTAGAATGAAACTTAGCTTAGTTTGAGCCCATATTTACGATGCAATTTCGTCGTGACAGTTTTATAACCTAAAATTTACACCAAAACAGAATTCTCATTGCCATGATAGATAGAAATCATGACATAGTTTGCTGCAATTGATTACGATCGTTTTCGAATAGAAGAAACTCCAAAAAAAGAAGAACCTAAGCCTACTCGATATCCGAAAATGGGGTAGGATTTTCTTGTATAGTTAAGGATGAATCTTCTATCACACGTAGTCGTTTAAGCGACCACGTGGCCCTGATCGGACAAGTACATCTTCCGAATTTAGCAAATTGTATCAGACTTGTTTGAGACGGTAGCAGCACTAGTTTGGCATAACGGTGAGCTATCATAAGCTATCATGCAAGCAAAACTTGAATTAAATTTCTTCTATTAAGGTACGAATGGAGTCGGATGCATGAAGGCTTCCTGGTGAGATTAATTAACGCCGATCGCTTTATCTTTCTGTGCTCTTAATTTAGATATGCCGCTGATTGAAGCCATTATTAATTATCCAAACAAAGCTGGTCATTATTACGATTTTCACATACGCCATTGAATGATATCCAGGAAGAATCCACGAATAGCTATCGCCGTACATCTGACGATGGAACGCTTCGCATAATACGATGGCCGCCATATCTTCAGCTACATCAACGACAAGAATTCGAACATCACGTCGCTAAATTTGGCAGTTTTTGTCATTTTTTTTTTGAAAAAAGAAACACTGTATCATATACAATTGAATAACAGCCTCATCTGTTTTGTGCAAGCAACAGATTTATGAGTTCGTTTAGAATGTCTACTTGTTTTCCTATAACTTCAATTTCATAGTGGAAAAAGATATATCAGTTTTCCTCTGGTTGTTGAAGCAGAATCACTATAGGTTACCTGTCTTCCCAGTGGATTCTAGATGAAAATGTCTACACTGAGCGAAAAAAGCCTTTCTGGAATTCTGTCATAACTCAGGGTTATTCACAAACGATAGTTGTACATTAGGACAAATGTAGCGCTATGGTTAAAAAGGATCAGTAATATTGAGGAAGATTTTGAGTAGATCGCGAGCAGTGAACAAAGCAAGTCCTCAGTTCGTGGGGTGGGTTAAATGGTATCAAGGCTGGCTCAGAAGGCGAAGATACTGGCAAATGCGAAAGTCAACGTGTACGTCAACTCTGAACTTAATCACCAATACGATGCTACGAATACAATGAATGTATGACATATCTCTAATTGATTGGTCAACGTCGAACGCTGTTTACTTTTCATTCTTCAACAATCATTCATGGGGATTTAAAAAGCACCAATCCCTTTTCATTCATCATGTTCCATCCGTCTCTGTCACACCGCTTGTTGCCCATTGGCTGTGAAAGCCGTATGTATTGAAAGATTGCGACACTCGTGCGTCGTATATCTAGTTTATCCCTTGGGGACCTTGAGGTCCTCGTTATATCACCCTATCCGAGACACAATTCACTGGATTTTCTGAGGTTTTCAAAACATGAAATTTATAGCTTAATAGATGATTGAACGGTGGATGTGTACTGATTGACAACTACCTTTGATTCGATTGATTTGATTCCCTTATACATGATTGTGAAGTTGTGATTTTGGATAGGAGTCATGGTTGAATGGGCTGTCAATGTTTCAAATCATCCGCATGTATAAGATATATCAAAAAAAGAACATTCATCGCTAAAACTACCACTAATCATTTAGCTCTAACCAATTTCAGGCATAATATTACGATACAATGGACACCGATGTTGATAGGGTGGTTCCTAAGTGGTTGAGGATACTAACCATTGATACAAAAATGGTTTGTGATTTGATCCCGCACATAAAAAATCATACTTTTTTCCCTATGAGGTGAGAAAATCTGTATCGAACTCGTCTGAAAAAGAAATAAGATTGTCGGATCGACGTTGACCACAGACCGTTTGCGAACCACCTGAGGACACTAATGCAAGGCTATTCAATTTGAGCGAATTCGCGAAGTTGACATCACGAAGATTAGTGAAATCTTACGATGCAGTAAAATACGAAAATTCGATTTGTCAGTTAACAGAGGGAAACATTGGAATAAAGCAGGGACTCTTACGATATATCATGTCTTATATGGTGAAAGATAAAGCTCTCAGCGTTCATCCACTCTAAAATGTACCACGCATGCCACTTCATCAAGCATTATTCCAAGTGATTGAATCACATTTCGCTTTTACAATGACTTGCGGTATCCTAGCGATATACCACGTCAGCGTTGTTACACTCCTCGACAGGTCTGACTCCAATTCAGCGACTCTGAAGCAATGGAAGACTTTGTGAGCCTTGAGTGCGGGATCGAATCATCGACCACGTGTGTGCCGTTGGGCACACTTAAACACTGTGTCATACGCGTCCCCATAATGATTACAAACTTTAGTATATAAAGGCGTTATATTATTACTGTGCTACAGCTTACCTTGAGCTCATCGAGCTCATTTCCAATGTTGTCCATCTCGTGTTTGGTCACACCTGCCGTATATACCACCTTTATACCGTAATTGTGCTCCAGTTTTGTTGTCAGCGATTCGTGTGGCTGAAATTAAGCCGCTAACGAATACTAGTGAACAGGTTATAGCTAGCGAATACTTGTCGTCCTGAGCTATACGGAGAACGAGGTTTTCAAGATCAGCGGATGAAGGCAATGTTTCAAAATGAAAGCCGTAAAATATCAAAAGTGAAAACAAGACGGTGCAAAACATGAATTTTCACTATACGAGCACTGTGCTATGTTACCCCTTTGCTACTATTAGAAAGGAGCGTGTGGTACCGCTGAGACGGGCGAAACGCGTACGTATAAGATTAACGTAAAATATCAAACCTCGAAAAAGGCTCTCTGATAAGGTGACATACCCCACAAAAAAACACAGATAAACAAGCAAACGATTTTTAGAGTTCTTAAAATGTATCAATGACAGCTGACTGTACTCTTTGTGAGATCTCTTTATGGCTTCCTTTTTCACAAGATTCATAATGTTCACGGCATGTTCTAATCAACTGACTGTTAAGCTATTTTTCGTTGAGTAGGCGTTTGGCTCTTCATCAAGGATCTAAATCCGACCCTAAACCCGAAGTGTGTGATAGAAGCCAATAATTCTGTACATGGAGCAATTAGAAAAACATGTTTTCATAGAAAAAAAAATTTTCTCGCCTACTCCAGTGTCTGATTAAAGCCATCATTATTTTCCTATTGAATTTCTTGGCGATAATTCAGATCCGCCGTTCCTTCTCAAACAGAAGGTCGAATTCATCAACACCACCAAAATCCGAAGCGGAGATAACCACTTTTACTATTCATGAGTGCGAGTGTTTACGCCACTTCACATCCGGAAGTGGATATCTTTTCTTACGCCCGAGAATGGCAACGGGTTCAAGGCGACGAAGATTTACTGTGCTTAACAGAACTTATTAGTTAGCAGAATATAATCTCAGCAATCAAAATCAAGTGGTCCTAACAGGAAGCACAAAACTGATTCTGATGATGAGCGCTGATCAACGACTAATTCCGAATCCATGGACACGAGTGCGCTCTTATTTAAGTTCTGAAATATTAGTAGCCAATCAAGGTGATTCGGTTTCATAACTACTTTTGTAACTGTGCGACATCTCTTGCTGAAGGTGTAGGTCGCAGAACAAATCCTGTCAATCGTATTCCTCTTCACACTTGTGAAGGTGGGTCTGTTGGTTGCACGGTAATGACTAAAACCTTTGATGACTCTTCCAGAAATTACTTCACTGGATATGAATTTGATCAAAGTGTGTGCCAAACAAATTTAATCAAGCTGTTGATAGTTTCTTCGTAAAATGTCAGTATTCCTTCAATCTTCTCTTTGCCGTTCTATCTCATCATCTCACCTCTATTCATCATGTTATTAGCCCAAGTTTTGATTTAGTTATATATCATCTAAATGACGAAAACAGGCCTACGGCCGGAGGACTTGAATTACGCAATTCCTCTAAATCTATGAATTTGCAGGGATTATATATAGCGCAAGTGCAAGATAGTGTAATGAAGAAAATTTGGCTCACTACGAAATCTGAAGGTTGGGCTTATCATATTACTGTCAACAGAAAAGTTTAACAATAGAAGCATTAGCAATCGCAGGAATCACTTCCGTTCTGTGAGGATCCGAACGGTATGGCATAGAATTTCCGCGCACTTCAAAATGCCAGGAACTGTCTGTAATGGCTACCTAAGAGAACGCTTCAGTCTAGCTAACTCGGGTCTCTAAGAATAATGACGCTCGACAATTCCTACTCATGAGAGAAGAAAACATTTTCTCAAATTTAAGCCGACAAAACACAAAAATCCAAAGAACTCTGTAATGATGAATGTGAAACTATCAAGCGATGTAAGAAGTGCTAGGTTTTGAAAATACGTGATGTGTGGTCGTGTTAGAACGGAAATACCAACGAGGCAATGAGAATTTGAAAATGCTAAGCAACTGTGTAAACCATAAATAAATGAATCAATAGATGAGGAGAGAAGTTAAGATGACGAAGAGCTATTCGACTTACCAATGCGTACCTTGGCTCGTCACTCTGCTTTAGAGTGCCGACTTTCCTCCAACCAAAATGATTTATCAACCGGCACTTCGCATTGTTTAAATTGCGGTCACCAGGCACGACGCGAAAAAAAGTTGGATAGAGCTGAAAGACCAGTATTGTAAAAGAAACGTGTGATGGTGATCACTTGTCTTTTATCACAGATTTCCATAGTTTCTAAAAGAGCGGATCTAAACCAATGGTTAGAAGTGTCCTGCTATTTACACGTGGTCACCGATTCGATTCATCTTAGGCTCACCAAGGCCTCCTATGCTACCGAGTTCAACAAAATTTTCGGGGCCTGCCCAGAAGAATAGCAGCACGGCCTTGACACATCGGTAGGCCACTTTGAGTCATTGTAAAAGTCAGACATGCACCTGTCACCTTTAGCAATGCTCAATAAAGTCAGACGCATCCTCAGGATTGATTAACGTAAAAATCTATAGCTCTAAATCCTTCTATAGCCTTAGAAGTAAGACAAAAGGAGGATTCTATTAAATGACCACTAAGAGCGAATCTTAAAAACAATAAAGTACTAACACACTTGGGTCGTTGCCATTATTTACCGATCGAGCCTTCTTTCTTTGCCTTTCATTATACAATTGCTGTGAAACTCACGATAGACTCCTCCACTTGTTCACAAACATATCAATGGGACCGCTCTATTTACAAAAAACTGGTCCTTTAAAAAGAAAGAAGGGCCCACAACCTTATGTAATCTTGCAGCGTCTACTTATTACTACTGTCACGGCGATGCCAAATTTAGGGTTCTGCTAGAGTAACCGATGCTCAACTTTTCCTTGTTTTTACTGTAACACCTGTGAATGTAGCACGAACCGCGATAGATTTTATATAGCTCAGCCCCTAACATTGTGTTTTCTTTTTCATGTTTCCGCTCTTTTTCCACGTATTGAAAAGATTTCTGTGCTTTTCTTATGCTGGGCTTCCTCTATTTCTTTTGTGTCGCCCCCGTGTCACTGGTGCACATATAACTCCAGTGTGGAGAAAAATATCGTTTACTATACTATCAGATGGCCGTCAGCATTGCAAGAAGTTGTATAGGTTGTGTAAAGAGATACAATGTTTTTTTTCTAGATGTGATATGCCATCGTTCCATGCCGCAAACATTCATCATAGAGAGTGGATTCAGAAAATAACAAATTACGCATGCATAGAAAACAAGGACATTATGGAGGACATTTCGGAATAAAAGTCGCTATCCTCGCACAGAAATGGAGAAAATAAGGACGTAGAACTATCGCAGGGATTGGATTAAGTATAAATATCAAAGAAATGAGGAGCAAGGGGGAGTGCGTTGTGATTATGCGTGACCTCGCCCTATAACTTGCTCTGATTTTTGACCTGATCCAGGGACATTCCTTACCTACAATGATCTAGTGTGGCTGACTAACAGCGGACCTACATCCTGGAAGGAAAATCTTCAACGAACAGAACAGTTATTGTTCAAAAGGAACTGTTCATTACGCGAATGAAATTCTTGCATTACGTTTTTTCTGTTGAGGTTATGAAAGTGTTTAGAAGAGTAGACTACATGACAATTTAAGTCTTCCAGGCCTTGAAGATGGCGAGACCGCCGAGACGTCAGCTATTATGAATGAATAATAAACAGCAGCATCATGTGCTCATTACGAAAGCGCTGAATCGTTAATCATCATCTATACCACCAATCCAGGCACGAACCGCAGGGAGTAATGCATCTAAATCACACTGGACATGGAACGGTATATACGATTGTTATTGTGATGCGAGAGGTGCATCACGAGTTCATATGATCTCTGTCCGGTGCTCTCCACTTGAACAACTCAGTGGAAGACTTATAGAAAGCGGTGAGCACATTGAAGACCAATTTTTGTTCTTTCTAATGAAATAATGGAGGTGTTTGGCTGACAGAGTTGTGAGCAACCTGAACTTTCCAGGCTCTGAAGAAGGTGTAACAGCCAAAACAGCACCTTTGGAATAAGTATTATTATAAAAGCCTCGTATCCAGATTAAAAAGAAAGATAAGGAGTTACCGAATTATCAATAATATAGTCATTTCTTCTATTAGACAACTCTAACAGCATCTTACAGACTGTGCAGAGATCGAGGGCTTGATTACGTTAGGGCGTGGGCTGAACGAACAACCCAGCCACCATGTATGTTCTTCACCATCCTTAGTCACTACGCTAAATGCACACTTCTGTGTCATACGAATCGTTGATTCTTGTGGTATGATGGTAACATGTGCCCGCAACACTGGTAAAGAGATTCCAGTTCTGCTTATCACTGATCATTTTGGATACATAAACATCAGAGCGATATTTCACAGTAGTACTACTGTCGAACAAATTCAGTTGCTTGACATAACAGTAGAATGAAGAAGTTTTTACAAAAATTCTGCTTTACTATCTAAGATTTGAAGTACTCTGTACGTTGTCTTTCATTACAGAAGTACCAGACTCTTTGAGGAACAAAAGCTGAGAGATTGGTCAGCTTTTATATTAAATGGATAAATGGCTACGAGAGCTTTCTATAAATGAGATTCAGACTTAACGAGATCAAAAGAAGCCGTGAAATTGAATGACACCATTGCACTGCGTGTTTTCTTGCCACGTGCGTCAGAATTCGGTTTCGATTTCCCTGCACGTTGAGCAAATTTCGCTGATGAACTGCACCACTAGTAATACGCTTAGGTGCGTCCCTTGAGGTTCGTGACTGAAGAATTATTCGTCAGAGCTGAGATTGGCCAAACGAGGCCGACAATGCTGTGAGGCGATTGAGTGCCTTTGACGCTTGATTCACTTAGGCACTCAATCATGCTGCTTATCTGCTTCACATCAATGGCTAGTATCGAACGACAACTGTCTAGACATGAGTCGATGTCGACTCCACACCAAGAATTCTTTTTCAACAACTGAATGCTTCATGTGGTATGGAACCACTTCTTATAATTGTAATTGGGCACTACTTCTTTTTTGTAGGAAAAAATCAACTACAATAAGATTGAAAAGTACAAGCATCTTTGATGTCAAAGAAATGAGCGAAGACTTGCTAATGGCCAAAAGCACGAAACTTTTCGGATTTCAAAAATGATAATTGTACTTATGCTTGTTTGCCTCTAATGACATTACGCCAATTTTCCTCTCCCTATTAAATATACCTAAGTGTATAACTCATACAGGTAATAATTTCGTTACTTCTGAGACGGAATGGATTTATGATCAATCCAGCTTCTTGAACCAGTCGACAAAGGCAATTATCTGAGCAAAAACTTGAAGGATTTATATTTCTCAAAGCACATTTATTATTGGTTGGTGTGAGATTTAGATGATAATTGAAAGAAGAAAAAATTGAGGAAAAAGACGAAAAACGATAGAATTGAGAAGTGGATTTAACAGCAAAACCTTTCAAGATCATCGTGCAAGTGTAGGTACTTTTGAAAAAATTGAATCACTTTCACTGCCTCTTTAAGAGCAGTTGACTTCATCTTTGATATTTGAGAAGATTAAGGCACGAGTTTAAGTATAAAGAAGAAAATTTTCAACATTAAAGCAGCAATGCATGTCAACAAATTCAAGACTAGAGTGATATACCGTTCTGCACTCACCAATCATTAAGGAATGGGTCATACATTCATCCACTCGTGAAAAAGTTGCTCATTGTAATTATTCGGCTTAAAAGAGGTCGTCCTGTACCCTTCTGATGTATTATTTTATTGTTTTCTATCTTCTCAGACTAGTCAGATACCAGTTTGATGTCAACCCAGGAGGAAGGTAGGCCTAGTTTGCGCGGGTGCGGAATAGAATCAACGACCACAAGCGTACGCACAAATGCAATCTACAAAAATTCTTATTTTACCGCTTCTATGGCAGTATGCGATGTTATAACTACATATGCAAAACCTAAAGCCTAAAGCGAGAGTTAAACCCGAGTTTCACTTTCATTGTAAGCGAGTGTTGACCACTACACTACCTTAATCCATCTGCTATCATTCTTCCAAAATTATTACAGATTATACACATATATATACATGTATATATAAGAGTACGCATGTGGTGCAGTGGCAGATGTGCCCTGCGACACACACGTGGCCGATGGCTTGATCCCACGTGCAATGTTCACCAAGCTCTTTAACCCTTCGAGACAGTACCAGACTTCTTTAGGACGAGAGCAGCACTAACTTGACACATCGCTAGGCTACCGCTACTCATTGTACATGTCAGATATGCATTCAAGCATCGACGGTGCCTTGTGAAACGTACACATGGCACAATTCTCAACACCGAGAGCTTCATTACATATACAAAAGCTGTTAGCTTAAATGAGTTCAATATGTGCGTCTCTACTAGATCGTACCCCTTGACGATTGGCTGCAGACAACTTCGATGTACGTTCGATATCGCGTCGCAGTACGAGCTCTTGGTAAAGATGAATTCCACTGTGTCCTAAGGTTCGCAGCCATGCCGTATCACTCAGAATTCTTGGATCATATGTGCATTGCACAGAAATTTCCACCGGAGTATGCACGATCCAGAAAAGCCAAAACAAAAATTACGAAAGTCAATGATTCAAAGAAGGTCTGTTTTTTGCTTTACAACACCTAACCTACTACGAAAAGTTAAGCGTTTAACTCATCCACAAACCTCATGAGAATCAGCGGTGGCGAATTTAGCATGTGTTTCGGCATAACTTAATTGTACAATTTGCCAGTACTTCAATGCCATCGCTACTGGTTCGTTCACCTAAATTGCGTTATAACGGAACTCATTCTGTTACTTCAAAAAAATCTCTAATTATTAGTAAAAGCTTTCACCCAATATAAATGATTCAATTCGTAGGCCATCTGGGCAATAATTCATTACTACAGTCATTACAGAGAGCCAAACTTCTTGAAGTCACTTGAATTCGCTAGAACTCCTAAATCTTTCCCTCGACATTTTTTGCTCAATTTACCAGTTATTCTAGTATTAATATCCAAGATCGTTAGCGATGGATACAATGGAAAGTGTGCTGTAATGATCAAAAACCTTTTCAAATGTCCAAAAATTAGCATAAGAATTGAAGAAAGTGCAAATTTATCTAAGAACCGTTCAAAATGACTTATTTGTTTTGAGAAATATAGTTTCAGTTGCTTTCAACTCCTCAGGCTATTACCACTGACTAAAAATCCATTGGAACATCCAGCAGCAAAATTATAGTTGAATGAACAATATTAAAAGTCTTGCAAAATTAATCGGAATTTCCTGTTGTGCCACATCACATCTGAATAATGGCGGGATTTCTACCAATGAAATCAACCAAAATTCGATGGTAGCGAACAACGAATGATTACCAGTCACAAGATCAGCTCAGATCTGCCTTCTCAAGCAGCTAAGCTTTACTCTTCCAGCTTGAAATCACTAAAGTGCAGCCATGAATTCTATGATTGATGGGACCTAAAGGCCGAAATGTACGTCTAACATTATATAAGTTCCAAAACAGAGCCCACGAAAGGCTTGAAACATGTTATCAGAGTATGTACTGCCTTGAATAAGGTCTCAGAAACAGTCGAAAAGTGGAATTTTACGATTTTTTACACACATGCTACAATAATTTATTTATTTCGCCACTATATATATGGATGTTGATGATACTCGAAACTCTGAACCTCAGATGGGAGCTGATTTCGTTTTTCACTCGCATGGGGTGCGCTTGCTACCACTACACCGAGTCTGTTGCTCTGCTACCGCTCATTACGCGGATAAGTCGCAAACACTTAGATGTTAGCAGCTTCAATGTCTTATATCGCAGAAAGATTGTTAGCATAGCAACGACTTTGGTTATGTGGTGGTGCCACGTGCCTCCGGTGTAGGTGAAAGGCGGGTTCAACTCCCGCCTGAGGTGTGGAGTTCTTGATATAAATCAGCATCCTTGTTCTAGTTTTTGAACAAGTTGCCATATAACTTCATATTTCACTTTGTCAACTTACTTAAACATATGTCTTTGCAAAGTTGTAAGTAAAACAAAAAGCCTACTAAATATGCAAATTTAACTTTCGCATACTTCTGTGCACATCCCACCAAACAACGCCACAGGACGAGGACGTGATGCGATTAGGTCGAACAACGCCTTCATACCGAGTGATGTCTTACACTGTAACAAAAGTTGCTAATTTGATAGAATTATATCATTCGCAACTTAACACTGGCAATGGAAATCAAAAGGTCATTTCATTCTTCAGTAGGTATACACTAAACGGGATGGACTACCCCACTCTATACGGCAAACAATCTCTCTGGCTTTTCAACTTCAAACGGACCTGTTTGATCTAACAGTGGATTTTCAAAAATCAAAAAAAACTAAGACGTAATATACGCATGTTTTTGAACAAAAATTGTGCTTTGCCCTCATTAAATCCCATGTAATTCAGTTTTTACAGAGTAGAGGGTTCATTTTCTGTTATTCTCAGCACCACGTTCATTATTTATTTATTTCCACATCTCATCATATATTTGGTCTGCATACTCCCTTCATACTGCACAAATTCCTATTCACCTTTTTATTTCATGAAGTGCCCTGTTATTGTTACCATCACCACTATTTTTACTATCAAAATAATTTAACTATAATTATCATTGTTGATATTACAATCGTTACTACATGACTCGACATCATATATGTCACACTGTGCAAATCCAAACAATTGATCTGTTTTCTCGCATCCAGCATGCATGAAGATCGTAAAACTAATTCTTGCATGTGACTTGAGGATTTTTCACCTTCGTCATGATTGTCTTCATACGTGGGGGTCGATTCTCACTGGAATTTCGCTATAGCCATGCTAAACGCACCCCTACGTGAATTAAAAGTAGAGGCACTCACCTGGATAAGTGTAGTATCAGTCTTCCGACTCCAAAATGATAACAGGCTCGGCGGGCCTGAGGTGAGTGCGATTCTGTGCCCGGTTTGGTGGGAACATATGCGTAACTAACGGGATCACTAATG
The DNA here is from genome assembly GCA_019055375.1 of Parelaphostrongylus tenuis. NCBI lineage: Eukaryota > Metazoa > Nematoda > Chromadorea > Rhabditida > Metastrongylidae > Parelaphostrongylus > Parelaphostrongylus tenuis. The sequence goes on from JAHQIW010007185.1 coordinate 416,119, forward strand.
TTGTGCTACTCACTCTCTTATACCAACAATAATACATAAAAAATGATCTTTAGTGGTAGGAAGAAGGTTTTTTGCAAAGAACAACTCGTCCCTTAAGTTATCCCATTTCTCCCCGCAGTGCGCTATCGTAGGTCTGCAATACATTTTATGCGAAAGCATTTCACTATTGCTGCAATTGAGTCTAATCATCGAGCTAAGGCATTTTAGCAACGAACCAGTTGATAGAATCAAAATCTCGATGTTCTGGTAGGAATCGTCACCTTTTTGCTAGTTTCTGTGAATTCGCGTCGTTTTACATATTTCGGCATGCTCAAAATATCAAAAATCCCGATTTCTTATTGTTCTTATTACTACCAAAAACGAGTGTAAATGGTCAAGTGCAAAAATCGCTTTTATGATAGCTTCAAACAAGTAAAGATTTTGATTTTTCTTATTTCTAGAGTAGCAAATCGTCACAACTTCAGCAAAATTAGTTATATATTGTAGATCGATATGCATCGTTCACACTCATCGTGCTTTATTGTTCAAACAACATCTCATTGAGACAGGGCTTTGCATGCAAAGTTTTTCGGAGTCAGACCATGCCTTTGTTGATTCTTTTCGAACCTCTTAAGTTCGCAAACGAGTTTCTTCAGCTTTGAGTTTTTCTTCTGTTTGCAGAAGTGTTTCAATGCCTCTAATATGAAAGATACTGCACTGCCCAAACAAATTCTTTCCCGCCCTGATTGGGTTTTTCTTGCTTACTGAAGTGAATGGATCAGGCTTGTGTATGCATGTATGTATGTATGGACGGATGAATGAACGGCTTAACAGATGTATGGATATATGGTTGGATGAATGGTTAAACAGAAGTATAAGCGAATAGATGAATGACTGGATATACTGCATTTTTAGGCTCATCACTTTTAATCACTAGCGACTTTGGAAGTTAAACTATTTGGACAGAAAAACTTTGTGCAATACTTCAAGAAGGCAGCAAAATCTTTCTGGTCGTCAACAAATACCAAAGGCAGGAAATAGAATATAAAGTCGATAGAAATATAATAGTTGAAGAAAAAAGAAGAACATTACATAATGCGGATATATAAAAAAAAAAGAAAACAAGACGTGGGCATGAGAACGTGCTCGTAAAATGTGCCCTTATAGGTGCAGAAAACATCCATGAAAGAGTAACTGCTGGAAAATACTGTTTTTTGTCGATCGCACGAAGTGATCTATAATGGGATCCGCTTGATGGCGTGATTTTTTTCCTCCAGGGTCGATTGATTTTCGTCGTTGTCGCCACGGTAACATCCACAACTTGTCGCCAAACTACCACCATGACTACTGTCTTGACAAATTCCAGTACTTATTTTTCAACAACATCATTTCTAATAGATATGTTTTTATAGTCGCGTTCATAAACCCTCAGCTCTATTTGAACATATCTTTAACAAAATTCTAAAATCAAACAAAGAGAAGTAGGAAACCAGCAAAAAATCATACAAGATAAAATTGTTTCATGCATTAATTACGAATTTAACCACAGTGAGAATATTGATGGAAGAGTGATGGATTTAATGGTTTTATTTATTTATTATCATTTAATCAACAATGTTTGCAACTAAACTAGATTATCTAAGATTATCCACAATGAGCTAAGACCTCAATAAGGAAAATTTACTTTTGCTTCTAGAGATCGGCTTTCAGTTAAAGTTATCACTAGACACTTCGTTACTGGGTTTCTCAGAACTGTTCTTAGCTAATTGATAACCAAGAGACTCTAATAGCACATTCTTTCGCTAGGCTTAAGCTTCCTCAGTGTTTTCCCTTCTATCATCCACTTTTATAAGAATGTCAAAATGTTGGCGTCCAAAAAAAGTTTGATGTTCCTATGGAAACTTTATTATATTCTTGAATATTAGCTTACCAATGTTATATAGCTTTTCAGTAACTGTTGCTAAGCCGACTAACTCTAGGCCGCTTTTTTTTTTTGAAAGAGCAAAAGAACTACAAATCAGCCCTAAAGTGCATTCAATTTGTTCAAAAAGATCTGACATAACAAATGTCCCCAATGCCTCATCTTCATTTTTGAAAGCTCTGATAACGAGAAAAAGAACGATTAAAATGACAATGAAAAGTATTTGGTCGCTTTGGAAATAGATGGATGAGAGCAATAGTACTCAAGACTCAATCAGGAAAAAAGCTTTTGTGGAGGTGTTTTTAACTTTTGATCAACTTTTAGCATTTTTTTTTTACGTTTCCACATCCAAATGAATTCATTAAACGCCAAACGTAGTTGATTGAAAGGTATAAAAGGAAATTGGTCAAGTGTTTGCTTCTTTTAATTGTGGGTGAATGATGTTTGGAGTCTAGTTGATATGCTCCGTAGCGCATTATGAATATTGTTTTAGAGCAAAAAGAGCTTTCAATTTGTGTGAAATTGAGCTTTATATTGATTATCAACAGATTCTCATGGCGAAAAATAGAAAATTTGAGAGTTTTTCCTTATCAAACGAGTAGGAGAAATATAACTAGACAGGAATTGATGATCCAAACATTCCAACTATCTTGTACTCCGCTCTCCATAAGTTGTAGATACCTTGAATTTTCAGATAACTCGTCCTTGAGTCCATACAGTTCCCAGAACTTCAGTTCACTTCGTTATCCTGGAACCGTCACAAACGAGGTGATTGAGCTCGATAGTTTTTTAGCTGGAGGAAACTCTGCTATCTACTCATTTCGCTGTCTACTAGATGAACTTCGAGCCTGATATTTCATAAAAACCAAGGATAACCCACATGAGCTTTAAGCAGGTCGCTGGCACATCGCAGACAATCGCATCCCTTGTGGTTCGGAGAGAAGTCTGCCGTCTTGCGCTTTGGTTCGTTCAAGACGACGGCTATTCCTATATGGCAGCGAGTTCTGTGATTGTTGACCGAGTAACTGGTGGGAAGCAGGCCTTCTCAGGTGAAGCTTGCATGGGCCTTCTTTCGTGCTGGGTGACCTTCGCTGTCTTGAATAGCAAAGTGGATGTCGCAAATTGCACATAAATATGCATACTTTTTGAAAAAATCTTTGTTGATGAATTACCGAGTGTGGATCACTGGGCTCAATGGGAGTGTGAGAAGATAAATATTCATAGGCATCTTGTCAGACTTTCAGTAAAACTAATGTTTGTCTGCTACATGCAACATCAACTTTCTCTCGAAGACTTTTCGCTCCATTGGAAACAGTCAGGCACACGTTCATTCTGGTAGTTTTCAACGATAACTTAGGAAGTCACATGTGCCCAGAGACGCATAAAAACGTCTACGTACTTGCGGATGATATCAGTTAACCCGACCCAGCAAAGGCAGCGGAGGACCGCCTTTGGAGAACTAAATGGCCGTTTTGGTCCCCGCAATACCTCTTCGTCATTTGCCGTCACTTGGGAATGAGCGACATGGCCACCCTGCAACTAATCGGCTCAACATATACAATATGGCAGAAGATCCGTAATGTAGTCGAAAGAAAGACTGCTTATTAGATTTATTCTAAAAAAAGAACAAAGCTCTGAGTCCTAATCAACACGTACATGTGCGCCAGGCGCTTAACTTCAAACCACCAACATATAGGACGTATATTTAGTAGTTTTCCTATCCGCCCAGACTAGTTTGCAACCAATTTGAGGAACCGATGGCATGCTTCCTGTGGTCGAAATCGAACAGGACCCTGTGAATGTTCGAAAGCAAAGCTAACGGCTGCGCTATGCTCGCCCATATGCGTAAACAACCAAGTAAATTCCAAGAAACATGTGCAGGAAATTACCACTTTTACATAGAAGACATGAAAATCCTAAACGCTTCATGATTTTGAGGCAATTACTGTGAAAAATTACTACGCGGAACAGATGGCGAGTAAGAAAAGCTGGATGTGAGGGATAAAAATAATCCTGACAGCGGCAAAATTATAGAATGACCATGATTAATGGTGTTTTTATTTTTAAACACATGAATTATTAAAATTTATACTAATGCCTGTAAATCTGCTAACTTTCATTAGTTTTGCAGTGTTGAGTTCATCAAATATGACTTCTAAATTCATTTTATCATAAGTAAAAGACCTTGTTATATTCTTCTTTGATTCCACAAGCGTGTACTTTTCATTTCTTCATAGTTTATATTCGAGTGTAATCCTACTAATCACGTCAATTCGCCTGCATTCTATAACCAGACCTTTTTCATCTTGCTTTAGCACCTCGTCATTCAATGAAATCTTTCACCTCGGAGATGTGTTTTTCTTCTGAGCAAACGATCTTATTAGAGTAGTTACCGCCAACAATTATATGACGATAGGTAACTGACTGAGGCTTAGACATCGGAAAACTTGGATAAAGACTCTCAATCTTCGGAAAAGTCGAAACGTGTCGCTTGGAGTGCCACAAATTGAAGTGTTTCCACTTTTAAGACTTCAAATGTCGTCTTATCGTTTCACTCACAATTTTTCGTTGGAAAGTTTCTTGCTTCAAGGAACAAAGTGTCAATCGACACATCTCTTGAAGAACGCTCTCATCTAGAAACTTCTGACTTTCAACAAGAGGATAGAGAAAAAAATTATGACGTTAGTGTTTCTTTTATGAAAATCACTCTATGTTCCCGTCGCTTTCACTCTCTATCTATCTCCCTATAATTTATCTATTATTTTCTTGCATACTTATATTTTGCCTTCAACAACACGCGGATGACACAGGGTGGATTTCAACGCATCATATTCTCTTGCTTTTACTAATTTTTAGAGATAAGTAAATATAAACAGATGTAAATGAATAAAAATAACAATAAAAGTGCGTGTGACCTTTATATGGTTCATATTGTCGTCAAAATGCTAAAAAGGAAATTCTCTTTCTGAACTCATATTGGCTTATGAGCCATATGACATGAGGAAGAACATCAGAACCCAAAAACTTTCTCTACCGTAGATTTCATGGCTTCTTTCCATCGCTTGGAAAGTATAAAAAAGATTTATAGCGATATAAACAAGTCCAAATTTCGATAGAATTGCTTTTGAGCGAGCAACCAGCGTAAGAATAATCGTCGGGAGGATTTTTCAGATTAATCACCACATAATTGGTTCAGTCAAATTCTGCATAAAATAGACGACAGTAATAAAATTTTGCTTACCTTTGTATCCTTATAAATGAGTTCTAGTTTGAAACCATTTAGAATACACGAATGATTCTGAATGAAGTTCAATGCGAGTTTGATAGCCGGCACAACATCAAACGGTCTCTTATCGAGAGAATGAGGTAGAACCGAGGTCATGAATACTCCGATTGGAACTGGTGTACCACCGGCCCGTGGTTTACACGAAAGTCCAACGACATTGTATGATGTCAGAGCGGCATAGATTGCAATCGAGTACCACATTTTCACTTGTAGCGGGCAGTTCATTATGGAATCGCATCGGACGGAATCTTCTAGTAAACGTCACGAATCACCTCCAGCTCTTTTGACAATGGAAAAAATTTACAATCTGGCTTTAATAGCAGATCGATTTGCCGTTGAGCAGTTGTCATACGGACTGAAAGATGAAACAACCGACTACTGGAGGCGGCTCCAATGCCGACAGTGGGCGGTGTCGGCGATTAACGTGAAGAACATGAAAGAAATTGTTTTACGACGACAAAGCACAACCGATTCCAGCCTTTCAACTTCATCAACGATCTAACAGAGCATGCAACTATCGACATTATTTGGTCTCAGTCAATTGCCCTCGAAAACTGCAACAATGCTCAACCGACTTACGAGCAGCTGCTTGAACTGTGACTTTTCTAGGCATTCAGGAGTTGGATGTGTTCGTGGATTGCTTTATAAAAACTATTTTTGAAGCTCCAGGAAAAAAACTTGGAGCACCAAATCACTTTCTGATTTTTCTATGCATCTCAGGATTAACTTTGACAAATAAATGTAGATGTGTTTGTGGATAAATCTCTAAGGACTTATATTGAACCTCCAGGAACTTCCAAGAGAAAATCCGGGAGCAGTAAACTATTAACCGATTTTCCTCGCCATCTCAGAGAATAACTTTGCTATTTAAATGTGGAACTGTTTGTGGATAGCTCTATAAAAACTATTTTCGAACTTCAAGTAAAAAATCCCCGATCAGTAAATCACTACAAGTAGAATTTTTGCCAGGACCAACACCATTATCTGTGCGCACTGACAATTGAAATTGAAGAAAGTATATAAGTATTGAGGCAAGATAAAACTATCGATCAAAAACTAAGTAACGTTATAAAAAAAGGCTAATTGGATAGACTGGAAGACAAATCGCATCTAATTCAGCGTGACATCAATGCAAAAAGAAGATAGGTTGAACAACAACGCTTCCAAAATGCAAGAAACGGCTGACCGTTGAAAAAATATCAAAGAATTTATTATTTTTCATGACCTGTAAATATACAAGTGTTTTACTATTTTCTGCGGAAGAAATTTAGCTTGTTCCTACTGTAACTGACGATAAGTCCTATACAGCCAAGTACTACACTTCTCTACAATATTTTCAGCTAGAAGCATTTTAGATTTTGTGCCACTTTTTCTACTAACTGCTTTAGAAAGCAACGAATTAAGAAGTCGATTTTATACTACTATACTCTACTGATCTCACTTTTTTGCTTACTGCCTCACCCATTCTCAAACTAAAACTTTTCTTTCCCTGTTTCATGCCTTCACTTTTTTCTTTTATTTTCCTTCCACTTCTTTTTAAACTTAAGCCATACCGATCGCTCTATCTTACATCACTGGGCGCCTACAATATTCGTAAGCTTAAACGACTAGACTATACGAAACTAGTTCAAAAGAATACTTACTCAATAAAGCTCCTTATTTTATTTAGCTGCTTCTAGCGCAGGCATGATGTTTCAAGTATACACACTGATGCAGAGTGATGTGCAAAGCTTTCGCGTCAGCTGGGACTCAAACCCGTATTCCATTCTATCCGGAAGCGCGTGCTCTAACCCGTTGCACTATTGGCGCCCGTTTTGGTCACCACTCCTTCTACTCTACAACACATCTCTCTGTCAGCGACAGCCAACAACGTCCTGGCCCAGGTAGTTGCTTATCGACATTGAACCTAGTCACGCTGACAGATATTGGGTATTAGATGACCAAATATAATCCTTCTATTTTTTTTCTTCGATTTAACCGCTTCTAGCGGTGGTATGATGTGGCTAAATAAAAATAACGACTTAGCAAAAAGTGACATAAGAATCCTCGGACATAGATGAAAAACGAGAAGAGAAGTGAGAGCTTTCAAAACGAAATCAGCTTCATTATAGCCTGAAGAATGTTTTTTGCGAAGCTCAGTTTGACCATTAAGAAGTAATATTTCTGCTCGCGAACTAGCCAAATCACCGAAAGTGCCTCATTGCTCCTAAAAGAAGGGTTCCTATAATAAGTACTTGTTTGTTTGAATGGCCCATCGTCACAAATAGGCTGAGACTTAGGCGCACTTCTCACTTAAGTAGTTCTTGAAACAAAAATAAATAAAGACAAAAATTAGGAGGTTGGCAAGATTTTTGACTTGCCCTGGACCAGGAAAATTGTATTAGCACGTCGTACCAAACGAGAGCAATTGTTGCCACTAGTGGTTTGTTCTTAACTAAGTTCGTGGAGGAAATTTTTGGGCATCTCATTTTGGGTAAGCCTTTGGGAAAAAAACTCCATGCATTATATTACTGTTTGACACGTACAATAGGGTTTAACCTATATGGTTGTGATTAATTTCATGAAAACTCTTCTCTTTTATCTTATGCGAAGTGTTAACATCGGAAGTCCAGTTGCACTAGGTCTTAGCATTTCTTCTACTTGAATCGCTTTCTAACACTAGTCATCCAGAAACTATTGTGATTTGCGCGGTTGTTCGGCTTCCACTTGAGGATTTCTGTGTTCCTTATGAACTTTACTAAGTAGTAGTTGAATCTGCTCAACTGTTAAGCATCAACTAGTTTTTCCAAGGTTCTCGCGAACGTAGAAAGCTTATGCAGTCGAATCTCGTACCATTTTGCCCATGACGGTGAGGTGAAGATCTGGTTAACCTAGCTCAGGACCAAACTAAGAGTACAGCCTCTGTGTTACTGCTCGGCATTTCTGACCACTCCGCTTTCTGCACAATTTACGACTTTATTTGGAAGAAATTGTACGAAAAATAGAATAAATGTGCTTCATAACTACTTAAGCAGTGTGAAGCGCTGAAAAAAACCAAATGCTTTCAAAATTCATGTTAATTTAGCTATATCTCCTCTTTCCTTTCCATATTACTGATCTATTTGTAAGAAATGAAAGGGGAAAACACGAATTTAGCTCGTATAATGAAAAACAACATGTTCCAAGACTCATCTATGGTCTATGAGTGCTTTTTCCTCCCCTGACGACTACTGCTAATTAAATGTACCGGCTTATGCAAATCATCGTGAGAGCGACGGTGGTGGAAGAACCAGGGAAGCGTGCTGGGAGTTGCGCATAATTGAAACGCTTTATCTACATGGAATAAAACCTACATATTAACGATAAATCATACATTATACATATGTAGATCAATTTTCAGACTTTATTTTACATACTCCAGTAAGCGCAGTAGAATCTCCATTTGTTCTTGTCACATACAAAGATAGCTTAGAAAATTTTGATTCTTGCATGAACTGGCTAACGATCACTTTATTTTTTTTAAGACTTTGTGAGGAACTCTGATAGTAGATTGATAATCGACTTGCCTTTGACTTCGGATTTACTAATTAGCAGAGAAGATTTGATATGAATTGCTGATCGCCTTTTTCTGTGCTTGACACCCAGCAGGTCCAACTGCCAAAAATTCCTATGCACCGAATGACTCAACAGTCTATTTTACTCAAACACAGCTGAATTGGTATTCTTGTGCAACCATACAAATAAGCTTGCATTGTGCCAAATAATCATTTTTAAGCCATGCAAATCATGTAGTCTCTTAAAGATGAGCTGACTTATAGAACCCGATATACGTGTTCCGACCTTGCAGTCTCGTTAGTCGGGCAGTTACCCTTTCTCGTCTTTTGCCAATCCTGTGTAGGTGCTCCGGTTCCCACACTAATTGTGATTGTCAGTAGTGGCAGTCATGAACGCTTAAATAATGCTTCAGCTGGTCAACTCATGTGATCAAGGAAGGTACTTATCATCCACATCACATAATTCTTCCGCTAGTTCCTCATTTTCTCTCCTTTTTGTTTGTTATCAGATAGATGAACTTGCGACATGTTTTCCAGCAATAAATCGTTGTCGTATGTTGCTGATTCCTTGCCCCCGATTTCAGGCAATTTCGTGGATCATTTGCCGCACGCGACGGCCGTGTGCAACGAGTAATCACTAGCACTTTTGAAATTGACTGGGGATCGCTATAAAATAATCAAAACTTCACGAGTATGCTTCAATGAACTCATTGAGCATGTGGCGCAAATGTGCTTCTTAACAGACTGATAGTCGATCACTTCGAACGTGCCTATTATCACACGATCTGTTCTGTGAAAACTCAATTCTCACAAATCACCAATCTGCCAAGGAATACTGAGCATTCCATTATAGCCGGCTTTTGAGGTATACGTTTGTCTAAGTCTATCTTTTGTTTATCTACTACTCCTGGCTGGGACACGACGGACAGAGATCTGCTGAGTGTCATGTAACGCTAAAGCCTGGATTTATCCATCGGCACATTCATTCAAACTGAGAAGCACAACACTTCAATTTAAAAACCAAGATAGGCGTAAGAGCGTTCGAAGCAGCAATTTCTTACGTCCACATTATCGTGTAAAAATAAGGCAAAAAAGCATTATTCTAAAAGTCATAAAAACATCTTCGTGTTGAATGAGCAAAGCACATTTAGTAGTTGTGATTTAAGACTTTAGATATGACACGTAAGCAAGTGGCGTTTTTTTGTTGATCTTGTGGATTTCAATTCGTTCATGCCTCAAAAGCTCTGAGAAATTACTGACCCATGTGGATCGATGCAGCGTTTTTCGCGTTGCCTTATATACCGATCTCCCACGATGACGGTGGTTTTGAGCCTAAGTTTATTCTTAGTCGTGTTCCCAGATCGAATTTTCCAACATCCTTTCATTATGATTTGATTTACCAAAAAAATCAACTCATACGCAAATCTGTACACATCAGTTCGTCATCTAAAACCGTCTACTTTCTTATTTGGATGATTCATCTTCAGATATCGTGCGGGAGTCTCATGACTTCCATCATTTGTTTTGTCATGATGCAGCCTTTATGGAAGTCGTCAAATTTGTATGTAGCTTCGACTTCCACTTGCGGCTCCATTATCTTCTCTCACTGATATAGTGAATTCTAACTGGTGATTTTTTCTAGAAGCCTGAAAAAATCGGACAACGATGTCTTGACGCCGTTATCAAGCAATTGTAGTCTTTTGTTAATTGAGCTGCCTTCTTTCCCTTTCTCATATTCCTCCATGACGACAGCAACTCCTGTTAAGACAGCATAACCTGCGACCAATTAACTGTATGCAAATCAATGTTGCGAGCGGAATGCAAAAACGATTATGTACTAAAAAGTTAAAAATAAGGAAAAACACTGATGACTAGAACTTCACGTAAGGAAAAGATTAGCTGATTTTCAGTTTCTCTCTTTTAATGCGACTACTGAATAGTGGTGATCCACAACGATCACACTCTTTTGCTTAGCTTAGGACTCCATTTGGAAGCGCAGTTTATGAAGTAAATAAAATACTCCTCTTAAGATAGTAGCTGACTTCCATATAAGAAAAAAAAGAAGCCATGTCGGTTATTTCATTAATAGTTTTTATTCCACCAGGAACGAAGTTTGAATGGCTTGCTGCTTCGTTCCTCTTATTTGATTATCGTGGACACAAAATACTCAGCGAGAACTTTATGAATTGTACTTGTCTTCGCACTTAAAAATTGTATAGAAATTGTATATGTATTTATTCATATTATTGAAATTGTCGTACCAATTGACCGTTGAGGAAAAAACTAATTTTTTTAACTGAAAGCACAACCATCTATTTACGTCAGTTTTTTTTTTTTTTTGATTGCTTCTTCATCCTAGAATTGTCTTCTAGCGTGAAACAAACCTAAAAATCATAAAACGATAATATTCAATAAAATGTAAACTCTAGAAACTAAGGCTCTTCAAAATTCTTGTCGAGTTTGCTTAATAAAAGAATATGCCGTATCGCATGGCAACAATAATGGGAAATCGCCAGATTTCTCTCTACATAAAAAGGGTCATACACGATTTCGGCCAATTATAGCCATTACTTTTGTATTTTCCCTCATTCTAGCCGACAACGTAAATATCATATTGCATCTTGACTTTAAAGCTTTATTTAAATCAAGATTTTTGGATACATTGTAAATTCGATGCTTATGTCCCACTCTCAACAAAAATCATAAAAATTTTTGGAATGCGTTTTTAGAAGCGAATAAGAGTTGAAAATTTTCAGTGATTAGCTCGACGTCGGCATCTTAGGACTACTCATTTGTGCAGACCCATTAGAAGTATGAAAACAAATTTTTTTTAGTTCTGTGTAATGCAATATAGGTGCACTACATGTAGATCCTTGATAGAGTTTCAACGTTCAAAAGGTAGATTGTGACGAGTCAAATTGTTTAAAATCGCAAACAATCCAAAGTTGCAGAAAATTATGAACATAACTAAGAGTAGCGGCATTTGAAATTATGTTTTTCAATAGGCTTCAAAAACCTCATAATCGTTCCTAAAAGCTGTAATGACGTATTTGACCACTTGGGGCTCTTAGTGGCTTTTCCGTTAGTGCCGATGATTTCCTGAATAATTAAGAGTACTTAGAAACATAAGGGCTCGACAGCGAAGTTATTGGAGCAAACTATCGTTTTCTGATAGATCAAATCCCTTTCTTGAATCCTTTGCTCATTGAATTTACCGTAATCCAAAATAGCAAAGAAAGATCGATTTCTTAAGCTGCACAAAATACTAGTTGATAAGTTGTGAACACAAAAGAAGGTGCAGCTTGCTAATAGAAATCTTAACATTTCATGATTTGATATCATCTGCTAAGGGTTCGCTATGAAATAAAAGGTTTCCGCTTGAAGTTCACTAGCGCAAGTGATGTCATCAAGTTACACATTCAAACCAATCCACGTAGTTATAGAACTTAGATCATTCCTATGAGGATAAAAAGGATAAAACGGTGTTAATCAATCCCAGAAAGATCTGTCATGGATACGACTTTATCAGGCGTCGTCTTAGTTGACTGAACACTAAAAGCTTGATGAGTTCGGGGCATGGAATCGTATCAGTGACCACAATCGTTTTGCAAGGTGTCTATAGCCAATGCCCTACACTCACGTCAAAAGTTCTCGATAAGTGCACTAGAAGTCAATAAAACCACAATATAACTAAGCTCATGACGTTAATGCCTTTCATTTCAGGGCGACATGAACATAATGTCAATCACAAGCTCATCTAACTCAACTGCGTTCCAGTGCAACGTAGTAATTGGTGTTTATTCAATGACAAGAAACTTCGATGCGGATAAAAGACTCACACAAGTGATCTTTGAGGCTGCTGAACATATGCTGACCATATGCTTCAATAGTCGTATTGTCTGATGGCACTAACCATCAGCAATGAACTGCTGCGAATATATAACTTCATTGTCCGCTACGATAGAGATACACTAGTTCTGTTTCCTAAAAGAATCCACTGAAAAGGACTTCACAGTCTATTCTTTTATCACAGTTGCCCGAAGCTACACGTACGTGCACGTAAAAGGTTGAACTCGCTTTAGAAAATATGTCGTAAACATCAAAAGTGCGTGACGTCTCTCTATGACGATATCCTAATACAGCTAATAATCAGATTTCCCAATGTTTTCGTACGCCGTTATTCTCTTTGATCGAATGAGGTCATAGAGAGTAGTGAAATTTGAGCTTCTCCCACTTTTCTGTCTCATATTAATATCGCCGAAATGTTGATATCTCATTTTTCATTCGCGATGGTTGCCCAGATGCGGCCGTCAATGCGAAGCATCCGCATTAGTCTCCTCGTCTCTGCTGCACCGAACCTGCTCGTTCGTCATGTACATAGGCATATTCTCACGTAAATGTATGGTTGGCCAGTCGTGTAAGGCATATTATGTTTCGCATGACAATTTGACGAGAGATGGATCACCGGGAAGTACATAAGTGGTCTGCGATTCTCTGCAACAAACCATTTTCCAAAAAGCAGATACATTAATTGTCGTGTAAAAGTGTCGTGATTTTCAACATTCTTGAATGGACGTAGCTCGGTTTAATAAGAACATGGTGTTACAGTCACTGATAATGTGTATGTGTTTTTTTCTACTTTACCACATTAACTGCCACTAAAGAATAATAGTTGAAGGGTTCGGCACTGAATTCATCAGTATGCTGCTGATTCACCATATTCATAGCGTCTCAAAGATGAGCAATTACATAAGTTCTCCGTAAAATGGGAGGAAGAAGGGCTAGGAGATAGACTGACCAAAAAAGACAAAAGATTGCGCTACACTTCTAGCCAAGTCTCTTGCGCGTCAAAGTAAAACATATCAAACATAGTTGAGAAGTGTCTTCATATGATCCGTGCTCTCTGTGGAAAAGAAAAAACTGAAAAGTCTTGATTTTCAGTGTCGTTCAAAACTCACTATCTTCCAAGATTTGCTAAGCTTTATCAAATAAAACATTACTGAGCGCCTAACTGATAACTCTGAACCTTGTTAAGTATGTGAGCTGGTGGAATGCAAACGATTTATTAATCAAAAATGTAGTGTATTGTAGTTCCAGGTAGCTAAGTAGGCTCCGAAAGAGATACAAATTTGGGTTTCACACTGTCATCAAAATTCACATCTGAAGTAAACGTGGTCTGAATCAGTTACGGAATCAAAACTTTACATAAATAACCTATAACTGTAAAAGGTAAATCAGAATGAAAAAAGAAAATATTATTTACCAATTGTGAAATGAGAGTACAAAATTTTAAGTGTAGATATCAGGGCAACTTATAATATTTCTTTCACTGATTAAACTTTCTACATATCATATTACTCTTTCTGCAAAGATTTCCAAAAGCAAGAGAAAACTGTTTCTGAGAGTCTTATCAATCTTGTCACGATTTAAAACGAAAGAAATTTTTTTTGAGAGAGAGAATTCTAATGAAATTAACGTTTACCACTTCTATACACATTGTTTAACGATGTCAAACCTGCGCCACTTATGCAATGTCGTCGCTAGTTGTTCACATACGCAACCGTCCAATTGCCTTTGGCTCCAGTGCATTTAACCGAGAAAATCTTTCGCCTTTTACTGAAGATTTCCGTGCACTGGAGCAATTATGAGTAACTAACAATTTTTTGAACCCCCTCGGAAGAGCGGGGAACAAGTCTGACCAATCAACATTATTATTGTTCTGAGCGCATATGGCGCAATGATTGGAGATACTCTGCGTCACACATGATCAGATGATCGATCCGGTGCCCAAGGCACACCAAGCTTTCCATGCATCCAGGGTCAGTGAACTGATACCAGACCTGTCTGAGAGGATAGAAGCACTGGCTTGATAGATCGATAGCCCACCACAAGTCATTGTAGAGGCCAGATTTCCATAAGTCGTATGCGTGCTGCCTGTATCACTTGTATCACATGTCGTCCCGTTGGTCGTCGAGTGACTCGAGCGGGTACCAGATTTTTGAAAATCAGGAGAAAAGCTTAGAAAACTAATCTTTATCTAAAGCTTCACGAGGTTGGTATCTTTTCCAATCAATTGCTCTTCTTTCCGATCGATAGGTTTTCGCGATTGCTTGTGGCTGACGTTTCGGCAAATACGCTTTCTTCAGAGCCTTACAATTCAATCCAGGGACTACCTATCTTCCATTTTTCCCTATCGCGTGCAAGAGTAGCCCAGTGGGTCCTCCTCGCTCTAGGGATTCGCTGAGCATCATATCTTTCTTTTATAACTTTAGTGAAGTGATCGAACCAACGGTCAGTGAACTTCTTGCAGAGCGCTTGATGTCCCGAGGAATCCAGTCGGTAACGGCTCTCGCCCATCGGTTTCACTGAAGCGCATCGCGTGTCCGGCCCACCTTATTTTCGATATCCTAGCATGTAGAACGGCGTCTTTGATTTTGATCGTTGACATAGGTCGGAATTCGGTCCTTTCTCTCATTTGCAAGATATGCTATACTCCTAGCATCGACCTTTCGACTGCGCGTGCGATAACGCCAATTGATCTTTCATCCTGCTTACGTAGCGACCAGGTTTCTGCTGCATACGTTAGGGCAGGGATAATCGTCGAGTCGAAAAGATGGGCACGAAGTCGGATGTTCTTTGTCCTCTTCACTACGTCTTCGATGCTCTTAAACGTTCCCCAAGCCGCTCGTTTCCTCCTGCTCAACTCTGGAGCTAGGTCGTTCTTCATGTTGATTTCACGACCCAGATAGACGAGACTGGAGCATTCGGAGATTGTCGTTCTGTTGAGCATGAATGGGGCATTTAAAACCCATCCAATCCTCATGAACATCTTTTTTGTTAGATTTAGTTGAAGACCAATCTTTCCGCAAGCGTTGTCGAAATCGGTCAACAGTCGTTCCGCTTGGCTGATGTTTGGTGTTATGAGGACGATATCACCAGGAAAGCAAAGATCGTTTAACTGCCCATCGCCAATTTTCACTCCAATATCGTCCCATCCCAATGTTCGCATGACGTTTTGGAGGGTGGCAATGAGTAGTTTTCGCGAAATTGTACGGCATTGTCGAACCTCTCCTCTTACGTCAATGATGATATTGCTGCAGAATGGAGAACTGATCGTCAGATCTTTATAAAGCTCGCGAAGGATCATTATGTACCGAGTTAGGACGTCCTGGTTCTCCAGAGCCTCTATAACCGCTTCTGTTTCCACTGAATCAAAGGTCTTCTTCAGATCGATAAAGGTGAACGAAGTGGTTGTTTGTACTCTCGTGAAACTTTAATGAGTTTTGTATGTGTGGATGCTAAAAAAGCAACAAACAACAGCAAATGCGTGTGCATCCTCAAAATTGATCGACATCGAGAGAATCATCTTTCATCTTTTTTTTAAGGTAGCATAATTTCTTGGTAGTATCGAAGCCCACAATCTTCGAAAAAGTTCTTTAGTGAATCTAATGTGTGCTTGATTCCAAAAGCTAAAGATATGAACCATTTTACTTCACATCAAACAGGAGGAAACAAATGGATTGAAATACCTCAACACTCCTTGCAGTGACAAACGTGATATTAGAAATCGGATCTCTTTTGTGAAAAAAGAGGTAATTAGGAGTTAACGACCTATCGCGATGATCGAAAATCATTAGCGTTGTGCAAAGATATCTAATTGGTTCTTAAATCAAGAACTTACACAAGAAGCTGTAAGAAACTTGCAGTTTGTAAAGTGTACTGTTATTTGCCATCTTTATTAGTTTAGGTGGACAAAAAAAGGAATAGCCTTTACTGATCTGCATGAAGTCTCGCACTCTCTCAAGATTATGGTTTGAATTGAAAGTGTGATTAGTATTGCTTAATAATAGCCTCATCTTGTCAGTTATCATCCCTTTGAATCAAAGGTCACCCCAAAGTGAGGAATGTTAAGCCGCTTGATCGCGACATTACGTGCACCCTTTCGAGATGGCGCTGGAGGCTTTTGAACGCGAACCACGTGAGAATCTGTACTTTCTTTGGGGCGTATACAGAATCAAAACAATAGCGACAAGTCTGTGTGGTGCAAAACTGATTTATAGCTTCCGCATGTATTCATATGAGCACATTCAAGCATACGTATGTAGAATTGTTTGTGTATAGATTGCACCTGGTGTATCGATTTACTCGTAAGGTTGTTTTATAGGTGCATAGTAAGCAGATAAGATGCAGCCTATAATAAAGAAGGAAGCCACCTGAAATTGGAATAAGGAGAAGAAGCAATGACTACATTCGTACCGAAAATCGAGAAAAGAGGACGCATGGGAAAGCTATTCTCCCTATACGATTGGCAACCGCCACCTTTGAACCCACTATAAATAATCGATAGGTTTTCAGTCTTTTGAATCTAGTCCACTTTATTGTTACAATGTCATTTGGCTGCGTCGACGGGATAGGTTGAGGAAAAAGTTTTGAGGAAATGCTTGTAACCTTTTTGAGTGTCGGCCATCTTTTGTGTTTTTGGGCTCATTTGAAAGCCCATCTTCTCCTGCGTTGATTGGTATATAATTTATCTACTTATTTCCAGATGGAGCTAACAAGCGAGCAAATTAGGCTGTTGATGATGCACGAATGGCTGTTGGGTTCAAATGCAACGGTGGCAAGTGAACGCATCAATCTGGCTTGGGGCGAAGACACAATTGGCAAAAGTACGATGTACAGGTGTTTCAAAAAGTTTGACGAAGGTAAAGCAACTTTGGAAGATCAGCCGCATTCAGATCGTCCAAAAGAAGTTGATCGTCAAGCTGTGCTTGGAGCGACTGAAAATAATTCTTCTGCGACAACTCGATCATTCACTTCTTCAACACCAAGAAATCGGAATTTTATGCTCGCGAAATCGATCTTTTGCCGGACAAATGGCAAAAAGTGCTTGAAGTTGAAGAGGAGTATACTATTAGTTTTGTCTTTGTTCGGGTGTAATAGGTGCATAAATAATCGGTTTACAAGCATTTTCTCAGAACTTTTCCCGCAACCTATCATTTGTCTTCTTTAGAGCCTGGCTGATTCAAGCCAACTGTCCTCAACCACTTGTCGTCGTGATGATGCCTTCGTTGTCGTATCTAGTGGAATCCATCGCAGTGGCACCGTTCCAATGAAAATGCCATTCAGCAGTGACTTTTTTATATATGATGATTGCTGCTCATTGTCCATTGGCGTCCACTATGTCATTGTTCATTCCTCCATTATTACTGGATTATTATTTCTCCCACCATTGTTTTCTTTAAACGAAGCAGAACCCATTGTAAGCTCTAGTGTACGACACAGACAAACTATTAGTGGCTGCTTGAGTCATACGATTATTAAAAGGGATTACAGGTAGTAGATGACTATATAAATCCAAAAATTATGAGGTGTATAACCAGTGTAGAGGGTACCTCGGTGTTATCCCACTTGTGAAAAGAACATAAAAGCCGGAACGCATTGATTACAAGCAATGTTCAAACCTATCGGTGCTATCAGCAACTTCTTGTTAAAGGCATTGATTCAGAGAGCAACAATGAATGAACTCATACCTTTCGTTTCGAGTGTTTTCGCAAGACCACGTTCAATTTTCAAAATGCCAGATAATCACTTTTTTGAGCCACGCAGCCCTATATAACAGACCACATGCGTGGCTCAAAAAGTGATTACCTGACATATTGGAATGAACTCATTTAAGCTAGATCTGCAGCGAAAATCACAGTGGCCAACTCAAATTTGCTCTTATTCATTTTTTCATAGCAATATATGTTGTGTAACATAATCGCACTAATGCGGAAATGTGAGCAAAACTCAAAAAATTATAGGAGCTTCAAACCAATAATCATCTTTTCTGAGATCTCGTGGTGGTGAAGTGCATAACACATGAGATCGCGGAAGGATAACAACGGTTTCGAAGCTCATCTAACGTTTCACGTTCGGCGAGTATTTCAGCAATCTTGTGGCTGTAATCATCGTAAAATGCCATGAAGAAAAAGAATAGACAGTAAATAGAACTCAGACATTAATGATTCG
>JAHQIW010007186.1:0-11477 GCA_019055375.1 Parelaphostrongylus tenuis
TTTAAAGTAATCCGACAAAGGACAAGGTGGTATATACTCATTGATTTTCTATTCATCGGATAGGATTGATCTCAACGAATACGAAAAGCGCCACTGTGGCACTGTGGTCGTACCGAGTGATTTGCTTGCAGAAGGAAAAAACTATTCAAGAATGTAACCACTATCCTAAACCTTCATGTGATTTGTGACTGTTTCATAAAACGGAGTTCCGAGGCAGATACCGTTGATTTTTTATAAAACAACGCAGTGCAGAGAATTGCCTGATATTAAGTTGTGGTTTCAATTGTTTAAGCTGCTATGTGGTGCTCAATTATATCAGTGATCAACAGTTTAGCGATTAGAATGTGCAAGAAATCCACCATCAGTTCACAAGATTACTATTCAAAAGAAAAGCTCTGGGGGCTTGACACTTTGAAGGAAAAAACTTCACTCAAAGTTTTACAGGTGAGGAATCAAAAATGGTCCCTGAAAGCGTTCACTGCTTTGTGCGAATAAAATAGCTTTACTAATCAAAAATGCAAAGAATTTTCTCAACGCAAATCTTTTAGCAAAAGCCCTTCGATTCAGAGCGTAAACTATTACATTTTTTCTATTCATGATTGCTTTCAGTTTGTTGTATTTTGAAAGTCGACTTTCATTCGTCGGTGGCGTGCTTTATGAGTAGTGTCTCAAATTATCGAAGTGGCACAAAGAATATAAAGGGCTATCGAGAACATGGTGTTCATTCTTTCCGTCTATGTTAAACAAAGGAACGCCATTACAAGATATATAGTGATGAGAGCTTTGCCAAAATCCGAGGATGGTGTCACACTTGCCGTCTTATCGACTTTCAATCTAGATTTTTTTACGACCCAAGTACTCTTCTAGTTATAAATGGGGTGCAAAGCCACAATGGTGACAATATCGAGGTTGCAGTCACGATCCTGTTGCACGAAGCATAAATAGCACGCACTTCCCGTACATCTTTCAATAAACCTCAAAAAATTGAGCAATGAAAATCACTGTGGTGAAGGTGAAGGTCTAGCGGAGAAAGTCCCTGGATTATATCTGGCTAAGTTTATCGGCAGCCAATTAATCTTGGTGCTGCCGCCCTTGTGACGAGTTTGCTCTTTGAGTTGCGAGTTGAACTTCCCGGACGTGCAAGATGAATTTTGGATTTTTGATCGATTGACTTATTGCCACTCGCGTCTTTTAGTGGACAAAAGTACTAGGTGCAAATCCTATTCTACTGGTAATACCAACAACCTATATATACATATATTATTATAATGGTAACATAATACTAATATCTACATAATAGCAGCATATCGTTTCGCAACATAATCATGGCAACGATATGACAACTTGATGAGATGCATCGTCGCATGACGATGACGAAGATATGGAATAAATTATTATGAAACATCGATATGGTCATCGATGATTTACTGGACACGACTAGGCGATGGAGCACATATGCGCTGCCATGTTCGCCCGGAGGACAAGCACCGACGTGGGATCCAGTGGGTAAAATATTGCATTGTGAATGCCAAGGGATTAGTTTGATACATATGAGGGTGAGTCTCTTAAAGGTTGTCGCAGGCTGATCATAGCCTTACTGAGTACGCTCCGCCACCAAAGTATCAAATTCCGCTGACAATTCTATTGAGGGCACATGAGTCATTACATATGATGAAAACGAAATCTAATGATAGCATATTGAATATACAGTGCTTATACTGAATATACCAAATTTGTCAACTGAAGTAGTAAAAATTGCTCAACAACATTATTTAAAAGAGCCCTATTCGCCTGATCGCATTTCTGACTTCCTCTGGGCAACAAATCAGTATCGTGCTCATAGAGTTCGTCATCCTTGATTTCAAGCAGAGTTGTCAGTCCTCTACGCGAATGATCAATTTCTCGGAATATCTTGTTGAGGAAATACTCCAGCGACTGGCAAAGGTGATAGTCAGTCAGAGACAAGTCAGGACTGTATAGTCAATGATCTAGCAGCTCCCAGCTTAGTTGGGTCAACTTCTTCTTTGTCGATTTGGCAACATACAGCCTTACGTTGTCCTGAAGCAGGATGAGCTTGCAGCGATGTCAACTTGGCACTGCCCGATTGCGGCGGTCGAGGTGCTGACAGTAGCGCTTGGCGTTGCTTGTTTCTCTGACTGGCAGCAAATCCCAACGAATAGGCCCAGTCCGGTCCCAAAATGCGATAGGCCTTTCGATCAACTTTAAGTAGGACGTCCGGAGAACAGCTGGTTCTTTAAGTTGGTGTTATCCACGCCAATTTCAGAAAGAAACAGTAGCGATATTTGTTCGAACACGAATCCTTGATCCAATGCACGGTCGATGTTCTTGAAAACGTTCTATTCATCGCGCCCCAATTCGTAGTCGTTGGGCAGCAATATGTGATAAAAGCTTTGCTGAGCGGCCACGGTGCGGTAAGTATGAATTAATTTGCTACCAAAATAAAGCGCAGAAAATTCTGCATGGAGCGGTATTGATTTGTTGCCTGCAAGATGGAAGAAATGTGTCAAGGATGGCAGCGCATACTTTGAATATTGCTGTTAGGCAATTTCTAATTACTTCTGGTTGATATTTGATGTTTATTTCTCTAGTGCCAAAGCCAGTCAGAGTGCCTATTATTTCAAAGAGCCCGTCGTCAAATTTATAGTATGAGCACTTCTTGCAGTCTCCTAGCTAATTGTTTGAACGCCTGAATATATAATTATC
This sequence comes from Parelaphostrongylus tenuis, assembly GCA_019055375.1. Taxonomy (NCBI): domain Eukaryota; kingdom Metazoa; phylum Nematoda; class Chromadorea; order Rhabditida; family Metastrongylidae; genus Parelaphostrongylus; species Parelaphostrongylus tenuis. The sequence continues at coordinate 2,725 of JAHQIW010007186.1, forward strand.
TAGTTTCCTATTTGTCTGTCGCTTTTTGTTTAGCGTTTCACCAAATAATTGCCTAAGTGCCTGCCCTTCTGTAAAATTTGCTGAAATGTCTAATTTTCTAGTTGTGTAAACTGTGTCTAACCACCTGTCTGTCTTTCCTTCCAGTTCTTTGATATCGAACTGACGAACTATCTAAAAGCTGTCTAGCAGTCTCATAGTCTATTTCATAGTCTTTTTACTATTTTACTGTCTAATTTGAATTTTCGTTTCGAATATTATCGAATTAAAGAAAGAGCTCAGTATCTTTATCAAATAGATCAGCTATAAGTGAACTCATGCTTCTCGATCTATTCAAACGAACTGTCCCGCGGTTGTCTTATCTGTAACTTATGAAAGCAAAGAGTCTTTTTCAGAAAGTGTGAAGTTCTTTGTGTCCATAAACAGAAACAATTGTGGTAATTGTCGACTCAAATAGATAACTTTTTTATTATTGAATGACCCAATATCTCATGTGCGGGTTCCAACACTTCTCGTATTCAGTTTATTTCCTCGTATCCATAATGCTTGAGAGTAGACAAGTAGGATTTCAACATAATACCACGATAATATCGTTCGTTTAAGGTTTCGCAAATAGTACAGGCATATGCTAAATTATATCATTCGTTTCGAGTATTTTCTTAAAACCACAGCTCAGATTTCAATATGCCAAAGAATCATTTTTGACCTACGCATGTCATGTGGTGTGTTAAAGAGGGCTGACTTATACAGCCCGGTGCGCGTGTTTCGATCTTACGATCTCGTCGGTCGGGCAGTTACCCATTGTCATATTTTGCTAATCTCTGTGGGTGCCCCTTCCACACAATAACAGTAGCGACGACGAACGTTTTACTCTATTTGATTTGTGGTCTTAAGTAAACATTCGAAACGAATGATGTGATATATTAAATGTACTAGCCAAGAGTAATCATGTGTACAACACTCTGTTTTCGGTGATAATTTCACTGAACATAGAGTGTAAAACGTTCGTCGTCGCTCACTCTTAGTGTGGGGACTGGAGCACCCACACAGGATTGGCAAAAGACAAGAAAGGGTAACTGCCCGACTGTCGAGATCGCAAGATCGAAACACGTGTATCGGGCTCTATAAGTCAGCCCATCTTTAACAATCCACATGACATGCGTGGCTCAAAAACGACTCTTTTGGTATATGCTAAATTTTCCTTCAAATAGTGTTTTGAGCGTTTACTGCCAATTTCTGCTCTGTTCCGAGGCAACTACGCAGGAAAGGAGGTTTTTGTAGACGTTGCCATCAGGTAATGCAGACTGATGTTCGATTGTGCGGGATTCTATATATTTAGTAGTGGTCATTCAAACCTCTAAAATTTTGGACGATGTTCGATATTTTCGCTTTGAGAAATGACGCTCATTCAGAGAATTTCTGGAAATGTTTGGCAGATAGCCCACCGTCTTTGACCGTCTCGACCACTCCTGTCCTCTTCATCTCAGTGACAAGCAAAACGTAATATTCATAATGTTCTCTAGACCAACTTTCTTATTTTCACGTTTCCTGTCTATTATAAGGCAACAAATGAAAAACCAATCTCATCCACTGGATCAAAGCTTTTGAAGGAGTGTCAGTAACCATTCAAAAGCTTGAGGCTTTAGCTACAGTCTCACGTAGCCGGTTTTCGAAAAAGCCTTTCAAAGTTTTTTTTTCTACTTTTAGTGATTATTTGATAGCGTCAGATTCAAGAATTTGAACATTATGGTTATTTTCTAAAAAGAGCGTTCCTCAGCACTGTAGCAGGTAAAATAAGATTTTCACAGAATCGGCTTGCTTGCTTACGAGCAATTTCGTCATCGGATGGTCTAGTGGTGGCAGATTCGATGGGTCGTTCTGCCACGATCTAGCGATTGGCGCTTCGGGAAAGTGCGCTATTTAATTGGGTATTGCTTCGCCGCTTTGAAAGAAACTCCAGATTAAACGCATGACCTCATAACTAAAACAATTTCTCTACGTGCTTTTGGTGTTTACAGCGGAATAACAGCTGATTTGTGCAGCCGATGTAACACATGATTTTATTTTGAATATTGCAGCGTTATAAAGAGATGTTTTCATAAAGCTGGGCATGAATGGCTCTAACCAGAGATATAAGCTTTCGTATTACCACTAAAACTTTTATGGAAAGTTCTTATCTAGCGAATGGGGGTCGAATGTTTTTCTGTCGCCTTACAATAGAAAAGAACCCAGTTTACCTTCGAAGAGCCTCCTGTGCCTGCGTCATCAATGTACTGTTTGTGAATCAGTATTCATACTGGTTGCCGGTAAACACTATCAATAATTCACGTGAAATGCCCAGATGGCACTCAAATAAAAATGTAATTCCTTTATTACCTTTCCATATATCACACAATAGCCATAGAACCCAAAAAAATAACTCTAGCACTATGACACGGATAAAAAAGGATAGCGCTCTTGGTGTTGATCAAGCCACGAGAGATACGCCATGCATTTGTCAACATTTTTAACTTCGTCTGAGGTGATTGATATGCACATCTAGCCTCTACAATGACTCGCGATGGACTCCCGCTGTATCGTACCGAGTCAGTGATGTTTATCCTCCCACACAAGTCTGAGACCAGTCTGGTTCCAATTTACCAAGCCCGGAGGGATGGATAGCTTGATGAGCCATGAGCGTGAGATTGAACCATGCACCTCGCTTGTGACGCAGAGCACCTCTAAGCACTGCGCCACATGCGCTCTTTACTACAAAATGGGCAACTGAAAACTCATTATTGCGTCATAGTGTACGAAAACTGTAAGCACGTTTTCTAAAACTTTCTACCAAAGCAGATGCATCAACATGCGGGATCTCTATACTATTACTAGGCTGGCAATCCATCACATCATTTTTGCTTTCCATCGACGATCTCATAAAAACGGAGTCGATTGGATACGATCTTTCACTACGGCCCAATCCTAGAATCAAACAGATCATAAGCTGCACTTAATCGCCCTAGAATAAAAAAAAACATAAATTGACACCAGGCAGAGAAAAACGCCTGGAGATCTTTGTTCCATATCACGCACAACTGAAAGGCAAAAAATTGAAGTGAAACTAATTTCTAATAGCTCAGTCAATTGACGCCGATGAACGACGTGTGATCGGCTTACTATTAGATCTTCATATGTTTTGCCGATAGAGCAGCAAGCACGAAATTTAGTAGCCAGAAGTACTTGCAAACGGATGATTTTGGTATCGTTCACTTGCGCATTTTCGCGAATATTTAGGAAGACAACTTGCCTATACTTGATTCAATGGAGCTGTTGTAGAAACAAATTCGTTTTCTACCCACTCATGCACAAATGGCGCGTAAAGGCAACTGCTAATGAAAGGGTACCCATAATTAATGGAGCTTCCTGTGAGCGGCCTGAGCTTCACTGATCCACTAAAGTGTTCTCTGCTGCTTTAAACTCCGCGAACCACTCCCTGGCCGTCCTTTCTGCAATCGTATAATCGTCTAAAGCTCCATTAACCTTGTGAGCCGCTTCACTAGCATTTTTTCCTTCCCGCCTTTTGTGCATCGCCATTTGTGCACTAGTAGCAAGCGACTTTGTTCTCTTGACAGCTCCATCTGAGAGCAAGCGCAGACAACTTGTATACCAAAATGATCGCAAAAAATGCGCAGTTGAATCATAACAATTTCATGCAATTTTTATTACATCTGATCAATTAATTTGACGCTTATTGTTCTGGTGCCAAAATTTATGCAACGATGTAATGGTATATGAGACTGATGCCAATTAAATTAGAAACTAAAGCAAGGAATTGCAAAGTATGCATTCATCCACAGAACTGCGTCAGGGCAAATTAGCACTTAGCAGAATTCTGCAAGAAAGGATCAGTTGTTGATTGGGATGACAGGAGATTTCGCAAAAAATGTGCGCGAAAAGTGATTGAAGCTTAAAATACAGAATACAATCATACAAACACAAATCAATGCACAACATTGCAGATGCTAACATATTTCAAAAGTTATTGTTGGCATAAAAAGGAAATGATTTGATCATGGGAGCGCTATCTACCCGAAGATGGACATTGAAGGAAAGAATGCAAAAGAAATGAGAGAAGACTAAATATGATAACGTTAGGAGATCAGTTTTGCAAAAATCTCTTCATATGTGGAACGAGGAGTCGCGTAAGTAGAGAAGAAACAGGAGAATAGGTATTAGCAACAAACTTCGCATACATAGGAAATGACTCGAAGTTATATAGTGGGATCATGTGGCGCAGTGGTTAGAAGTGCTCTGCGTCGCACACAGTTATTGGTTTCACCTCACGCTTGTGATTTACCGAGCCATTCATCCTTCCGGGTCGGTAAATTGGTGCCAGGTTGCTCTTCAATTTGTCTGGAAGGATAAGCAGCACTGATTCGAACATCGAGAGGCCATGGCGAGTCATTGCAAGACCAGATGTCCATTCAGTCACCTTAAAATTGAAAAACCTCGAATGAACTTGTGTATTCAAGACGATTACATGGTGCATTTCTCAGGGATTGGTCGACGCAGAGGGCTTTATCCTTTATCTTTTTAATATAGTGGACCTAGCATCACACACCGTACTACATAAGACACAAGCCAAACTGCTGAATCGCAATGTTGTGAATGACTGTCCATTACGTGGCATTATCAGACTTCAACGTCCTCTGCAATCTCGTCCTCAATTTCTGTCTCTCGACGACTAATCGAAGGCGGAAAGTTCAGTTTCGTATTCTCATCCAAGAGAAGATCCATATCATTAGTTGTTCACTGATGAACATCTCAAGCTCCTTACTGTAAATCAAATTCAGAAATTTATGATCGACATGTGAGATAAATGTTTCGTATTAGACGAGAAACGAGAAGAGTTAGCGCTCTCTTTTTCTTCTGTTTCTTGAGGTGCGCCAATCAACGACGTCAATATATTAGACTGAGCAAACAGTTTGGGAAATCGTTGGAAGTTTTATAGTTTGACACCTTTGTTTCGCTTTTTATTGATATTTTGAGCACTGTTCTCAAATTAATATGTATATCAAATAGTGATAGTGACAAAAATACGGCCAAGAAGACCAAGTAGAAGTTTGAAGAGTTGGACGGCGTCGAAAACTCTTCCGCACATCAGCAACAGCTCAAACGTTGCTCTGTCCGGTTACGTCATCTTTGATCAGTGCAACACTTTTTGCATGGCCGTTGATTTAAATCATTGAGGGAGTTGAATAAGCATGCCCAAAGTTTTTCAATATAAAGGAGCCAGTATGACATTTCGAGCAGATTCGGAATCTTGCACAACGATGACAGAAAGTCGTGGAAAATGGAGGTCTGTACATTGAAGAGTAGTCATCGTTATTTTTCTTCCTAATCTACGCATATAACAACCTTTCTAGAACTTTCTGCTAAATACTGCATACAATCACTGTCACGGCAAATGTTACAATGAAAAGTACTTCACAACGAACCTAGTAGAAAGGTAGAAAATGCATGTAAATCATTGCATAGCAAAAACTTACATCATGGCACTTTCAAGAGTTAAAAAATTATTTGAATACTGAGAACCCAAGTGTGAGAATTTCCAATAACATCAGAAGCTCCGCGAATGATCGGAACAGACACGCGATCTTTTCATTCAGTGTTCTCTCGATCTATGAGGACGCTGTGTAAAAGTTGTTGAATTATTCAAATTAATGAAGCAGTATAATTTAAAATTTTCTGCCTCACTTTTATCAACCAGAAGGAAGCCTTTGATTTAGTAAAAACAGAAGCGGTTATTAAGGCCCTAAATAACCAATGCGTCACCACTAATACATAATCATTCTTCGTGAGCTATATGATTTCACGATAAAAATATCTCACCATTATACATTAATATCACCATCAACGCAAGAAAAGGGCTTGACAAGGCGATGCAATTTCGCCAAAATTATTTACTGCCACCGTCCAAAACGTCATCCGAACATTAGAATGGGACGATATGGGAAGGAAACTTGACGGTCGACAATTAAGCCATCTTTGCTTTGCTGATAATAATGTTCATTACCGAGCATCAGCCAAGCGAAACGAATGCTGATCGATTTCGACAACTCCTGTGGAAAGATGAGTCTTCAACTCAATCTAACAAAAAACGATGTTCATGAGGAGCCGATGGGTTTTGAATGCCATATTCACGCTCAACAGATCGACAATTTCCGAATGCTCCAACCATTCTATCTGAGGTCGTGAAATCAACATGATGAACGACCTAGCCACAGAGTTGAGCAGGAGGAAACGAGCGGCTTGGGAAACGTTTAAGAGCATCGAGAATGTCGTGAAGAGGACCAAAGAACTATGCGACTCCGTGCCCACCTTGTCGACTCGACAATTATCCCTGCCCTAACGTATGCAGCACAGCAGATGCTGGTCGCTGCGTAAGCAGGGCGAAAGATCACTTGCGTTGTCGAACGCGCAGCGAAAGGTCGATGCTAGAGCATCCTCTATCTCGCAAATGAGACAAGAGGATCCGAAGTTCCTACCTACGTTAACGACCAAAATAGAGACGCCGTTTTACACGCTAGGATATCGAAAATAAGGTGAGCCGGACACGTATGCACTTCAACGACAACCGATGGATGAGAGCCGTTACCACCTGGATTCCTCAGGACATCAAGCGCTCTTCAAAAAGACCACTGACGCCAGGATCCGAATTTCTTCACGAAAGCGATGGAAGAATGATATGATGCTCTGCGAGTTCCTAAGGCGAGGAGGACCCACTGGGCTACTCTTGCAACGCGATAGGGAAGAATGGAAGTGTTGCTGGTACCCGCTTCGAGTCACTCGACGATCAACGGGACGACAGGTGATACAGGTGATAATTTCAAATACTTAAAGCCTCTTCTTTAAAGAAATGGTGTTGTCGATAATCAACTACAAAGAAGTATTACAATTATTGTTTTTTGAGTAACCAAGAACAGCGCTGTAGCACATTATATTGCTTTTCTTAAAGTAGAGCAGCACAATAACAACATCGTATTTCAGCTTATCCAGAGGAAAAGTACGATCTACTGAACAATGTTGACGTTGGTAGATCTTGGGAACTCATTGATATTTTGTAACTATGAAGGCAAGCTTTGATAGCACGGCTTGTGGTAGAGTGTTCTAATTTTTCGTTGAAGTGGCATTTATCCAAACAGCGCCGTGAGTTGACCGCAGTAATCATGTTTTCCAAAGAAAGATAAGAGAAATTCCGTACAATGTATCACCTGTTCTATTCATAGAGATATTACATACGGCAAAACGACATGAGGGGGCATCCTTGACCAAAGCCTACGGCAGTAATAAGAGTTGCCGCTGATGCCAGAATCATTTTGAAATAAACCCAACATATAGATTCGGCCAGACAGCAGTCATAGCCGGAAAACGTTACCTGAATCTGAAAATAATAGTGTATACGCAAAATATCTAACCATTCTGGAGCATTTTCAGACAACGAACAACAAAAAAAAACTTTCTGGCTAAAAAGCCTGAGAATTAAAATTTGATTATTACCAATCTCAATGAAAAATAACACAATCGTTCAAGTATTATCCAAAGAATGCATATGTCACCCATATCCATAACAATCTGATTTGGAACCTCTCAATATATTTCGATGCTAGTGAGAGACCGAATTATGTCGAGATTTAACGCCATTAGAAAGATAAATGGGTTCATCATATATTATTTAACCGCAAAAGTTGCAGTAATTCACAAAATAAAACCTGGTTAGAATGGTGATGAGAGAAAATTACAAACAGGATTCTCAATGGTACAGCGAATGACATTGTGGTCACTGAGAAGCGTAAGCGCGGATTTGAAGCGAACCTGAGTTCCTTGTTTTGCTCGTATCTCAGCATCAAATAGGTCACAGAAAATTAGAATAGAGAAGAATAAACAGAAGTACATGTTCAGTGATAACAGTTCTACAAAATGTATGCGCAGTAGTGAGACTTCAGAAGGCATCACACACAAATACATGGTTATGATACATCAATCGTAATGAAAACTACTTAAGCCACACAGTTTTATAGAAGCGTTGTTCATAGGAACTACGAAACAATGCGAGTAATACTAAGCAATGACTGAATCAATAATTATGTGAACATTAGCACTACGCAACATTTTATCCATAAATGTCTTTTTGGAATAATGTTGTACGACTACCGACAATGCCATAGTAGTGTCCTCTATGACTGGTTCGTATGCGCCATTAGTGGATATCAAAAGTGTAACAAATCAGTAGTTGGAAGAATTGTTGAAAATTCCATATGGAGACAAGATAAAGGTTTCAGATTTGATTAATCCCTGAACGATGGGCCATGCATCCGTCTTTGTCAGATGGTTAGAGTGTTTGAGTGCATACGTGCCTCTTACACGATCAATGGCTGCTCACCAGCTCAGTGCTGCTATCTTCCCAACCAAATCTCGCACCAAAGCGTCGAACCCAAAAGAATGGAGGCATAGTCAGCCACGAAAGTGTCATCACCATCAACTTTGTGTGTGTTACAAGGAACACTAACTACTGCGACACACGCGATCCCATTTGCATTGCATAAAATGACTCACGTAAAAGGAATTTCTGTAAGTTAATCAATAATTCAACTACTTCTGTGGAATGAGTTCCCATCCATTATCGTCTAAAACACGTATAAAACATTCATTCAAAGCTTTACTAAATTCTACTCTTTCTGTTACAAGCACATCACTATTCACGATCACTAGAAATT